>VXAA01000409.1:383186-459123 GCA_013399115.1 Anseranas semipalmata
GAGACGCTCTGCCGGCTGGAGTCCGCCTCGCCGTTGGCGGCGTTGGCCGTGCTGGGCGCGCTGTTGTCCACGCCGCCCAGCAGAGGGCGCAAGTGGCTCACCGAGACCTGCTCGATGAAGGACGTCCCGTACTTGCGGAAGTACCACCACTCGAAGATCTGCAACACACGCGCGCCCGCGGCGCCGCGTCAGCGCNCAAATCCCAAGAACTTTACACCAAATCATTCCTTTTAAAGAAATAATACAAAAATTTAAAATTTTTATTTTAAAAATTAAAAAAAATAGTAATAATTTAAAAATTGTTAGGCACATTCCTTTGAAATGACTTCTGGAAAAACCAGGAGTCCAGCTCCATCCTGACTAACATGAGGCACGTAAATGGGATGCCGCCGTCAGGAGTATGCTCTTGCCTCGTCCTTTCCCCAGCTCCCTCCAGGGTCAGTGGAAAAAAGATGAGGACAGGCAGGTTTGCTTGGTAATGCTTCCAAAGGAACTCACCGCATTTAATTTAAAAAACGTCTAAAGTACCAAACAAAAGCCATGGAACCGAATCTTATACCTTTTCAAGTTTTTCCATTATTATTATTTCTTCCCCCAACAGAACTTGTGTTTTGTTTTGTATTCCTGACTTGGGATGATTCCGAATTACTTTTAATTTCAGGCTTTTGGTTCAGCTAGCAAATCAGGAAAAAAAATGATTATTTACATAGCTCTACTTGGAAAATCATTCCGCAGCCTAAAAGAACCCCTGAAAATTGAAATTACATACATAAATATATATTTGTTGTATTTTCACAGAGAAATTATATTCTTGGGTAAAAACAGACATTTCAGGAAACCACGTAAACCTGGAAATGAAGACTTTCATATAAATAGAGAAGAGATTTTGACTGTAAAAACTCTAAATGCACACATACTTAAAATGAGTATATCCTAATGGGTTTTGCAGTTGCACTTCAATCATCAGCCAAACATCTATATATACCAACAGAAACAAAACCAAATCAAACGTTTTTTTGGGAAAATTTGGCAGCACTTTGTAGTATTGATTACCCCCAAAATTGTGAATGAACGATCTTTGCTCTTTTTATTTTACTCTGTCTCCACGTTTTATGCGAGTGCTGAAAACTTTTACAAAATCCCTACAAACCAGGTTATTTATTGGTTCTTACTAGAGCTATCCACGATCAGCATCAAGTGAATTCAGGTAATCTCCACAGCCTGGAAAAACTCCAGAGGGGCATAATAAGAAAGTACTCCTTTCCAAAGGCTACTCTAATATGTTCAGCACTGGCACTTCCCTTGATTTCAGCTGTGTTGTTACACTATCCAAGAGCATTGGTATGGAAGAAGCTGACGCTGGCTGTGCTGGAATGGAGTGGGAATGTAGCTGGTGGCCACGTATCAACTTCAAACAAGTGTGCACAGCAGCCCTGGAGATCACTCAGTCTGCCAAGCAATCTAATGGTTGGTTCTTCTTGGAGACATCAACAAGGAAGAATAAAGCAGTTTGATGAGGAGAAGACAGAAGGGCTACTACGTGAACACACAAAGGTCACAAGCACTTGGGAAGATAAACAGATGCTCACAGAGAAATTAGAACGTGAACACATCCGGATCTTTGTGAACTCTGCATTCCGGGCAAATCGCTGGAAACCCTTGAGCATGTACAGCTCCTACACAGATTCCACAGCGTGTTTGTCACTGTACTTGTTCCCTTGGGATGCACTTGTGGGAGCACCCAGGTGGGAATCTTGGGAGGCAGGGGCAGAACTGTGAGGAAATATCACTGTACACTCGCTCTGCACTGATGCACTTTCCCATCCGCCACTGCCTGCATTTCTGCAATTGCTAGAGATGATGGACAGGCAGCTGGCACAGGTGAATCTTTGGTTTTAGCTCTTCTCATGCTCTCACACAACACTTTCTAAAGCGGTTAGAATTTAAATCTTATGATCCAAGAGCGCATCATAACCTAAGTAGCCAACATATGTCTGACCACCAGAGAAAGACTGTGCTGTAAGACACAGTCACAGCTCTGCTGTGAGTATATGCTTTTGTACTGTCTTTGGCAACCTTGAAGCTTGAACACTACTCACTACTCACACTACTTTGTACTTCAAAGTAACTGAAGTACAGCTGCCAGACTGGCCACTCAAAACTCTTGGTAGTTATAGACTGTTATCTAACTGGTTTCATACTTTCTTTAAGAAAAAAAAAAAGTTTTTTCAAAATGTGCTAAAATTTCCTGCTTATTATTTCAATTATAAACTGCTTTTACATAAAAAGTCAATAAAACCCAGTTACAGCACTTTTGACCCCATTTGCCCTGCACAAATGTATACAAGTTGGGAAACTGTCACATCAAATTTCAATGAAACTGAGGATACAAGCAGAAAGAATATATGTATGCAGTCACTACTACAGTTCAGCTGAGTGACAGGAACTTGTCAAAGCATGTGATACAACTGTAAGTTCCTCCTTAGACTTACAAATATGTTAATTACTTTTTTAAAAAGGGGGATTAAAGCTCCTAAATCTTTTAAGACTTCTTTGAAAAATATTTGCAGTGTTGAATGAATCCAGTGCCAGGGAACATAAACCAGATCTCAATGCATACCATCTCTTAGAAAATGAAGCCATAAATCATCATCACAATATGCATTTGCTTGGAGTGATTTGTTCAGGGTGTATGAGAAGGTAATCTGTAATCTGGTATTGAAGTTGAAACAATAAATTTTCTTCACAGAATTTTTGCACCTTTCTCAGACAGCGTCAGCTGTTTTGAAACCTGATTTCTATAAACAAATTTGATTTCTAACTGTACCAGCCAGTTTGAAAGCAATGTGAAGTCAACAAGCTTTTGACAGTTCAGCAGATGAGACATCATCTGGCAGAATAATAGCTAACTACAAGGATTAATTACCCGTAGAAAGAGATCTGGATCAGAGAGGAAATTAGGGAGAAAAATCATTTCTGCACCACCTCTGAAAGCAGAGGCCACTTTATTTAGTGACAGGTACCTCTAGTAGACGGTGTCCTTGCCCATGGCAGGGGGCTTGGAACTAGATGATCTTTAAGGTCCCTTCCAACCCAAACCATTCTGTGATTCTATGATTCATTTCTCTCATATACATACAGTGGAAGGGAAGCTCATCTTCACAGCAGTGGCAAACTTCTCTAGGTTCTCTCCATCTGTTGCCTGTACTTTCAAATATGAATAGGGTCAAACATCTCCAGACTCTCAAGGGATCTTTGAAACTTTCACAAAGGCCAAGTTAAAACCCTGTTCTGAACATTTCCAGCTTTGTGTTTTGAAATCTACATCTAGAACTCTTATTTTTTAAGCTGGTATGGGTCATGCTTAATGTAAGAATATTTGATTTTGGAAAACCCTTAATGATGATTTCTAGAAGTGCATGGCTATGAAAAAACAGCTTGTAGGTGACAAAGATATTTGGGTTAAATAAGAGCTGGTTAATCACTCGTAAGTCAACTTAATGCATTTCAGATACTTGTTTTGGACCTTTTTTGCCCTTGCTTCTTCTCTATGCAGGTACTTATTTTCCCCTGTGCAATGAAAATATTACAGTTCTTCTCTTTCTTATCTCTGCTCTCACATACAGACAATCCCAGATGATTTTATTTCTCTGTGTAACAACAAATTTATTCTGCATCACTTGGATTATCTGACCTTCTTGCTTCGTTTTTCAGAACAGATACTCCACCAGAAATGCATCAATTCACGAGGGATGGTTTTGATGGTTGTTCTCCCTGGACCAAATACTTATGTCTGTCAGTGATTTGAATTATGCCTTCCTGTTTATCATATCCAAGACAGGCATCCTCTCTTACAGCAAATACTCTCTGTAGTCCTCTCCCAGTGTGTGTATTGAGTCTTCAACAGAAACAGTACAGAATTTTGTTTGCAGGCAACTTCCACAGCTCAGAGCTCTTATTCAGACTTCTAATTAGGCATCTCGGTCTCTGAGGAGTAAGATTTGGAATACTCTTCTAAAACGAGGGGTGGTAACAACCAATCTAATGGATCTAAATGAGGCTCACTCCCTTGAGGAACAGGATAATGATAGCAGAACATTCAATGGTTAAGCCTCTGTGATAAATAAAAGAGGAGTGCAGCACATGTTTGACTGGCTCAGTCATCCAAGCTGTTTATTTGTTAGCACGCTGCCTAGCCTGCGCCAACTCTCCCAGACAATGACTGGATGTTTTCTAGGGATATCACAGCCCAGGGGCTGTTTCCAGTAGGCAGTATGGAAAAGATGACCCTGTTTTGGGAGGCAAGAGTGTTTATCCATATGGATGTGACTATACAATGCTACTTGCTCTTGAACAGAGAAGGCCCCTTGGTCTGTTGCACTTAGCTGTTAGGGATAGCCAGTTGACTCAAACAGACCCCTATAGTCCTGCCCAGACGGGTTCTAGGAAAAAGTTTGCCTCTGACCATGCCTTCAGTGTCTTTAATGACAGTCTTGAAGGTGATGCAGCCCCATTCCTTCTGGATGAAATTCACCAGTTCAGCATCCTCTTAGATTCTGCTTATAGTTATGGGACCCCCACTTGTCTTAAGTCAAGGAGTCAGATACATGCAATGCTAGCAACCAGCTTATTCAAAATAGCTATTTACTTACACTGTATCTACCTCTGGAAATACAGAAAGGGGAAAGAAAATAATATATTGCCTGGCCTAACCGCAGCACTTCTCAATGCTGGGTAGGCCCACTTACTTGTTATGCCCTCCTCTTGTCTGTGGACCAGGTTATAGGCTGCCTTCCTACAGACCCTTCCACTCTCATCTGCTACCTGGCAAATGTTTCCAATTTCTTAGGAACTCCTTACAAGGACTCTGCCCTCCCTGACCTGTCAGCCTCCACCGAGCAGAGCAGAAACTTTGAACAAATGCCACATATCAGTTTTCAACCGCCAAAGATTGTCCCTGTACAAATGTCAGACCTTCCTGGCATCTGTAGGAACACCCAGAATTCAGGCACCTCTCTGCCTCTCTGCAGCAGACTACACAAAGGTAACAGAAAACAAACAAACAAACAAAACGGGAGAACAATTAATATCTACAAGAAATAAGACAGGTCCCTTCTGTGTTATTCAGGTCCTCTTTGAGACTTCCTGTACTAGCACCATCGGTTCCAAAAGGCCAGGATGCGCACAGACTCTACTCAAACTTGGGTAGCAGCAGACAGCCCAGCTCCTCAAGACTAGCCAGTGTAGACTCAGCACTCATGCTCTGTGTTGACTGCCTTTCTAATCCTTCTCTCTGAAAGACCTGGTATTTGTTTATTATGGAATGTGTCTCATAGTGTAGCAGAAAACTGTTATTATTTCTCCCAAGCTCTGACATAGAATAACAAGGCATTCTTGGTGGAGATTCAAGACTGGGGTTCACTGCTGCCTGTGATTTGTTAAAACTGAGACTCTATCAGCTTGTAATGCAAATGTCACAGCAACTTTCACTCCGGTGGTAACATATTAAATATGCAGGCTTACTGAGAAGTCTCAGTGGCATTTAGAAACACAGCTAAAGTTCACAGCATTTGCTGGACATCAGTTGTGTTTCACATTACTCTACCTGTGGAAAACTTCAGCCTGTCTTAGACACCAAATACAATACAGCTCCATTGTATTCTGTGAGTCAGAACCGTGTTTTTTACTGAATTAAAAGTAACTGTGGTGGAACCAAGTTTCCAATACAATATTTTTAATGCAGGTGGGGACTTAATTTGGTTCCTATTTTTAATGTCTAAAACAGTGCAGGGGTGAATTCAAAATATGATAAGTTGTTCATTTTAAACTGTGTGAAAGAATGGTTGAGATAGAAAAGACTTTTCTGTACTGGTCTGAGTTATCCAGAAAATAAAAAGGGTCTGAAATCCTTGCTTCAAATCACATTACCTACAGTGAGGCCAGAATTTTACCTAAAGAATGAAAACAAAGTAAGAGACAAAATAAGACAGGAGAGTAGTGTTTTGCAAAGGAGTCACATAGCATGCAATTCCCCAAAGCTGAACTCTGCAGAGTCATTGTTTCATTACCCAAACATGAAACAGAAAAAGCATTCATTTTCCCATCCGTCACCACACTTCTGAAATGGTGGAATTTTCCATCATTTTGTAACCTGCAGTGCTGTGATTTCCCCTTCTGATTAGGAATTGCAGCCTAGCAATAATGGAAAGAAATCTGCCAGACCATATGGTGGAAAATTCCAAGGAATATTAGTGCATCTAGTCTGACAGATACCCTAGCGATGTACATTTGAGAAGAGAATGTTTATTTTATAAAAGGGTTTAATTTAATTAGCAGGACTGAGAACCCTTTAGAACTGCAGATGCTGCGTAGTGTGACAGATAAGTGGGTGGTTGGCAATGCAGCATGTTACAGGGCCATTGGTAAAAAGCAAGATTATTAGGAAATAATAAATCTGAAGCACAACTGGGCTAGTGACTGGGCACATACACTGTTCTCTACAGTCTACAGCTCCTGGCTGTCCCCTACCTGCCCTATATATCTTTTGCACATTTAGGATGGTGGCATATAAGCAGCAGACAAAAACTGATAGCAGAAGTGAATGTCCACAAAAAAGGCTTTCAACACAAAACAGGCTTTCAATCTTCTTTCAGTCTTTGTCTACACCTCCATCACCTCACTGTTCCTTTAACTTATTCATAAAGGACTTTGTCATGCACCATCTAGTGAATTTCTTTGGCTAAGGCTTACTCAGTCCCATCTCTTCTTGGAAGGCTTCTATAGGTGCCTCTTTCCCCCATATGATATGACATCATATCATAGTCATGAATGCTACTAGCCACCTGCTTCTTGTACTTTCCGTCAAGGTATAGCACTTAGCAATTTCTTGCTCACAAGTCTCCTACTGAGCTCATTCCTCAGAAATTGCCTTCATGACTACAGTACTAAATGTAACTACATTTGCAATCATGCTATACACAGAGAATTCAGTGACAGAGAATTTAGTCTCTCTCTAGGGTTTTCGTTCCTGTTTGATTCTGTAAGATATTTCCATGCATACAGACTGTTTTTTCTCTTGCCACTTCCTCCAGCTGTCTTCACTGTCCAACAACAATGGGATTGTGCCTGTGGAACCCATGTATTTCCCTCATTCCTTCTCATCTTGCTGGTGGGGCCTGGCCTTTTGAATGCTTCTTCTTTCTGAGTGAGATTACTGAGATTACTGAATTTAACATTCAGTATCTTCCTCCTGTGCATTTGAGTAAGCGAGTTGCACCGAACTGAATCCAAGTCTTGCAGGTCTGGCAGCTGAACCTCTGCGTTCATATTTTGAAAGAATTGCTGATGTCTCCAGAGCTCCGTCCTGTGCTTTGGGGCTCAATCCATACAATCGTGATGAATGCCCAAGGTGCAGACATTAAGTAATTGCTTTCTGCTACAAGTAAACCCCAGAGCAAGGCGGAGCAGCAGTGCACCTGATGCTTTATACCTGAAATCGTCTAGGTGATGAGAGTCTCACAGGCATTTAGGAGTCAAGGATGGCATTTCTTTGTCTACAATAAGCAATGTGGGTGTGAGAGTTCCTCTGAGGTAAGCAGATACACGGTGATGTGAACCAGCCCCTGATGATGTCTCCCTTTTTCCATTTACCACTATGGTAACTACACTCCTACGATTGGTCTCCCGGGTCTCCCAGTTATATACCTGGTTTGGTACAGCAGTTTTTAAAAGCATACAACTTGTTTTCAGACAAAGGACCTAGGGATGATTGAACAAAGTAAAATAAAGCAAAGATGACCATCATTTGTGTCAGCAGAAAGCCAACTCTCAGCATCAAGGCCCAGTATAAGCATAAAACCCTAAGAACACCTTGCAGATTGCTAGATTTTTTACCTCAGTTTGTTTCTGTGAAGACATTGAATAAAATCCAGAGCAAATGCTTTGCTTTTGTCTCCTGCACTGTGATGGCATTACGATTCACTCCATTGCATCAATTCGCACAATGAAGCCCTCAGGGATTATATATGGCAGGAGGTTTATTTAAAGTGGCTTGAAAATATTCTTTAGACCTTTAAACAAATAGGCAGACATGTATTGAGAAAGATTTTAAAAGTGAAGATCTGAAATAATCATGCCTTGGAATTCTGGCACTAACACAAGGTTCATTGCTAATATTCTACTGGCTGTTTCTCTAGTAAATCCTGCTGTAACTTTCTAAAATGAGCAGGCTAAGCTGAGAGAGTCGGTGCCTCTCCTCCTCTTCTTTTCACCACTCTTTATTTTTGTAGTACTTGTCAATGGAAGCACTTAATGTGCAAACACTTGTTCTGATTTATTATAGGGTTGCTTGTTAGTGGGGCACATTGTCCTTCAAGACTTTTTTTTCTTCAAAGACATATAGTGCTGAAACATTTTCTCCCTCTCTCTTTTTTTTTAACAGAAATAGAAGTACAAAATTTATGTGCTGCAGAAACGTAAGTTTAGAAAAGAAAATGACACCCATTAATCTCAACAAAGCTTAAAATCCCATTCTGGATGACAGAATCAATTTGTAAACTGATATTAATATATCTGGTACTTACCAAAATAAGTCCCGAGATTAATGAAGAAGTGCCTGTCAGGGCAACATAGAACTTGGGGGTTAATGTGTTCAAAAACATACTCACTGCAAAAAAACAAAAAGAGAGGAAGCCATGAGTACAAGAGCAGGACATGTTCTCCCCGTGTGTCCCCTCCTCCTCCCAGCTGCTCTCCAACTTCAAGCAAGTTATTAGTTTAATTCTGATAAAAAAAGTTTAAAGAACATCCTGTTTCATCTGCCTAGCATGACAAAGTAGAACATTAGACTGCCACATGCAGAGTTTTGTTTTCACAAGAGAGTCAATCACAAGGCAATGTAAAGCAGTTGGACACACGTACGGGTCTTTCCTATTCCAGTCAGCATTCCACCGACACTGATTTCAGGACTCCTGGTGATATATGGAAGGGATTTGATTATCTGCCTTTGCTACTCCGCTGCAGTTAGAAATCTCATGGGCTGGTCTCAATGTGTTGCATTCAACATTGTCTGAACATCCTGCATGATCTCTGTGAAACTATCACCACGAATTTTTACAAGCCTGTTACTTTTCATTACCGTCGTTCCTCGCTTATAAAGTAGGAGATAATAGCATTTCCCTAACTCGTTCCTCTGCATTAAAGTTAGTGAACCACTCAGATAGTATGGCAATAGTGAATATATGCATAAAACAGATTAGAAGAAGACCTGACAGGCTGATAGATTATATCAAGAAAAGAAAAGAAAAGAAAAGAAAAGAAAAGAAAAGAAAAACATGATAACCGTCCAGATTATCTGGAATCCAGGGCAGAAGCAAAGCCAGACAAACTACAAGGAATGACAAGTCCATTTGTGTGCACTCCTGGGAATTCAAAGAGCTTTCCTAGTCACATCGCATTTTGTAAGCTGCTGAGAGAATCAACAGGTAGTCTTGCTCAGCCCCCCACAGAAAATCCCTATGGACTTGAGAGAATAAAACAATCTTTCTGTAGGTTTTGGATACTCTACAGAAGCTATGAGAGAATTGGAGCTCTTTTGCTAAATGCTAGATGTTTAAAGGGAAAACCTTCAACTACCCATCACCTCCATCTTCTGTGAATGAAACTGTTGTCCTCTAAACTACACAGGGGATTAGAATATCTTCTGTAAAAAAACTATTGGCCTCATCCTTAACTGGTGCCAAAGTATTTTTCATACATACATACATGTACGTTCATACATATATATTTGTACATATGCATACATATATAGGCAAAATACTGCAGTCATCTGCATCCGCAACTGAAGAGGGAACTAACAGTAGTTAGAAGGTAAATTTAAAAGGCTTGTAGCAGACTACTGAACAGTCATTTAAAAACACAGATAAAAGACTTGTATACATAGGTGGGAGGCCCTCGGCTCATTCTGTTCCCTTTAGAAATTACACTTGCTGAAATTAAAGAATATAGAGCCAAAAAATGAAGAGAAGACAACAACAGCAGGATACACATCAGCAAACATTTGATTAATTTTCCATAACCGGTAAAATAGAAAATTGTTTTCCAGAAATGCATTACTAAAAATGATTGAAACCCTGCAAATCAGCTGTTTTGTTTGGGTTTTAGCTGTATATTCACTGTTGTTTTTTCGCTTGAAAAAGCCATAAATTATTAAAATGTATCATTTTCTGCTCCACTGGAGTAGCATTAAGCATCAAGCTGATATTGTAAAGAACTAGTTTGTGGGTTTTAATTCCATCTCCCATTATTTTTCATAAATGGTGCCAAATTCTCAGCTAGTGTAAATCAGCACAACATCCCCAACTTCACCGTGTGCAGTGGAGCTACGCTGATTTATACCAGCTCTGGTTCAACAGTTGGGATTTTCCCACATCTCATTTCTTTTTTTTCCTGTTTCCATTATTTTTCTTTCTTTTCTTTTTTCTTTTTTTTTTTAACGTCTAATACAAACTGACTTTGAAATAGTAGTCCCTGCTTACTCCAGACCCAGTATCTACAAAGAAAGAAGAGGAAGAGAGACACTGGAATAGCTTTGGCTTCCACAAACCACCCATGAGTCCTTTAGAAGAAACATTCCTCATTCTGGAATGCAAATGTAAACCAGAGACATAATCAAACAGAGTCACTGGGGATATTTCAGGCTGCCAGTGAAATTGTTTCCTCTGCTTAGGTCAGGATATTCCTGGGAGAAAATACACTGTGATGGGGTATGGATGTGCATATCCCCCATGTAGCACAGTGCTGCTGCAGTGCCAACAATAACATGAAGAGCCAAGCAGCAGGAGACTTCACAGAGGTGCTTTCTCTTCTGTTCCTCTGCCATAGCTTCACAGCTCATGGAACGCTGGAATTTTTCCTATTAAACTGGAAACATTACCCTGGAGGAAATTTGATTTCTGAGTACGTTAAATACAAAAACCTAAAAATTTACCAAAGCTGTGAAGCCCTCTAAGCCTTCTGCATTTTAGAAGATTCCACATGAGGGTAGCCATTGAAAATGGATATAGTCTATTTGCTTTAAATTCCTATTGCCTGTTTCACTAACAAATGCTGCAAAGAGAACAACATTTCTTAAGCAGTGACAACATACTCACTTATCATTACTGACTGCCGTCAATAAACATCACTTTGGGAAATGCATCCACATCTGGAAGAGCCCTCTCCACAAATTAAACTCCAAGCTGCTCATCAGTAGAGTAGAATGAGTGAGCGTCTTAAGAAATGATGTTAGCTTTTGTCTGTCACCACATCTGTCACAAGCAATTTATTCTGATTTATAGACAATCAGATCCGAATGGAGATAGGATTTTATTTATCTGTCATTTGCACCAGTGCTACTGCTTTATTCTTTGCTTACATGTGCACTGGTGCTCATTCGTGCTCTTTACTACAGGCTGCTACAGTTGTTCACTTTTACAACCTGATCAGGGGAATTGGCAAGGTGAGCAGGTGCGATGCTGGATGCTCTCAGATTGTATGGGCCAGACTCCCCGCTAAGCAGAACAGCTCTCTTGATTCGTTACAGTTGCACACAATTACAAGAGCTACTTATCTGGCCTGTATCTTTCTAATCCTTTGGCCATTCTTCTTCCCACTGATTAATAAAAGAATTTTCTGTTCCATTATGAAAACTATCAACTTCTGCCAACTATTAACCAACTTCCCAGTCCCTTTGTCTCTGTAAATATTATTAACTAAAGCAAACACTTTCTAATAAGAAACATATTTCCAAAACAGTAAAACTAAGCACTGGAGGATCTGTGGTCAGACTATTTTTACGCTGAAGTCAATCAGAATTCAGTCATTGTTTCCCTGGAAACTACATCAAGGTCCAGTTCTCGTTAATCCCCAAAGTAAAAATCAATCCACTTTGGGGTTATCTTATATGCATCATTTTAAAAAAAAAAAAAAAAAAAGTATTTCTTTACAGTCAGCATTCTGACACTGGAGAAATCACCGTGACAGCTATCCAATGTCTACATCCCTCCCTACACCCTATATTGGACCCAGATTTCCTTCAGTGTGTTGCAGTAAACTACAGATAGCATTAGATAATGCTAAAAGTCCATCTGCTTAGATTTGCATTTAAAGTATTTTTCCTCTCTATTTCCATTTCAGGACAATGAGGAACAGAGAGATATTTCTGAGAAAGGAGAGTTGAAGATGCTGGCTGAAGATGAGTGCAGAACAAAGAAGTCAAGTAGAATCACCAGTGAAAGGTCCTTCCTTCTGAATTCATAACGTGCCAGCACATGCCTAATTATTTCTGTCCACAAAGGGAAGGTGAGAAGGTGGCATACTTACTCAGCTTAGAGTATCAGCTCTTGTCTGTAATTTGGTAGCATTTAAAAAAGGCATCTAATGAGTATCCAGAGAGAGAAACTTGCCTATATTTAACACCAATTGCCCAATGTTCCTACAGTGCCAAATCACTTGAAATTATGGTTAAATCCCAATTATTTACATAGGCTTTTGATAATGTTTTTTTTTTCAGGTGTATTAGTGGAGATGATGGAATACAGCACTGTCCGTGTTTTTGTAAAGAAGACCAGCATGACCTATAAATGCTGTCTAAACAAACCAAGCATGTCTGCTTATGAGACATTTCTGGCCCTAAAAATAAGCCCCCTGCCTTTCTTCCCTTCTCTTTATTGCTTTCATTTTAATCATGCTCGAGTCATCCAGAATAAGGTACCACTGACATTTCCAAAGTTGCCTGCATTACACCGGTAAATCATTCCATCCTACTGTATAATATCTAGGGAAGGATTATCATGTCATTGTTAACTGCATGCTCACAGAGATGAATTTACTTCCAATTCAATTAATGGCAGACAAGCTAAAAAAGCACACAAACCACAGTCTGTTGAGTTAATCAAAAGAGGTGATTGAAATGGTCTTAAAAGCAGATGCCATTTTATTCCTGTTATATATGTTATTCATTGTCAATACCCATGATTCTTTCTGAACATGGAGAGAAACAAGAAAGGAAGATCCAGGTATTTTTCAAGCAACAAAATCCTCAAATCATGTAAAATGTATCACTCAAGATGATACTGCACTATGTTGGTTTACAAAGTTCTTCAAAGACTTGAGGCATTCAGATTTCAAGCATGTGATGAACCACCACAGGAAGGAAATACTGGGTTTAAACTCATTAAATTATCATCATGATGCTGTATCAGTTAATTACACCACAAGATCTTTAGGGGTGGGAACACTGCAAGCTACCTACTACTCCCACATGTGTGTCTACTAAAATGGCAGCACTATTATCTACTTCTGAATGTGAAACTATGTCGTTTGCCCAGTATGGTGCTAATAAAAATTTGATACCAGTGTTACACAAATCATACACACAAACAGATCAAGCAAAGAAAGGACCACATCCTTTATTGCACTTCTAAGAGGCAAAATAATTCCCCAGACAGAACGTTATCTTCAAATAGAGTTAAACTTAAATACATACCAATAACTTAGAACAAATAAGATGCATTGCAGCCCCAGAATTAAAGATCAAACATAAAAAATCCAAATGTACTGAAATACACATGAAAGCATAGCTCTTTTTTGTGCCAGTATCTCTGTGCTCTGAAGTGAGACATGGTTTCCAGGTACAGTAGCAACTTTTATGAGAATGAATATTGCCTCAGGGGAAAAAAAAAAAAAAAAAGTTACCATTTACCAGGGTTTTCCCTGGGAAGCTACCAAGATTTTTTTGTACTTCTTCAGACTTCTTGAAGAAATTACCAAAGAAGAAGTGAACATCCAAAAGTTTAAGACTGCTCCAGAGTGAGTTCCATTTTACTCCAGTTGTTGCAAATTCTATGCGACTTCCTTCTCTAAGGCCTTTTGTGTAGATCTGCTTTCAAAACCTGTAAACTCTTGACACTCAGAAACAAACACATGGCCATTCCAGGCAGGAACAATCAGTGTCTCTGTGCTGTGCACAAGGAAATGCAGGTGCCCACTCACTTTGTTCAACCACCTACGCTTGTCCTAAAGGCATGAGGCTGAATGGGAGTCACATTCAGACATTTGGAACCTAATCTAATGGCCAGTGAAGTCATCTACTGCTCTCTGTGAACGCTGGATCAGAGCCCAGGTGAGAAAAAATGGTGGTGTGCCAAAAGGTACCTATTACTTCAGATAAACAATGAACTCTGATTAACTACGCAGAGCTGTGCACAGAGTGCTGCTGTTACAGATACTCCTAGGTAGTGAAATAAGGCTTTCTGGGCTGAAGCACCACCACACTCTCTTCCGTGTTTCCTCACCTTAAATGTAAATGTTTGCCCTTTTAATGGAATGCCTTTGCCACAAGAGAAAGGGACAGTGACTGCGGATGGTCTGTTCTGGATGGAAGGTTTGGTATCCAGGAGAGGCTTTCAGTCACAAACCATAGCCCAAACAGAAGAACCAGCAGAAGGCAATAATACAGTACCAGTTCCTGGTCAAAAACATTCAACTTTACTTATAACTGAAAAATAGAGAATTTTAAAGGTTGCAGATGATGGCAATAACATTCTCACCACTCTGTGACCCAATGGCCCACTGAGCTAATTATGTCACACACAGAACACTGAAACAAAACTTACCAAATTCATTCCATTTTCCCCAACCAATCCTGCCCGAGATTTGCTAACAAATTCAACTTGATCGTTCTCCTCAATATTTTAATGCATTAAATATCTGAAAGCTAATGTGACACAACGATCAGTACTGGCCTGCTTCTCAACACCAGGTCTATATTCATGTTACAATGTCCAAAAGTGATCGGGTCAGTCTCTATTCCGGCTCAGTCCTAGCAGGAACCAGTCTGTGCTGGTTCGTGAGCCTTTGGGACTTACATGAATATACTAGGCCCTTCTGAGTGCATTAACCACTCAGCCTGTTAGACAGGAAGACTGCTTGTCCCCCCTGAGAATAATATGCAGGGAAACATAACCGATAAGAGATGAGAGCCATCACAGAACTGAGGGCAGAAGGACAGAGGTACAAAGGGAAAGGCAAAGTAAGGCAAGAGGGAGAGAAAAAACAGGTTGAATAGACAAAAATCCATTTTGGGAGGAGAAACCTTGAGGTACAGGTGAATGAAGAAAACCAGGACTGGAAGACAACAAAACACTTAGACTCTACCTTGACTTAATACAACGTTATATCAAAGAGAAAGGGGAAAGAGAAAAGAAAGCCAGCTTGGAGATAGACAAGTATAACATAAAGATAAGTTAAAAGAAAATTAAAAATGGAACAACAATAAAAATTAGCATGTAGAAAGAAGGACAAAAGATAGAGACAGGAATAGCAAAAGCAAAAAAAAAAAAATGCACAAGAAATGTCACATGCAACATGAATGTAAACAAAGGCTATTTTTACTTTAGCAAAAGACGGTTTGCGATTCAGGGGGATCTTTCACTGGGAGAAATAATACAGTCAACACTAGCAGCTTTTGTCATTTTGGGAAGCAATATTGTGAACAAGTTATTCCATGGTATCAAATACAGCCAAAGCCTTGTCTCACAAACCAGGATACTTAACACAAGATGATAGTTAAGGTTCCTGTCCCCAGCTGTATATTTTCCCAGTATTTCCTACTCCCATGGAAGAGATAGGGCAACTGCTAAGCAGCCACAGCCTGCAGCCCTGTCCACCCAGGTACCCCCAAACCTTTTATAACTGAGCTGCCTGTAAACTCTGGTGTTTCAGCAGCTGCTAATGACGGCTGCTACACTTTCCCCAAGGAACAGACAGGCTGCACACACAGGTACTGGGATCCACTATACCCCACCCCAAGAAAAACACTCGCTCTTGAATTTAAGTACTAGAACCAACTCAGGATAGCTAGACCCCAGCACAGTATTTCGCTATGTCATTTGCCTGAGATCATCAACTGCCTGCCTAGTGGATTTGGGGAGAATAAAAGTATGGAGAAAAAAAGATCAACTTTCCTCCATGAAAGCAGCTACTATAATGCAAATGTGCCGCCACATTTGCTGCCCCCTGCCAAAGGATGGGGAACATTTCCTCTTGCTTTCACAATGCGGTGGTGACATGAGTTAATTACACGGCTCCTGTTAATTGTAGAGCATGCTGACTGAACACCAGGATTTGCTAATATTGGCAGCAAAAGCCCTGTTTAAAAAAACTACCACTGGCAATAAACCCCAGCACTTCCATTTAATGAAAAGTAAAATGAGGGAGAAACCATTTCCTGGGACCTTACAGCCCTCAGCTGTCAGGGATTAAACTGCTGTGCATTTCTTTATGACCAGCACAGTGCCCTCCTGCTAAAAGCAGACTCCTGGCATTAATAATGTAGAAGTGGGAGGGGAGAACTGGGCCAAATAAGAATGAGACGTGAAAGATAAGCACTGATGTACTGAGTAAAGATAGTCATATTTGGATTTTTAGAGATGTGTATGTGTAAGATCTGGTTGTTGCTTGGTTCTTAGCTAAATTCTCCAACCTCAATTCTTCTAAAACTAGTTTGCTTGCCAGTTGATTTGAAACACTGTCAATATACGTGTCTCCCCTGCAGACTTTACGAGTCCTTGTCTTAATTTCTACTTCAGTGACGTACTGCAAGAGGAAGTACTCCCTCAGATTTGTGATGGGGGATTTCCTTCGCTGTGCAATGCTACAAGGTGTCTTTGTAGGCAGAACCAGGCCAGACACTGGAGAAGGCACCTTCACAGTCAGCTTGTGGTGTCCTGCTCTAACCATCCCCATATCTGCATGTGCACATAACAGCAATTTCCCCAGCACAAAGCCAGGGGAAATTCGGATGTGATGCTACAGTCAAATGAGGCTGCACTCCCTGATGGTCTCTCATGTGATTTCAGAGTATCACTGTGTACAGACTTTTCCTACCTTCTTTCAGGTGTGCAGCCAGCACCTCACTCTTACACCGAACTCTTCAGAGTACTGCTGTTGCACAGTTTATCAGCTAGATGATTTTAAGACTCGTTAAGGCAGATGGCAATTGGGCTCTACTGAAAATCAACAGCAACGTATCTCGCTGCAAAAATGTACCTAAGTACTGCAACAAAATCACCTTGCTTTCCACAGAAGCACTCTGCACCCCGAAGTATTCAAGCAAATCCATAGCGTATTTTAAAATTATTGTTAACATCAACTGCCATTGGTGTAACTGAATTCACGGGACAGGCATTGTTTGTGAAGTCAAACCTACCTGGTAACCTTAACTGTCCCTTGTTCTGCGGCACTTCACAGATGTATGTGGTTTAGCCTTTCAAAGCTGTATTAAAACAGAAGCCAATTACTAAACCTCATTATCTGAAGTCATTTAAGACAATTAATGGCTTTTGTTTCAAGTACCAGATCAGCACTGTTCTCTCACAGCCTAAGTTTTGCCCTCTTCTCTCTTGTAACAACGCTCAGGGAGGTACCAGCTCCATTGACTCTTTGATTTTGGTTCATTAGCTGCCTAAGAATACCCTTAACTAAAAGTTTGCCACAGTGATTAATTTCAGTGCATAGATAACAAAGGCTAATCTACTTTAGAGAGACAAATCATGCAAAGAGCTTTCACGACCAACTACTGGCCTTCCACAAAAGCCAAAATATCCCATGGGTTCCTATTATCCAGGAAGCTCTCTCTTCCCATGCTGAGACAAAAAGAGGCACATAAACAAAACACCCTCTGCTGCCCTGCAGCCTCCCTGTGTGCCTCCTTTTGTTCCAGGCAGGATTTGATATAAGCACTAACACTACGGATATGGGCAGTGGGACATCTTCCATCCTTACTTGCGTGTTGCATTCATATGCATACAAAGATGAGGATCATCGTGTTTTGTGCATTAAAAGAAATGTCTCAGCAAGGAAAAACATTCAGAAAATATAGCGGAAATTTGCATCTTGACTGAAATTTTGACTATTTTTCAGATACTTTTTTTTTTTTTTTAATTCTGGAAAAATATTCAGTTCCTGACATTTCTATCCTAACCTTGATAGCTTCCCTATATAGCACATCTATTTTAAGAGTCTCTAAGATGCTGATCTCTTTGCATACAAGAAACAGCAAGGTGCTTCTTGGAATAGAGGTGACTGGAAAACATTTTTGTAATTAGAGGCAGCAACCTCATGAAAACTCCCTGGAGATCCACAACAGCTAATATCATTATCCCGTCATTGAAAACTCATCTATGCCTCCTACTTACAAAATCAATAGGGTGTTCATGCCATTTTTCTCTTACCTACCCATTTTAAATTTCTACATGCAGCAGGGATTTTTTTTTTTTTTTTTTCCAGTAATAGATGGTCTGGGTAATGTAGCACAAAAAGAAGGGAAAAATGAATTTTCTAGCAAGTGTGATTCATTACGCTTATGTATCTAATAATCAACTTTCCCCTTCACAGCACTCTTAAAGCTGAGTGACTCACACAATAATTGTACCAAATGGAAAAGAAGACAAGTTAAGCAGAAAACTTTTACCTTTTGCCTCCCTTTTGGGGATTTACACAGAAAGCGTAGCACCAGATTTGACAAGTGCAGTACAGTTTCCATTGTCTAGCAGTCTCTTGGGACGCCCAAAACTTATTAAAATGGAAAAGGCTCTGTGGCAACTCTGTAGACAAAATTGAAATTTGCATTCAGGTCCCAGCTGATGAGGAGACCAACTTTGGTGGAGAATTTTGCATAATAATGATTTTCAGTAGAAAGAGCTACAGAGAAAGAATTTCCAACTAGATGCACAGCAAACAGCACGGTGAGGGCTCGCATGGGCTGTACAGAGGCATGGCACTAAGTCAGACCTTTAAAACACTATCAGCTTGTGGCCAGGTGATCCTCTGTCACTACAGACAGCAAGTCTCTCTCAACTGCTATTTCTTCCAGACGTCTTGGGGCCCTAGACAGAACTGGGTTGTCCATGGTTTTAAAGATTGTTTCATTTCATGAGAAGACAAATAAAATACTATTTAGACCACGTCACTAACATGAACAATAAAGATGTTATTTGAGTTAGCCTTTGATGAAATCCCAGGAGAAAAGGCAGCTCAATACACCCACTGTTTTCCTTACTGAATATTTGATGTTTTTAATTTCAAAAATGAGCCGTGGCTGACATGGCTAAAAACAATTGTGAAACAGCATTCTGTACAATAGTGTCTTCTTTAATTTTCCTTTCTTCTGCTTAAAATTAACGAATCTTTCCAGCGGTGGACCTCCTTACACATGTAAGAAGGGACGCACAAGGAGCGAAGCAGGACTTGCAGCAGCACCTAGCACGGCTGCTTCGGCACCGTGCAGAATGGGCACTGCATCTGCATCAGAAGTCCAGCTGCTCAGAAGCACCCCTCGAACATGCTCATCCCAGCCCTCTGTGGTACCCACCAGCTACGCCATCAGATTTCTTTTCCTCCTAAGCTGGTGTGGAGACAGAAGTGAAAAATGCAAGACTAAATTAGCTGAACAAGGCACACCTCATAAACCAGAAGCTTGCTTGAGAAATAAAACCAGCACAGGACTTACTATAACCTGTCTTCTCAGCCCTGTTGTTGTCTCAGTCACATACTGCATTGGCTCTAAATTGAAAATTCAAAGTCTATGTGAAACATTCAGCTGTGTTTGGAAGCTCCCACATTTAGGTTCAGCCTGGAACCAGTGAAAGTAAATACACATTCACCTGTCTGAGTTCTGCAAGAGAATATCAAGCAGGTGCATGCCCACATTTCAGTAAATAACTCTATGGAAATATTCTGCATGTCATGCCATATCAAACTGCAGAAAACTGATAGCAGCCAGATTGCAGATGCTATGATGTAGAAAGCAGATTAAGAAAAAAAAAGTATTTCTCTTTGTGATTAGCAGGTTACGCCCTTGTTTTTGCCCCAGTTTTTCTCCACTGCCCTGTGAGAAAGATGCTGAGCTAAAGGGAGAGCATGGCTGGTCAGCAACCTCCACGGCCATACACGTTGGGGTCTCAGACACAGGCAGGGAACGGCTGGAGATCCTCTTTGCAGGTTCCCCCCTCAGCTCTCACTTGAGCTACGGGAACTCCGAGTTCCTCAAAAATCAGGCCAACATTGCTCAAATTGAACGCCTGCAATGAGAAAATGGTTTTGAAAGTTTGGTTGGGCAGGCAGTGAGTCACAGAGGTGAGACCCATCTCGGGAGCTCGGCTTCCCGTTCTCTGCGGGCTGGTAGGACTGAGCACGGAGCGAGCACCCGTTGCCTGTCCTCGTTCCTGGCTGAACGCTGCGTAACCTGTGACCACTGCACCCAGGGACCAGAGAAGGCCGTGCTGCAAAAATAGGCAGTCAAAAATGCTTTGGTTTTGTTACAGCCACTTGCTCCTCTTCTGTCCACATCAGTACATGTAGGACTAGTAACCACGGCCACGTTAATCCTCAGATTGTGGTGGTAAATTATGATAATCGTTGTATTGGAAGTCTTGCAGCTCCTCTTTAATTTGACCTACTCAGATCACCCTTGAAAATTTGTCTCTGAAGCTACAACTTGCCATGTTTTTTCCTAATGCAGTAGTAAAAGTTTCTAGAACTGTTTTTCTGGGGGGGAGTGGGGCGACTCCAGCAAAAAGATTCAACAAGTAGGGGACCTCACATCTGCTCACTCCCAGGTTTTCCCTACACCTGTGGCTGGGAACTAGCTTCCCGTCTGGCCCTTGAGAGATAGCAGCAGGAAAGTGATCTCCGAGCGTGCGGCACTTGGAACCGATTCCCGTCTGAACACGCACCTCTGAATAAGCAACGGCATTGGCAGAAAAATCCAGAAGAAAACTTTGAGAATGGCAGGATGCCAAAATCAATATAGCAATATATCCAAAGCAGGGTCTTGTACAGAAAGCTCAAGGAGGGAACACAAAATTATTCTGGGGGACTACTTAACTTAATGCTTTCCAAAAGGCCACTTGGCTCAGAAACAGAGAGATTCGGGACCTGCTAAGTGTGTTTAAGTGCTTGGAATCATGGCATTTAAATGACCAACAAAAACCTCTTTATTCAAAGCACAAAATACCACCAAGAGAAGGGCCGCTGACTTTCTGGCTGGAAGTGACCATTAGAGAGATGTACGTAAGGATATATAATACTGGAGCAACACGGAATTTGCAATAAAGTTTGGGTTCTGCTTCCAGCTCCATGGCTGCCTTGCCTGTGAGTCTTTGGATGCAGCGTTTTGAGGCTCAGTTTCTGTGCCTGTGCCTTGGGAACAGACCTCGGTAATATTTTGTGTGCAGAACCAGCAGTTATCTTTGTACTCATTTACAGCCCCCCCTGTTGATTTCTTCATTTCCACAGAGTAACTTCCTAAAACACTGGCAAAGTGAGTTGCTCAGGCCTTCTCCAAGGACTGTGGCCGGTACTACCTTCCTCCAAACCCAGAAGGCATTTCATAAAACAGTTGATTACATCCAAGGAAAGGTATTTCGTTCAGTGCCTTCCAGCAGAGCTGATCTCAATCCACCCTGTCCCAGCACAGCACAGTAGTCAACACTACGGTGGTCCATAAAGCAGGCTTGCCAGCTAGCATTATATACAGGGGCTAGAAGATGAAGTAGGGCACAGGAGGGTATGTAGAGGTGATTAAAACAAAAAACTAACACAGTTTTGCAGCCTTAAAAACTCCCTTGAGCAGAAAAAGTGAATAGTACATATAACCTACCGTGTTGGGTTTGGATCTCCCTGTGTTTGGCTACCACCTCCCTATTTTTTTTATTACTTTTATAAAAGGAAAATAGCTCCCACAAGGAGATTACTCTGAGCTCCAGCCACATTAGCACTGTTAAGGAATGGGTCCCTTGAAGAGCTCTTTTTTCGTGTTATGCAATTAATATTTCACTAAATGGTGAAAAGCTGCCACTGAGCAGAAAGATCCCAGTTCAAACTTTGAAAATGGCATCATCAGCCAGGGGAGGTAGGGAAAACCACCTGAGCTTCTTAAGGCATTGCTGCCTGAAGGAAACCTCAGCTGAGGGGCATCGGGAAAGAGCGTGACTCCTGAATATGTGCTATAGCTCACCAGCAAAGCCAAGCACAAAGGTAATTCTGGCAGCAGAAGCCAAACGCGGGAGCTGCCAACAGGTCTGCAAGCTTGAAATGGCATCAAGAGATGTTACATTTTGTAGCCCTATTAAAAATGTAGTTGGTTGATATGCAATGGGGAAAGATTTGTTTATTTCTGCATGAATACATCAATAAAGAAATATTACATTAACCCTTTCCCAAAAGCATTCACAATTTTCTCAGTGAAGCATAACTCTTAAAAAAAAAAAAAAAAAAGCTGTTTTTCAAAACCCAGACTTTTTTTTTCCCCATTAACAAGGCCCTTGCCCTAAGGATATTTAATTTCTGGATGAAATAAATCAATCCAATCTTGTTTTATCTGGGAGTTATGAACATGGCTTTGTGGGAAAAATGCATCTCTTGAGTTGGGAATCTTATAATAGGCATTTAGAATTCCCCGAGGTGGTGGTTTCCTTCTGCTGAGGAGTCAGACTCCTGAAGAAACTACTCCAGGTCTGCTGCTCATGAAGCACATTGGTAATTTGGATAATCAGCTAAATGCCACAGAGCCATTATCTTTTCCCTAAAGCTGTTTTTTTTCCTAATGTAGGAATTGTCCCAAGTTAATTTAACATTGTCAGTTTTCCCAAGTTAATTTAATATTGTCACAGAGGTAAATCGTTCAGAGATTAGTTAGTCTCAAACCACAGCTAGAAATCCACGAGGCAGAAGACTTACAACGATTTTGCTAAGATTTTAAGTATGTTGCTCTTACTGGTTTACAAAAAAAAATCAAAATATTTTTGATACTATGCTTTATGGAGAGAAATTGATCCTCTGAGGCAAAGCAAAAAGGGAAGGCAATGGGACATTGTCTAGAAAAGCAAAGCCCTCTTAGCACCATCTGCCCGTCCCACCGCTGTGAGAAAACACCGAACACCTCGGTACATGTCAGGAGATCCGAAACGCCCCAAAATGAAAACGCCGCAGACATCTTTCGTGTGCTGACATTTTTGGAAGTGCGGGCGAGTGACACAGAGGCAGCCATGCTGGATGAGCATCGCCGAGGCAAAACCAGACGGCAGCACGCGGCATGGAAACTCGAACGGACGATCGGAGCAGGCCCTTCCGAGCTGCCGCCATGCTGGCACACAGGCCCCGGCCTCCTGTACTCCCTTTCTTTGAAAGGTTTATCTTCACTCAGCTGACAGGGAAAGCACAGAGGCTTTGCTAGCTTAATTAGCTGGGCTAATTAAGATTCCTTGCTGGAGGCCAGCATTAGTGGGCTCCGAAGTGCTCTAAGAACCGCAGAGTAGCTCAGGTGGCCACATGGATACCGAGGACTGAATTCTGTGTGCCCGCATCTCTTTGGGGTGCACCTGAAGTGTGCAAGTTGTGCAAGTGAGTTCATTCCCCAGCGCACAAGCTACCGGCTCACAAGACCATTCTCACTTTCCTTCATGCGGCAGCAGCTTTAAAGCTTCTTCTTGCCTTCATTTCTGTGACGTACATCCACTTGCTTGCCTCCATGGCAGCTCCTTCCTCTACTTCAAGCTCTAAATTATTCATCCTGACTGCCATCTGGTTCAATTTAATTTCCATTTGCAAAGTCATTTGAAAAAAACAGAGCGGATATATCCTCCTATTCTATCTGCATGCATTGGAAATGGCCTCAGACAGGAGAAGGAAACAGAGTGTAAAACTTCTGTTTACGTCTTTTCTGTCAGGAACAGCTGACAGCACCGATTTCTGAAGAGTTTGGCATAAATTGCCACTTTTCCTTATACAATCGAGTCATATGGTAAACAGTGATGGTCCAAATGCATATCTAATGCCGATGGGCAAAAAGTCCAGTCAAAGTCCCCGCTAACAAAGAACAATTTATTTTTCCCAGTAAATCATTTTCCAAAGCTCTTCCTAAAATCAGATTTCCCTACAGTCCAGCTGAAAAGTCAGGAAACAAATTGCAAGAAAGTGGTTGATGAGCAAACAGATTTGAAGGAGAAGGGAAGATGACCAGGAAATACAGAAGATTATTTTATTTAATTATTATTTATCGGCCGATTATTTAAAGGAAGAATTGAATAATTCCTTTAACCTCGAAGGAAAATAATCTTGTTCAAGAAAAGGAGATTGCTTCGCTGCAACTGCTCTATGGCAAGAAGAAAATCTGCAAGCTGTTTTCGTGCCGCCGGCAGGGCCACCATGCCAGGGCACGATGCCAGGCGCTGCCAGCCCAGCCCAGGCGAGGGACAACACCGTCCCTCCCTGCACAAGGGCCGTACCAGGGCTGATGCCACCCAGAAGGCGGCAAGAAGAGTGGTGAAGTGCCCCTATTTTGTGGGTGCCCTGCCTCGTGGCCATGGGTTAGGGTTCCCTGACCCCCCCACACCACATGGACACAGACACCAGAGTCCTGTCCAAGCACGGGCATTCCGGCTTTCACCATGCGTTTTAAAAGGCATGTGCCTTAGAAAGAAGAACCTCACTAACCCTTGTCTAAGATGGACTCCAAGGGGAGGATTTTCAGCCCTGGGATTTAGCTTCCCACCTGCAATTAACGGGAATGGCATCTAAGCTAAACCCTTGTGTGAGCACTTACCCATGCCATTATTTAAGCTGGTGGTTTTCTTCAGGTTTTGTTTTTTTGACCCAGCTCAAGAACTGCTCCAAGGCTGTGTGCTCTAGTAGTGACATTTCCAGGACAGTTCTGCACCCAGCCGTACATATAAGTTTGTTTGTGCAGATGCTCAATTGTTTTTAGGCTCATGACCTTGGTGGGAAAGGGGCCTTTCTTCCCCTCCCCCCTTTTTCTGAACCACAGAAGTGGGATAATTCACTGCCCTGCTTCAAGGTAAAGGGACATTGACAGCCTAAACTCATTTCTTAACGGGCTTTTTTTTTGTTTCCTGGTGAACAGGAAAAGATGGTGTTGGGAATGACAGATGTTAAATGAAGAAGATACCCATTCTTACTGATGCTATTTTTTTCCCCAGTCTCTTTGCCTAGAATCTCTTCTGGATGAATGTTTTCAGCCAGATAATTTCTCTGTTTTGGCCTTTCACAGAGCAATAAATGAAAAAATCTTCCAACAGACTAGACTTCTGTTATCCCTTTTCACATAGATAATGTTTTCCATTTACAAGGTATAACATTGTGAAAACCAGTAGCAAATGAACACAGTCATCATTTTGATGAGGATTTTATAAAATATTAATAAACAACATCTTTTGCACTTGTACCTTTTGTCTCAAAGCACCTAACAAATGGAAATTAAGATTCTTCCTAATCCTGCAAAAATAGCTTAATATTATGTACATTTTCAAACTGACATCATCAGAGCTAGAGGGGCAAATTGAGAGATGCACCCTGAAATTCTGGTTCTCCTTTCTTTGTGCTCATCCGTATGTCCTGTTTTTACATTTCTGGTCTAGTCTGAAGCCTAGATAGTGGAATTCATTGCAGCTGCTGGAGTCGAGCACAATAATGGTGCCTTCTAATATAAAACTAATAGAAGAACAACTTCTGCATACCCAATAAAAATGACTTTATTAATGAAGTCTTATGTGCAGAAACATGTACCTTGCAAGGACACCTGGGACTCCTGGGAACTGCCAGAGCACTTCAGTTGTTTTTTGTTTTTTTTTTTTTGTGCCACCATCCTTCCGTGAGATTAAAAATTCTTCCAAATCTCACCTCATTTCTGTCTTCAGGCCATCAGAACCACAAAAGCTCTGCTACTACAACATGGAAGGTAGATGAGGCACTGCTAGGTTAACAGCTGGACTTGATGATCTTAGGGGTCTTTTCCAACCTAAATGATTCCATGGTTCTATGATTCTAAAACCAGATGTCCAAAATAAAGCCTCCATAACTCAAAGGAAAAAGAAGCCAGACTAAGTGGCACGACTTCTGTTTTAGAAGGGGTTGCATGCCTCAAAGTTGGTTGTTTTTTTCTTTTCAGCTATAACAATTGGTCTAAGGAGATTATCCGTTCTAATAAATTTTGCTTAGCACTTCAGTGTCCTTTCCATCGTAGATCTCAAACTACACTGCTAAACAGAGCGTGCATCAAATTCACATTTTAGAAGGGGAAACTTAGATACAGAAAAGGACTTGTAAACACTGAGTCTGATCTCATATCAGAATCGTAGGAGAAATCCACCTACCCACCTCAAATCCAGGGGAATTTTTGCTATTGACATTAGCAGGACCAGGATTTCACCCTAGCAATCTGATGCCTCTGCCATTTGCCCAAAATACTTAGCAACTCACCAAAAATCTCATCCAGGTGAAGTCATTTTGGTACTCTTGCCTCCAGAACATTGTCATCCCTACAGCAGCAAGCTGTGCAGGGCGTAATTAAGCGGTTCCAGCAGAATGCACAGTTCTTGGGTGATACCTTTTCCCTTGCATATCAGTTATGATTAACAGTCACATCCTTTGAACAGAAGAAAGCATCATCTGTGCCCTGATGCCAGACCATAATGACCGTAGAGCACCCAGAAAGATAGCCTGATAGACAAAAACATCTGTTTCAGAAGTGACTTCATTATTTTCTACATCTGCTCATTTCACTTCACTTGGTATTAATACACCTCACATCACAAGAATCTTTTACTAATGAAATAGTCTCCAAAAATTAATAATAATGCACTTGACTGACTGTTGTTCTCTGTATAGCTGCCTTTTCTGGATATGTGTCACACTGCTGGGACAGGGAACAAACCAGTCATTGCAGGGACTTTTCAAAGAACTTTACTAAGATACTTATTTGAAGAAAGTCCTCCCATGCCACAAAGGAAATAATGTTCTTCTGTTCCCTTTTGGGCACTCTTTTTTGGTTAGACAATTATTATGCAATTTTTATTTTTATATAGATTTTTATTATATGATTGATATGTAAGCACGTACATGTCTCAGTGAAGGGAATGCCAAAGACAAAACAGGACAGCCTCAGTTTTCTTCCTTTGGGTGTGTTTTGGGGTCAGTTTGCTTTTGTATTTACAGCTTTGATGGTCATCTTCACTTTGCCCTCCATTGTCATCATCTACCTTCTTGACATCGTCCAGCCTAGTGGAGACAAGGCTCTCTGGATGTTGACTGTTCCTCAAAGGATGAAACCCGCCGCCTCTTCAGCTTTGAAGTTTGCTGCTGGCTAAGGGCAGCTGATTAGAAAAGAGCCCAGTTATCCTGTACCGTAATAACCAGATATTCATGCACCTCCTCTTTAACATATTGGGAAAGCACCACATATTGATTACTGTGCTTATATACTAGTAAGAATCTACAAGTGATTCACAAACTAACAGAAATTTCCCTGCTTCACTACATATTCCGGAGCCTCACACCTGGTACTACCTGAACCTCGCTGACTGACTTTCCTCTAGGAGCAATACAGAACATGAAGCCAAAGGTGTGTGTTAAGGTTGCTTCAAGCCTTTCCAGTTCTGCTGAAAAGGCGGAAATTTCCCCATGCCCTGGTGCAATCTGGATAGCTGTGCAGGTCCAAATCCAGCATCCTGCGGGGATGTCTTGGGGAACACAGCGCAGCCCAGAAGCTGTGTGGCACTGTGATGAAGCTCCCAAGGAAACGTCCTTCTTCACCCCAGTTAGGACATCAGAAAGAGTCCTTGGGGGACACTCAAACAGCTGTCTTCTGTGTAAGGTTACAATCAGGCTTTCAAGATCACTTAGACATCTTTTACCTGAGCAAAGAAACTAGGAAAAGTGGTCCTCTGATATTTGATAATTAACAGGCATGCAGGAGAGAGGCCTTTTTTTATGTCACAGAAAGCTCGAGATGCATTTATTTATGTACTTAGCTGTTGCTTTATGAAGAATATGCTGAAAAACAGTACATGAAGATGCCACCTTTGCAAAAAAGCTTAAAAAGGCAATCTACCTTACTGAGACCTGCAACTGCAGCACTCTAACCACATCTGACAGACTTATCTCCCAGTATTTTCCTCCAATCTTCCCCTTACTGCAAGCCAGAATCTTCCCACCAGTCTCTGTGTGGGTTCTTAGTACTACAAATCATTTGGAGACGTATATTTTATTTCCCCAGACTGTTTTTCACCTTCAGAACTTAACTTCATGTCTTCTTACATCTTCCTCAGAATCAGCTTGGCCGACCACAGACCAAACACCCTCACTCATTCTTCAGAACAGATGCTTGCAAAATAAAACAATGCTTCTTCAGGCTGATCAGAATTTGTTTCTGGTAAAGCAATTTTCTTTTAGAGAAATTTCTTCCTATTAAGAATGGCCTGTTTTTCCATGCATTTCATAGAGTGGCTCTAAAAGATACAAATAAAATAATCTGGCGACTTTCTTGGCCCTAACTGAGCACATTGGCAGGTTATACCTCTTTTAGTTAAAAATAATGGCTTTATCCATACACTAATAAGAAGTATCTTGAGTTTCAATGAACTACAAGTATACAAGTATAAGCAATAACAACAACCAAAAATATGAAATGTTATATTGAGACCAATTTTTAGAATTTGAGAGGTCTGATTCCTCACTCAATGTACTGATATAATCAGGATTTTTTTTCCATAAAAGAAACATTAAAATGCAGGTTTTTCCAATATTTTCAAATGTTTATTCCATTTATAAGTGTGTGGCAATCTGAACTTATGTAAATTAGATGAAAAACATCTCGTTAATTAAGCAAATTATCAGAACATTTTGATGAGAATATATTTCTCAGGACAGTAAGAAACAAACATAGATCAAGATTTTTGAAAATATTTCATTATTTTAGAGGCTTAAATTAAGGCACTTTGAAAACTTCTAATTTGAGGAACAGAGCACATCTTCAGTAGGTTCCCTTGTGGGGTCTTAAGTAAAGCACCCAATAAAACAAGATTTAAAAAAAAATGAGTGTGAGTTGGGTTTGGTTTTGAAGAAAAACATTTTTTTTGCTGTTCATGGTAGAACATTTACTGATAGAAAAGGGAAAGCAAAAACAAACAAAAAACAACTAACAAACAAATATCACACAACCCCTCTAACAAAACAAAAAAATTCTTCAGCCTAAATTTAACATGGATCTGAACAAACCTGACACTCCAAAAGATGCGGGAAACACCTAAACCCTGTAACAAGGTGTGGTACAGAGCACCCTAAATGACTGCTTATTGTTTCAGAAACCCTGTGTGGTGCCAAGCCATGTGAAGATACCCATCTCCAACCAAGACAGCAGTAAAACCTTATTAAACAGCTTGAAAGACTAATTAGCTCAGTGCTGAAGAACAGTATTGCTTTGGTGTTACTCAACTAGCTCACTTGAAGCTCTCTCCACTGCACAATATAGGCATGCCCTTTGTAAGAAAACCTAAGCCCTGTTTATTAAGTGACAAAACCCCTGCTGACTCAGTTTGTCCCTCGACCTTTATATTAAATTTCTATCTTCGGCTTTTCCAAGCTAAATATACTGCTGTTTGCTGCATGCCATAAGCAGCAGTTGAATCTAACAAGGACCATATCCAAATCATAAAAGAACTCAAACAAACCGTCACATCCATATTTATTTGAAATGTTAACAACTTTCAGTCTTCATAGGCATAATTAAAATTTGTGTTCTGTATATGCTTTTTTCCTCCCGAAAAAAACTAATGTTCTATCATTTTAAAGGAATCAAAGCAAGTTTTTATGATTGGCATCTGACATACTTCATTAAAGTCAGGTTTCTTTGAAAAGTGATATCTATAATTCTGTTTAATGTAGAACTCCCTCTGTGCATTTTATATGCGTAGACAGTGAACATGCATATATTTTCCCTCTTTAACTTTTCTAATAGTAAATCTGGTTCAGTATTAAAGAGCAATGCATTGAAGCAAGCAGAAATGATGTTGATTTTGTATGCAAATTTAATGTATGCAATACTTCATACAATATATCTGTGTGAATTATAAGGATTTTGTGTTTTATGGAGTCTATCTTATGGCTCGTTTCACTAGAGCTGTCCTTACAGCTGAAAGGGGCTGTGCGTTCAGAGGCCTCCCCACATCTACACCTTTATGACCCTTCAGCTTTCCGCGTTGAGGCGCAGCCACCGCAGCCCACTCAAACCTTCCGTGGGGCAGCACGTCTGCCACGGACAGCCTGCATTTCCCACCACCATGCCGAGTGCCGAGCTAAGAACGACTAACTGGGTTTTTTCCCCACTGCTAGGAGAAGATTCAAGGTGCTGCCCCATTCAAATTTGCATGTTTTGTTTACCAAACATATTGCAGTCATCAGCTAACCACAATTCTACTAATTCCCATATTTGAATGCTTTTTAAATTAGTACTTCCCGCAGTTACTGTAACGACATTTCAGGGCTCATCAGCTGGGAACGTCAAATGACGTGATATAAAAAAAAATAATGCTAAAGCAAAAGTTCTTATCTCTAAGTGTCAAATATAGAAGAATGTACCATGAGTTTGCACCAAATGAGACTGTCATTTTTAATGCTGTAGCTCGCTAGGTATAGTGATTATTCTTTCTATTCTATTCCTTTTTCTTATCACTGTTGGTTCATTTATTATGCTCTGGTCCTTTACTATATGGTACAGTAAGAAAAGGGCATATCAAGACAAAGTATGCCAGAATTTTAAGTAATTTCTACAGACATAAACCCAGATCTTCAAAAGACCTTTCTTCCAAATGGCCCTGAGGTAACCCATGCTCAGCATCTGGAATCTTTTATTTATATTTTATCAGTATTATTCAGAACTATTATTAGTAGCAATATCTATTATTATTTATTAATAATTACCATCATTATTTGGATCACAGGAATAAAACTGTCTACTTGGGATCAAACATACACTTGCATCTTCCAGGGAGTTGTCAGGGCTTTCCATGTGGCTGACACTACTTTTATCACTGGATAGCCACAGAAATATAACCTGGTATGGAAATTGATGCTTTTCCTGACAGGAGCTGGTTCTGTTTTTCCACACCAGCGAGGAGGCAGAGTTATGCTTTTGTCCATATAGGGTTGAGAGAGAAAAATTTGTTTTGGATCAGGCGAAATGAATGATGAAGGAATCTAGATGTGCCAGTACGTTAATAGATGACTTTGAATACCTACGTGGAAGGCACAGGCGGTTGCTGTGCCCGGTGCTTCCCCTTCTCCCAGTGTTGAGTATAATTATAGACAGCAGCAACAGATGTTGCCAATAAACTTAAAAGGAGAAACAGAAGTGGTAGGAATAGAGATGCAGTGTCATGTAGGAAAGCAACAACAGGGACAGAAGGAACACCTGAAAACGCAGCGACTTTCTTCCCACAGAAGGTGGATGTGCGACAGCAATGCCTATCTCCCTCTGCAGCTAAACAGACGGTTGCAAATGCTGTAACGGTGCAAAGATCACAGCATATCCCACAAAGCCATAGAAGGAAGGAAACCAGTAGCATTGCTTAACAGTCTGCTTATTTTACAGTCAAGTGGATTGCCAAGCAACTAAGCTATAACAAGTCCCATATTTAGGGGAAGAAATGTTTGTCTTCTGTCTGTCCCTGCTTGCAAATGGCAAATGGAGGGTGTTCCTAAGCCAGACGGTTCAAGTACAGCATGTTCCACCAGCCCTGCGCCCGTGCCACCGAGCAGTCAGTGCTAATGACTGCAGCAGTTGACACGTGTGCCTTGCCAGAGCCCGAATTTATCATCGTCACTGCGACTTCTGCTCTCTACTGCTCGAAGAAAAAGAAAAAAAAGGCCCCTGCAGTTACTCAGGAATCTGAGATTCCCACGTTACTTAACATGACCGTATCCCTTTAGGACTGCATCAACTACCACCCCTTATGACAAAGAGCTGTTTAAGCACATGCATCCAAAGCTGTTTGAGATGACACAGGGTATCTGAAACACTGACACACTATACAAACAGATACCCCCATGGACCAACAGCTGGAGGCCAGGTGAAAAATCCTAGGGCATGTGAAATGGCTCCAGATGCCTCATTTGGGCAACTGACCTGAGCCCCAAATGTTCCCTTCATGTCTTGCATTCTTCAGCCACGTGACCTATCAATAGAAATAGGTTAGTATTGCAATAAAAAGCACCTACATTAAAGTATTAATGTATACAGTGTGTTCATTTGAGAATCCATCTTAAATCACTTATGAAGACTAAAAATGCAATATTTATTTCCTCTTAATGCAAGCAGATACTGAAGAGTCCTGCCCAAGAGAACTGTCTGTAAGCACAATGCTCAAGCCTAAGAAAAGATGTGGTTAGGGCAAATGACAGGAAGGATAACACTTCAAGACTTCACATAGCTGGGTCCCCAAAGCATCCTACTGCTGGAGGATGACAGCATAGCAACAAAACAAGCCTAAGTCATACAGGTGAGTGGGGCAAAATGACCCCAGCCTGGGCCATGGACCCCTGAGGGATTATTTCAGGGATAAATCTAGCTGGTCCATCTCAGCACTCATAGTCCTTCAGAGACATCTTATTATCTGAATGCTTTGTTAGATGTTTGTTGTCTCATTCAGTGGCTTTTCAGGAAGCAACTAACTTTATTCAGACTATATGCCTTTTTCCATGGCTCAGCTCTCTGACATTGATGTTTTCCAGGATTCTACCTAATGGTAATAGAATAAAATTTAAACTGTGATGAAAAACTATAATCTAAATGTACAAGCAATACCTCAACTTAGATGGATTTCACTTTACTTTAATGCCCAGCTGAAATACTGGGTAATGAAAGGAATGAGAAAGAATTGTTGAAATATTGAAATGGCTGATTGATTCAAAACCATCAGCCAATTTTAAAACTGATTCTTTTTGTAATTCACTGTTTTACTCTAAATAATGGGATCAAATTAATGACAAAAACACTATTTTCCTTCCATCTGAAATGATACTAATAATCAAAGTAGAATTCAGCAATGAAAACATCCACTGGCTGCTCAGTGCTAAATTTTGATTGGAATAAGACTAAAGTGCCTCTGTTTGGGAAATTACATGCATTTAAAGCCACTGCTTTTACTTCCAAATTTACTACATTTCATATCCTTGACTCAGTTCCTCTCTGTATATCCCAACATTAAAAAAGTTGGCAACAGAAACCCCCAAGCCCCAACACCCGATGGCTAGCCTTCTCACTGAAGCAGTGTGTGTTATAGGGAAGAAGTAACGTCAAAAGGCAAGGTATAGCTTGTTTATTACATAAACATAAACAAGCTCTTACTCTTTTACTCGGCAACTGCCACAAACTCAATTAGAGAACAGAAAAGTAGGGCTATACATGGCTACAACATAAATTTTTGTCATTGCTTCAAGCACATGCTGCTCTGCAAGCAGGGCAGCTATCTTCCACTGGGGTGCCAGCGCTGCTGGAGCTCACAACAGGCACTTGCTGCCAAGCAGCTCCTACATCTTGCTCAAAGAAGATGCAATCAGTGACAGGAATTGGAAGAAACACTGCATTGTGCAGAGATATATTTGGATGAAACATGGGTGAAACTGTTCTTTACCTGTTAGAGATGACCTCTGCCTGTCCACCCAGAGAACAGAAAGGCCCACTGAACAGAAAACAGCACACCACCAGCAGCAAATAAAAAAGTGACAAGTTCAAGATAAAAATATGAGAGACCACTCCAAGCCAACTAACTGAAGACCATGTCATAGATAACTATAACTATTTTCTCTCTTTGTCTGTTTGCTTCCCTTCTCCAGTAGGACAGGCTTGTTTTAGCAGCTTACTTATCTTTCTTACCTTTTCAGGGATTCTATCAAAAAAAAAAAAAATCTTTTAGTTCCGGAACAGATTTATGTCCACTTTCAAAATATTCAATGCCTGTCTGTTAACTGAAAATGAATGCAGAGCTTTTGTCTACCTATACTTTGGACACTGACTTTTTCATGCCAAATACCTCTCTGTCTGAGAGACTGAGCTCTCTAAACCCGGGCTGTCCACCAGAGACTGCAAAATGGCCTTTACAGATTTACTGAGTTAGTTCAGTGTACCTTTTCACGCTCAGGCAACCTTATCTGGCATGCTGTATGGGCTGCAGCAGAAAGGAGGATACCAGGCTTCTTGCAGCTGAGGAGGAGGCAGAGCATATCGACTTCCAGAATGAAAACTAAGCTTCCAGAGAGAATCTGAAACACTGACTGTCAGTCCGGTCTTGGAAGTGACTATAAAGCATATGAACCCCTTGCCATGGGCAGGGACACCTCCCACTAGACCAGGTTGCCCAGGGCCCCATCCAGCCTGGCCTTGAACACTTCCAGGGATGGGGCATCCACAGCTTCTCTGGGCAACCTGTTCCAGTGCCTCACCACCCTCTGAGTAAACAGTTTCTTCCTAATATCTAACCTAAATTTACCCTTTTAGTTTAAAGCCATTCCTCCTTGTCCTATCACTACACCCCCTGACAAAGAGTCCCTCCCCAGCTTTCCTGTGGGCCCCCTTTAGGTACTAGAAGGCCACTGTAAGGTCTCCCTGGAGCCTTCTCTTCTCCAGGCTGAACAACCCCAACTCCCTCAGCCTGCCTTCATAGGAGAGGTGCTCCAGCCCTCAGATCATCCTCATGGCTATCCTCTGGACCCACTCCAATAGGTCCATGTCCTTCTTATGTTGGGGGCCACTGTTGAATACAGTACTCCAGGTGGGGTCTCCACTGTCATCTTCAGAGCTGTGTTGTTTGCTGGGAAAAACAGGGGAGAAAACCTACCAGTCTGTCAGTAAGTTCCCAATATATATTCTGAAAATACAAGATTTTCAGAGTAAAAGAAAAACTACCCAGCAGGAAAATCTCAGCGGGGCCATACTGCTGATGCTGAACGGGTGAATAGGCCTACGCTCAGAAATCTGTGTTCTGAACAAAAGTGCCCACAGTGCAGCTGGAAGCTGCAGGAGATCGAATCAACAAGCAGAGACATTCAGCTATTTTCTCATAACTACAAGATGCTAGAATATCTATAGCGAGCAATAGACTGAAAGGGATCTTACAGTAGAGGCAGCTGAGAGGGTAGGCATCGCTAAGAAGGACATAAATGCATTTGCTGTAGTCACTTGTTCATTAGAGAAAGAAAAGGGGGGAAAAAGATGCAAATTAAATGGAAATGCCTCATTTTGACAGGAGCTGAAAATAACACAGCAGCGCATGGGGAGGCACAGCTGGTACTCAGGCTTATTGCTACCATCAGGGCTGAATGGCTATCAGGATTAGGAGCAAACCAGACTCAAACAAAGCAGCACCAGGCAGTTTCTCCTCTCCCCCACTCCCACCCCACCCCAGTTCTGCTCCCTCCTGCTAACTACACAGTTCGCTCCCATCCCACCATTAATTCAGTTTAAAACAGCAGACTGCACTGATCTGTGCGCAAGATTACAGATTGGGCTTGTGCCCATTTTGTTACAGCACAGATTGCTTCCAGGATTGCAGAGGGAGCCATCTGGGAGGAAGAGCAAATGCTCGGCTACTTAATTGGTGCTTTCAGTAAAATAGAGCACAGTCAGGATTGACAGAGCTAGAGAGAATAACAAAAGCAGCCATCGTGAAGTGAGGGAAAGAAAAAGGAGCCTGCCTACACTCCAAACTCTGAAAAGATCTGGAAATAAAAAGGATTTGTGACAACCCCCTGCACAGCGGATAACCTTTGGTGTTGCTGCTTCTCCACCCCAATGCGAGAGACTCTGTCCGATTTTCCCAACTCAAGCAGGAGCAGAGGGATTGGCTTCATGGCATGATTCACGGCATGTTCATGGCATGAACAAGCTCTTGTTCACACAGCAGGATGATAACATATCATATAGCAGACCTACTATACACCTTCTCTTCTGGATATTGGAGTAAAGGGAGACTGATGTCTTGATCGGAATTTCTAAAATAGCCTCATTTACTAAAATCACTTCAATAGCATTTCCAGATTCTCTTTTTCAATTTTACAGTTCACAATTGTCTCCTGATTTCTTCATGAGACTTGCAGCAGGTCTTCATTAATGAAGGGTGGGCAGCATTCTACCAGCAAACCTGTTCACATCTGCCTCTCCTACTGATCCCCTTATCTTCTCCCCCCCCCGTAAATATAGGTACTCTGGCTGCCTATTTGGCAGATCAGATTTTAGCTCTCATACCTTCTAAATCCCCCATAATTTGAGGATTCCAGGATCCTCCAAGTTGCAGACTTCCTTCTCTCCTCTAGCTCATCACACCTCCCAGATTTTCTTGTTGCTCAGGAAAGAAGTTGACCTGGCCTCCTCCTTCAGGTTTCCAACTGTTCTTCTTCAGCTTATTTCAGTCTCCACAGATCAGCCAGCTAGCCAATACCTGATTTTGCAACAGTTTACAAAACACATTTTGTGCTCTACTCGTGTTTTTGTAAAAAACTCAGAATTTGTTAAACCAGCTCAAGTTTAGTAAGTAGATCCAAACCAGAACATAGCTAGCAGGGTGTTGGTGTCAAGACTAGCTTTTATACCACCCTGGACAATGGCTTAAGTATTGAACTATTACAGATAATGCCTTCATAAATTTAAGAAGGCTCTTCTCACCTCATGCTCTCAGAATTGTTAATTCTCTGCCGCTGTGGATCAATAAAATGTGTCTGGGCCTCCCCACAAGCCAGCATTTTAGGGAAGCATGGCCATATCTACCGGTAGGGCAATTAACACCACCTAGTATCCATTTTCTTGGCGTCTTCCAAACACATAACATTAGCTTTGCAGAAACATCACCAAAGGGCTGACTGCATGGCAACAAGATCAAAGAAAACAAAGTTATTCATTTGTTATGCTTGGAAACTGTAGTTCATCTTCGGCAGATGTGAACTTCAAACCCTTTATCAAAGGTCATTCATGCATGTTAAGAAACCTGAGAGTATAACAAACAAACCAATATTTCACTTTGAGTTTCTGAAAGCTACAAGAAGTGTTATGAAAGATACTAAAAACAAAACCAAGAAACCATGTCATCATTTTTACACAAATACTATTTTAATGTACTTTGACCTGTCTGCACCCACATTTTTCTGCAATATAGTTCATGGACATTCTTATTTCAGCTGTGAAAGCTTATTTCAATTAACCTTAAACCTACACCTTGTTAACTCAATCTAGTCCTAACTGAGAATCTGGGTACGTTTTTTGTACCAGCTTAATTAACCTTGTTAAAAAAAAAAAATCACACTTTTATTTAAACCTAAGTAGAGACAGTTACAGACAAACCTTCTAAGGGATTACCTACAATTTCAGAGAAGAGTAATCACAGGAAGGACTGATCACATCAATCAGCCTAAGCTCTTAAGAGCCCAGCACAAAGGTTATTGACACCTATTTAGGACAAGTCTTTCACTGGTCATACCATATTGATGTGGTGTTCCAAAGAAAAGGGGACCAGCTGCAAATGGACAATGCTGAGACCTGACTGCGGGGACTCCTACCATATGCCAACTGCTATTGTTGGCTTATTTTTGGACATTAGCCTCCTGCAGTAGCTGGTGAGAAACCATTTCCAGAGAAGCAATCAGATCAAACTTCAGTCCCTGAAGGCCATGTTTGGCCTTGGGCTCATGCATGAGGCCCTGGAAAAAGCAACTTTATAAAGAAAAAAGGAAGCTAACTCTAGTTTTGCTCACAGCTCGTGCTCCATTCTCCTTGCAAAGAATGAAAGTAAATGCAATGTTGGAAGATAAGTTATGGTGATTTTTTTAAAATGTTCTAAACTATTTCTTGTCACAGAATTGTCATACCATGGTTATCTCATTCACCGATTATTTTATAGTTTGGTGTCTCAGATTGCTGATCACAAGTTTATTTTCATTAAATATCAGTCTAAATATATCCACTGATAATTTTTGCTATTATTTGACTGGTTGTCCTCATTTTTTTCTTTGAAATTATTTAATCCAACCAATTCTGTGAGTTTGGATACTAGAACACAGAAGCATGGCCCAATAACTGTTTCCCTTTGACAGGTATTTCTAGACTAAACTGAAATAAAGACAGGACTAATGGCCAGATTATAGCCAACAATAAAAACAAACAAATAAACGCCAAAAATAAAAAAGGAATCAATAAGCTCTAGCAGCTGATTTTCTGAGATGAAGTTCTCATTTCTGGAAGACAACTTGGCAGCATGCTCCCCTTTTCCTCTGCACAGGGTAGCACATGAGTCAGCCGCAGCGCAGGCTTGCCAATGCCACCGGCGAGATACCTCCACCCTCTTCTGTTGGTATGTCTACGGTGCTCCCGGAGATGAGAGGCTCCTTCAGCTTCCAGATGCACTTAAAACTTTTGGGCTCCACACGCACAGGAGCAACAAGAGCGACTAGCTGCTGTGGTACTATGGCACTGAATGTCCAGTTCCTGGAGAGAAGCAGTAAGATCACAGCTTCACATCAGCAGCAATAAACTACACGGGGAGATGGTTTCAGACTCTTCCTCTGCTTAGGAAGAAGCTGCCTTCTTAGCTTTGGTCACCTGGTCTGTTTTACAATCAAGGCAGTTATAGTTTTAACTCACAACAGCTTACAAAGTAAAAAAATATACATATAATGCATATGTATGCATAATACATACATAAATAAAAACTGTGAGCTTTCTGAACACCTCTGTCCACAGTTAGATTGTTCAACGACATAAAAACATATCTTTCTTCCTACTATAAGCCAAAACAGATTCGCAGTGCAACTAATCAGTGAACTACAGAAAAATAGCTGAAAATGCAGATTTCTGAAATAATAATTTTCTGAAATAACCGAAATTAGACTGCAGATGAGCAGCTCCTAGCAGGGCCTCGCTCTGCAAGGATGGTGATGGTGCTGACAGCCCAGATTACAGATGCACGTTGCTTTGTTCCCCCAGGGAAGCATTTGTGTTTAAGGGGATACTATTAAGGATGGCATGTCCCAACATGAGCCTTTTCTTCTTGTCTTTTTACATAGTCCTGTGTGACTATGTATATGATCTTTATTTTATGGAAGAAATAACTGAACGTCACTACAGAGACACAAACGAGGCACAGCCTAGCTAAATGCCAGACACGTAGCTCACCGAACTCCTGCAGGACTGGGCACTGATTTTGAAGCGACAGCTTCATTCATCGCTGAAATGCAGCCAAGACCCGCAGAGACAGTAAGTCATTGGCATACATGCAATGCCCCAAAATGACCAACCTAACGTCTGTTTGCATCGAAATGGGTCACTGCAGGCTGTGACTCGCATTGCCCACAGCAAGAACACCTTCTGTGGCATGGAGCTGTATCCTAGCATAGCAAGAACCCCAAATATTTACACCTACAAAGATAACTCTAGAAAAATGTCTTGTGTAAAGGCCTTTGGAAACCCGTTCTGTCTGGCACCTCTCTCTGCATGGACACATCAGCAGTGCTTTATCCTGGGTAGGCAATTAAATCTCCTGGTCATTGCAGCTGTTGTATCCCTATGGGCTGGGGCAACACCCAATAGTCACGCCATAGCACGGCAACTGTAAATGATATTAAAGATGATGCTACCTATGGCTTATTTTATGCACTTGAGGACTCCTTCATCCCAGTGCCGTCTCCTTGTGCTGTCATTACATCCAGCTGAAGCCTCAGAAAGAAATCATTAGTAAGTCAGAAATCTTGCAGGAACACGTTCCCGTTTGTCTGTCTCAGAAACCACCCTTCTGCTCTGTTAAAAAAGGACACCATATCCCCCCCCCCATATAATCTGAATGCATGAGGCCTCTCACATTTGGGTGGTTTCCTGGGGGAACTTCCACTCTTGAACGAGACATTTGCAGCTCAGATCTTGCTGCTTTTTATCTGGCTGCTCGTTTCCACCGTTCGGAGCTTTTTTCCATCCATCTGCACAGGCAGCCTGATTATCACCCTCTTCGCTCTGTACATAATAATAACAGCTTATCTGGAGTTATCGCTGTGGACCACGCAAGCAGAGAATAACCAGGCTGATATATGCTGCTGAGCTACAGGAACACTTTCCCCAGCCTACTTAACCCTCTCACAGACCGCCGCCTCCGCTCACTGCCTATAAAATTTCTTGGGCTTTTTAGTTGAACCGTTTGGTCTCATTTCCTTCTGGACAACAAAGAACAGTATGGGATCTTCACACACAACTCGACACGTTTTGTTACTAAATAATTCTGTATTTCTGATGTAGTGTATTCTCTTTGATAATCTAAATCAAAGCTTGAAAGTATTTTATCAGCAGATGGATAGTTTGAGTGACTGTTTATTACATCTGTGCAAATATAGCGGCACAGTTTCCTACCACTGAGACAGTGCTGGTACCTTGCTAATGCCAGTAATGAAGGCAGCTGACAGGACACAAGGTTAGCGATGCTGATAGTTTCCACATTCAGCTCTTTTTGTTAAATATTCCTTTTTAGCATCTTTCAGTATTGCTAATTATAACACCATTTTTTTTCATATGTGACCAGCAGCATTTTCCTTGTGCTAAGCTTGTTCAGAATCAGCGTGACTCACGTTAAGTATTGGAAAGCCAGTGATTTATGCAGTTCGGGTTCTGCTTGGGATGCTGTCTTCTTACAGCAGTTTTCCCTGTTCTTGCAGCAGCGATCTTACAGGTGGAGTCAGCTGCCATTTTCTGTGCTCTGCAGAGCTGTAATAGATGCCCTTCCCCTCACAATTCACTTTCTAGTGGTGTCCTCATCATATGATCCCTTGCTACTTTTAAAAAATGCAGAGAACATACAAAGTGAAAAATATGTGATCCCCTTTTTCTACTATCTAGGAACTTTTAAAGTGTGTAACTGAGTACGTTTTCCTTTTGCTGCACTTGCATAAGCAGAACTCATCAACATCAAGACCATGGCCTCAGAACTCCTTGATGCACCACAAGTCACATTCTTCAGAGCTCATTCCCACCACTCTCTCATCCTTCTTCCCTGTTCAGTCAATCCTTTTTAAAAGCTATTTAAGGGTCATACAGATGTGAAAAGTCCCCACTGTAATTACATAATTCCTCTGAAAAGCTCACTAGTTTTGTTCATTTTCATTCCGGGCTCCTGCTTTAGGCTGAACCACTATCTGGCATACTTTGAGGGTCACCTCAGCATCCTCCATTTCACTGCACTGAGAAAAGATCTTCCCAGCCACTGGATTTCTTGAAGGAGGTCAATATATATAAGATTTAATTTTGTGTCACTTAGAGTCCCACAAGAATTTCCCCGTCTAATTCCCATGTACTGATCAAAACACTTGAGATACCTCAAGATGCCAATTCAAAATGAAATCCACAAAGAGCCTTAGGAACTCCTAAAATACTTTCCACGTAATGCTGGGAAGCAACGGCACATTTCTTGGTCTAGGTAGAATATGGGTCCACTCAGATTCCTGGTTTCTGAGCATCATAATTTGATCTCTTAGCATAAGCTTCTCCTTCGTCAAACACAGCAAAGCCAGCCAATTTTCCACCAAGCTACACTGGATTCTGGGTAGCAAGTGTTTTTCTCTGTAGTTTTACAGCTTAATTCCCTATTATAGAGGCTCAGTGTCTATCCTTTGTAATAGGGAACATAATAGTATTTCGAAGATTCTTTCAGCTCTTGTTATAGATAGTGACCTTCATATGAAAGGGTCTAAACAGTGACGTTGCATCAGTGTTTCACCGAACAGGAAAGATATCTGTTCATCCTGAAACTTGGAATGTTCTATCTCCCTGAATCCCCAGTGCTCTCTTCACAGAGCTTTATAGACCTTTTCCTGGTGCTTCAGTGATGAGCAGACTATTCTAGCTGAGATGAAAACAAAGGGCTTAGACTGTCCTGCAAATAAGTTTTTAGCCGGGCATTGACATTAATTACCCCCCAAAACACATGAAGCTCCAGTGCTTCTGCCCCGGCTCAAATTACAGGACACGGTCCCCACTGCATGTACTGTGCTTCCTATCTGGGTCATGGGGCCCAACGGGACTCGAATAACCTTTTCAACTGCCCTTGGGCTTAGAGATTTATCCCTGTTTCTGGTTCTGTAAATCAAACTGGTCAAAGTTGAAGCTTGTTTTGATTTCCCATCACTTTGCAAACATGCAGATGGATTGGGATGGTATCTTGCTTTGGATGCAACTTGGAATTCGGTCCTGCTTTGAGGGGGGTTCTGGTCCCTTCAACATAAATTCTTCTGTGATTTTTGTCTTTAATTTGAAAAATCCTTTGTCACCTTTAATCAATCACGGGCCTCTCCACTAATTATAGCTTATGATTTTAGCTATGGCAAGGATGAACTGTAATTAGACAATCTGAAAAAAAGAAGGGCACCCCATTCACTGCCTGTAGCTTCAGGTTTCTTCCCAGTTCCAGAAATGCACATGTGGACTGCACTGAAGATTAGAATCGCATTCAGTAACTTTCCATCAGATCCTTGCAACCTCCAAACCAACGAGACAGGAAAGGTGATCGAGGGCTACAAGAGCCAGATGGTCTAAGATTGTCAAATACACGCATCAAATCTAGCCTGCAAGATGTCTCCAGTCACCCCAGCACTTTTATTTGGAAAGAAAGAAAGGGCGATGCACGCTTAAACTTTCCAAACAGCTGCATGCTTGAAAACAGCTCTACACAGTGAAATCAAACTGCCATTAGCACTGCCTGAGAAGTGGGAGCTGAGCTTCAAGCCCCCGTCCTCCTGAGCACGTACCCAGCCGAGCCCTTGGAGACACCCCCTCAGGCATCCAACAGAGTAATACAGCCAAAGGAGTTTGCAGACCTCCTTGTATCTCATGGTTATGTTTTTTAAAAATGCCCTTCTGTAAAGAAAATAATGACCATTCAATAAATCTTTAAAATCTACTGTAAAGTAGAAGGTGAGACAACATTTCCCTCCAAATATCTTGAAGTTTCACTATTGAATTTGTCAAGTTCATTGCAGCTCCTGCAATCTCAATCCCTTTCAATCCAGGCTTACTCTGGCATTTGAAGCTGCTGTAGCTAAGCCAGTCTCTTTGACCTGATTCTGCGAGGTGTTCAACAGCCCTGACTCTGGGGAGCAGCGGGAACCTCAGCAGCCACGTGTTGGTTTAAAGCAATAAAGTCCCGTAACCTCTCTTCTACGTACAGGTGCCTGAGGAACCTGTGTAACATCACTGTGGCATTGTGGCTGCCATCTGACACCCGTTACCTGCAGTTACTATTACCACTGGTCTTGGTGATTCAGCATGGCAGTGAGCGATTTATGCTCAAGAATGGAGCATTTTGGTGACCTGCTAGCTCAGTGGAGCCTGCTCTCCCCAAGGCTGCTGTCCCACCAGAGTTTAAATGGCTCTGTGGTCCCACCCTCCCTTGTGCTGCTGCTCATCTGACCGCCCAGTGAACCAGCCCGGGGAGCCAACATGGTCAAAGCTGAGCAGCTGAAGCAGTGGGCAGGTTTTGGCTGGCTCTCCGGCAGGTCGGGATGGTGAAAGGAGGCAGGCACACTGGCCCAGGGCGGCAGCACCCATGCCCATCAGCTGTGGAGCTGGGTCCTGGGCATCCCACTCTCTAATGAACAGAGGACTTCAGCTTCGCCCCAGTACTCGGCCGTCCACTTCACAGAGATTGTCTCTTTTAAGGAAGTAGAAATTGCTCTTAATATCCAGCGCTACGGTCTCTCAGCTCTCCATTGCTGACGGCTGCTCTTATGCAGGGTTTTGTAAGACTGCTCTCCTGATGCTATAAAATCAATTATCATGGTGCAACCTTTCTCTTTTAAAACATTCTGGCCGTGAGTTTGGAAAAAGAAATAAAAAAGCCCAGGGACGAAAGCACTTTCTGAAAAGGCAGACCAGAAGACAGTACAAGTGGGCAGGGTTTCCCTTTCCCTACAGAAATCACAGGATCACAGCATGGTTGAGGTTGGCAGGGACCCCTGGAGCCCATCTAGTCCAACCCCCTGCTCAAGCAGGGACACCCAGAGCTGCTTGCCCAGGACCACATCCAGGAGGCTTTTGAAGATCTCCAAGGAGGGAGACTCCACAACCTCTCCAGGCAACCTGTGCCAGTGCTCCATCACCTGCACAGTAAAGTGTTTCCCGTTGTTTAGATGGAACCTCTTATGTTCCAGTTTGTGCCCACTGCCTCTTGTCCTGGCACTGGGCACCACTGAAAAGAGCTTGGATCTGTCTTCTTAACACCATCCCTTCAGGTATTTATATATTTACGATAAGATCCCCCCTGAGCCTCCTCTTTTCCAGGCTGAACAGTTCCAACTCTCATCACAGGAGAGGTGCTTCTGTCCCTTGACCATCTTGGTGGCCCTCCCATGGTCTCTTTCCAGCATGTTCACTCCAGCTTCCACATGCCCATCTCCCCATGGAGAACAGCCTCCAGCACCACGCTCCTCATGTGCCCTTCGGTTTGGCATTTCTCATGCCTTTGGCCAGCTCTCCTGTCCTCCTCTCCACTTTTCCAAGTAGACCTGCTGATCTACCACACAGGCAACCACAGCGAGCATCTCCTTGAACAGACCAGACTGGACAAACACCTCCTCCCCTATAACCTTCACAGGTTAGCGCTGCTGCTAGGTTAAAATACTACAGCATGAACAAACACAGTGGTATTGAAAACATCACCTCAGCCTTCCACAGTGCGCCTGTGGGTCCTTCCAGCAGTGCTGGGGCGTGTGTGTAATTCCGTCCCCGCAGTTTCCTACTGAGTTATTCTGTCTGCACTATCTGAAGCACACATGGTGCAAATTCTTGGGCAGGCATGAAACCAGCTCTTCAAGCGTCTCTCTGCCAGCTCTGTGGGCTCCAAACCACACCCTGCCCCGCTCCTTTGCATCAGACGGAGAGATTTATCAGAGCCACATCACCCCAACCTCCCCCAGGACTGCTGAGCCCTACCAGATGTGCTTCTTCTCACATTTCGGTTTAATTTGTGCCTGTGGTGTCTCTCATGTAGGCCTGCAACAGCTAGCGGTACAAGTCAGACAAGGGCGGTTTGCCAGCTCTTTCCCCGAGGCGGGGGGTTATTCTCTTCTCCCTGGTCTCCTTCTCTCGGGGACCAGCTCTTCACATGCTCAAAGCTCTACCACGTTGTTCATGCTTCCCAGCTGAAACAGTGCTGCACCATCTCACATTCAAAAATATCTCACTCTCAAGTCATTTTTTAATCAAAGTTTTCCTTTCTACAGAATCTGAAACAACCTGGGCAAGCAGATCCATCTGTCAGGTCAGCTGGAGAGCTGACACGGGTCAGAGAGCTTGACCCCTGCCGCATGCACCTCACGCCCCGACACCACGCTGGGTGGAAATGGATCAGAACAAAAGCACCGAAGATGAACGATCTCCAGCATACGTGTTTTCTGTGGGGATTATAAAGAGGGCACGTGATCGACGGAAAATACTGAGCATGACCGTATGGGAGCTGCCACACCACAGCCCAGCTCCTTGCACGGACAGTTTTGCTTTGCTCTTTCCCAGCTCGTAACGTGCCGCAGGGTTAGCATCTGTTGGCACATCGCGTCCTAGCTTCCCCCGTCACATCGACATTAGCCCATGTTTGTCTTTCCCAGCATCCGGGAAGCGATAAGCACATGTCTGTGTTTCTGCACTGGCCCTCACACTATCTCCTACTGCCCTTCTCGCTGCTGTTAAAAGGAAAAAGCGAAAGCAGAATTGCTGAGTGAGAGTGTGCTTGACATTTGACGTATTTGTATTACTGAGTGACAGAATAAAGGATCTAAAACAGGATTTGCTCCATATTGAAGCTGAAGGCTGAAGTGACGATTTTTCTTGCTTTTTTTTCTTTTTTTTTTATCAGACAAAAGAGTAAGAAAATGTAAAAGCCTCAGTTCCTAATTGCTAAGTGTAACCAGCAGGATGAAAAAGCTGTAATCTGCTCATTTCATGCTTTTTGGACAGCTGCAGAAATGGCTTCTGTAGCGCTTTCAAGGACCAGATGAAGCTAAGTTTTATTAATGTATTTCAGCATTATTCGGGTCTGCCCAGCAGACCCAACACCGCTCTGGCAGGACAGAAACATTAACTGTTAGACGGTCGTGCTTGCCATTCAACAACGTGGGTATGTGAAGACAGGAGGAGAGGAGAGGCCGAAAAGCCGTAATTTTGGCTCCATTTTGATCAAACGAATCCTGTCTCTGAAAGCAAGACCTCGGGTCCCGGGCACGGCGGCGGCACCGGGCGTGAGGCCTGCGCGGGCCAGACCCACCTCCCGCTAGCACCAGCGGGCCCCTTCAGGCCCGGCCCTGTCACGGCCGAGGACACAGGTGCCGGGGCCGGGGTGTGGACGCAGGCAGAGCCGGGAGGGGGCTCGGGCCTCCCGCAGCTGCTCGCGCTGTACGTAAGCCCCTCCTGAGGGCGAACAAACGCTGCCGGAGCCTCCTGGGAAGCCGGTGGCGGCTGTTACGGAGCTCCCGGTTCCCCGCTCTGAATTCACTTACGTGGGAACCATGGGAACAGGAGCCACCGCAGCCGCCGTTGGTACCGAGACCAGTCAGCACACTGGTGACCGCATCTACGAGCCCGATGTGACGAGCACGCCATTTACCGATGCGCTTCACAAAACAAGAGAGGAGCACGAAAAGGAGCGCCAAATGCTTTTGACTTTCCAGGTCTGCCGCATGCACTGCCTGCAGGAGGGCAGGTGCAGGACTGATTTTATCTTACAGCCTGCTAATACGCATTTTGCAAGGCACATACCCATATACACACATACGGGCTGCGTCTTATAAATCCAGCCACAGTATGAACAGATGCAGCCGCAACACTGGGCATTTCTGCTCGTACTGCGAGCTTCCAACGGGTTGCCAGCAACGCGTGAAAATGGTTCCCGGAACAAAAGCAACCGAAAAGCAAATTCTGCTTTCCGTCTGCCTGACCTTGGCCAGGCATTGCGTGGGAGGCGGTGGGGAGCTGCCGCCCAGCAAGGGGACCAGTTAACCCTCTGGGAGCAGGCTGGCTGTGGCAGCTGGCAGGAGGCGTCCCCGTGCTCCTACCGCTGCTCATTAGCAGCCGAGCCGCAAACCGGGTCCCAGACCCACAGCATGGGGATGTGACACCACCCTGCATGCTGTAACGCTGGGAAAAAGCCACTGCTTCGTCTTCGGATCAGAACCGTTTGCGACACGCAGTATTATTTCTGCATAAAATAGAGCGGAAAGCAAACGTTCTGCAGTTTTCAGTCAGCAGATAATCACTGGATGAGACAGGTCCCCCCACACAGCCGCACCATTACCGGCAACATCATTTATACACAAACCCCCGGTCTTCAGCCTCAACCCGATCTGCCAGGAGCTAATTGCTGTTCCCGTTGAAGCGAAACCTGCTTGTTTTCCATGGCATGTGTCTACGTTGCTTTTATACAGCAGACTCAGCTAAGATTTCCCAGCACAAAGATCAGGAGGAAACAAATAAACAATGCTGTTATTTCAATTTTTTCACCCAAATTTAGAAATACTTCTGATATTTAGAATTTGACTTAACTCATTTAATTCTGGATTCTCCAGCCACAGGAAGGACCCCAGGAGAGCCTCCCTTCTCTCAGAAACAAAAACGATGCGGATGAGACTGTCTTTTCCTTCAGATTAAACCATTCTTCCTCGACTCTAGCCCATCTAATGCTGCAGCAACCTCTCAGCCCCTCAACATACCATCTGAGTAGCGCATTCATCAGAGCAGTTGCAACTACAGATCATCGGCAGACGCGATCTTATCAATTAACACATTTGAGCGAAACTGCCTTTTTCTCCCCATCCTTCAGTGGCCCAAATTCAGCGATGCTGGCAACCCGGGGCTGACTTGCTGCCGGCGCTGAGGATGCAGCCGCAGCCGGGAGGGAGATGCCTCCCCTCCAGCATCTCTCGTACCTCTGCAACCAGGCTGGCACCGCGGCTTTTAGCAGCCTACGGCAAAGGGAACGCGAGCGCAGGATACAATGATACCACCAGCCCTGTTCAAACAGAAAAAGGATGCAAGTGGGATGCGTTTACTTACATGAAGATTCAGTGCCAAACATGGCTGGCCCCAGATGCTGCTATTTTAAAAAGGAGAGAATAAAAAAGAGTGGAAGACAGAGGGAGTGTATGAGAGCAGGGATGAGACTGCTACACAGCAGGGGTCATGAAGCCAGACAATGCAGTCCAAGCTATCCAAGCTGCCAGACTCTCCTCTCCTCTCTTCTCTCTTCCCCTCCTCTGCTCCACGCTGCAGACAGCTTTTCCTTGCCACCAAAGCAAAGGTCCTTCTTCAGGCGGCCAAAGGCAGGAGCTTCTGTTTTAAATCCAAGAGATAAGGGAAGGCCAGCGTCCCTCCCGTGATAGCGGGAGGCAGAAATAGGTAGCAGACACCAGATACTGCAATCCCCAGCCCCTGCTCTCAGTAAGACAATAGCATAGCTCATGCATACACTGGATGACGTCAGGACACTGCAAAGACTGACTGCTGCTAACCAGAGGCTCAGAGGGGGCTCGGATGGAGCACAGCAATTCAAATGGGAATTCCTTTGTCACAAAATGCAGAAGACAAAGAAGCAGACGTATATTTCCCTCCCTGATGATAAACCCCCCAAACCCGTGCTTTTAACGCTAGCACTGAAATATCTGCCGTGAATTCACACTTCTCTACTCGGATGCTCGAGATGCGAACATATCATGCAGAATAAATTTGGGGGACAAACGTCCTAGTAAATGCTATTTATGGCATGTTCAATAAAGAACAATCATGAATTTCCATCACCAACTCTCTTATTTTTCCTTCAAAGAAAAATTAAATTCCCGGGCCAATCTACACTTCAAACATATTTTTCATGTGGCGCTAGCCAACTGCCTAATTTACTTAAATCTATTGTCAAAATACACTGTAGCAATGGTCTAACCATAATAAGTCACACATTTAAATAAAAAGAAAAACCCCAAACCACACTGATCTCAGTGATAAAAAGGCATCCTAGCAACCAAAGAAATATTTTCTTTATTTTTATTCTTTTAAACCATCTAGATTTAGTGTTTCTTAGTCTCTGCAAGTGCATTTTTGAGTGCATTGGGCATATTTTTTTCTGACATTCAGCAATTTCAAAGTGTTAAAATGTAGAAACAAAGACCTAAGCTGACTCCTTCCAGTCCTACTGCAGACAAAAGGCATTTCCATGTCTTGTGCTGGCAAGAGCAGCGAAGCAGTAAGCTGATGTTTGGAAGCTTGCAGACATCAGGGTCATCTATAAGAATGACAGTCCAGAGGGGGTAAAAATTAGTAGGTTCCTAATAAATCTCATTGAGCAAGTACATGCGGCTACAAACACAGCAAACACTGATAAGCGCTGCTAGTGGCCAAGAAGAAAGGAAATACACAAAAACCCATTAAGCAAAGCACTTAAAGAAAAGCAACCCCCTCCATTTCTGATCTTTGTCACCGAACATTCCTGCTGCTCTGCTCGCTAGGGGGTTTTGTGCTGGCTGCAGAATGCGCCGTGTCACTGTGGCCATCAGGCTGGGAAAACGGCTCACATCTGATGCTCGCAGCACCTTCCACCGGAGCACCTCAACACGCTTCAATCTTTAGGGGACCAACCAGCCATCGGCCGGGGACTCCGCTGCCCTAACAGCAGACCGGAAAGCAATGTATGAGTCAGAGCCGCGGCTGCCAACAGCCACACCAACTCCTCTGCTCTCGGGGACAGGGAATGCAGCCCCAGGCTCACGCAATGTGTGTGTCCAGCAGTGACAGCACAGATGTCAGCCCTCTACAGCCCTGAGTTGTAGTGAACCCCGTCTCCTTGTCCTCGTACAGAGGGCTGGGGGCACCTGCAAGGCACACTGAGCTCCTCTCATGGCCACCTCTGTTGGCACAAAATGCTCCTCAGCTGTTCCACTGCTCTCCACCCCGCTCATCAAACAGACTCTTTGTGTTCAGCACACACCCTGAGAACACTTAGTCCCACCAGGCTTTTGGGAGCATTTCATCCCTGGAACAGAGCCATGGGAGAGGCCCTACACTGGAGCGAGACATCTCACAACATGCTCTGTAACAGGCAACTTTTAATCTCTCCATTGACAGACAGGACACTGGAGCACCGTGACTCAGATCAACCCTTAGGCACTGACTAACCAGATGTCCTCAATCTGTTCTTAAGCACCTGAAGTAATGACCTGGCTGTTCAATGGCAATTAAGATTTCCACTCATGTGCATGGGTGCTCAGCACCATGAAGACTCGTCCAAATTGTTTCTGGCCACAAAGCTATAAGCAGTGGCACAGATCCTCTGACGAGGCCCACAATCTGGCTATTCCCAGAAATGAAGTAGTTATTTTGACTACATAGAGCCGGTAACACCTCCTTCAGCTGTAACAGCTTGACAAAAAGCTGCTGTGCGCAGACCAAAGCAAGACTTCTGGCTCAGCTTTCAAGAGACTGAGGCAAGTTCACAAAGGAAGCGTGTCTGTTATGTACCGGTAAGTGTCCCAGCATCTTTAAACACCAACCTCTGGAACAAAACCCCTAGTGTTAACATGCAATGGCTTAAGAATAAGTTTTGCTCTGATGAGCAAATCTGAACTTCCCACAGCATTGTTTCCAAGGTGCAAAACCTCAGGGCCTTCCAATGACATCCTTGAAGGTGTCAGGGAGCCCAGGCCCGCGGCCAAGTTCTCGTTACACTGACGCACGTACTTTGTTGAAAAGCCCAAACAACCCCTGCGGTATCTGTGTAAGGATTTCATAACACTCCGGTTCATTAGCATTATGTTTGCCAGGTCAGTGCTTTAGGTTGTGGGGAAAGTGACTCTTGACAGACTATGGAAAGACCTTCACTGGAAGTCTTTACCAACTCTATGTAAAACTCATAGTAAAATGACTTAGAGAAAGTATTAAAACCTATTTCTTATCTACTGCTTTTGTACGACCATCACCTTACAGTTAGGTTAGCTGGCTAGCAGAACTTAGAATTTGTTTCCTATCCTGAGTTTTGCTATTGGTTTATTCTACAAAGAAGGGTTAACAAATTTAATCTCTGCCTATGAGAAAGTCTATCTATCTTATACAGCTGTTCAGATGATGTAAATTAGCCTACAGAGAATGTCAAAGGAAATCTGTAAGAATTATCATTGTTATGACCTGCTCACAATGTGCATAGGACATTGTTCAAGCATTAAATTTGTTTACAATATAACTTCCATACATTTCTCCATAAGACAGCATGAAATATTTAAAGCAGCAAATATATACGGTATTCAAAGCTCTCTGCTATAAGTTCATGTCTTCTGGAGAAAGGGATGTGCTCCTCAACCATTACCAGTCTTCAAGCAGATATTCTTTATTTCTCAATTTACTACTACAGAAAAAGAATATACATATTTTACTTTATTTTGTCAGGATGTGAGTCTAAACATTAAAGAATAGCTTGATTTTTAATAAAGAAGCTGAAAAATGAAATGTTAAATTTCTATACAGATGTAAATTTCTGCTTTAGAATAATTTCTCTCAAGAAAAACAGTGCAGGCAGGAAAGCGTGAGCTACTAACAGAGGTAGATTTGTATACATGCTTTACTCTGATCCATTACAATAGAAATCTTTATTCTCTCTTGTCACTAGAGAAACATTTCATTTTGAGCTTAATCCCCTTTTCCAGAGGAGAAACTCTAGGGAAGGAAAAGGAACCCATCACACCTGTGAAGTCCTCCTGCGGCATGGGACTGAGAGGCTCCTCTCAGCAGGGGGGGTCTCACCCATCTCCACCACGGCGAGGCAACTGATCCCACATATCTGAGTCTCTAGAGGCAACGCAGAGGATAACCTCCATCGTCCTCAAAGATGGGTAAGGTTTTTGTTTAGTTAGTTAAACTCTGCCTTACTCTCCAAGTACCCTGCTCTGTCAGGGTACTGAAAGTTTTTTTTAGGACATTACAAAGTTTAAGGCATTTAAGGTGCTATTGGAAACCTCTGAGTGACTATGCAGTTAATCTGCACAATTCAGCAACTACCAAAAGGAATTTATTTTGCCTCCAGGAATGTCAGCTCCCTCCTAAAACCACAGGCAGGCTACCCATCACCTCTGCTGTGAAGACCTCCAGCTTCTATAGGTTTTGTCAGCTCCAGCAGCAGCTGACACACCAATTATTGATCTACATGACACCAACTGTAGTGGTTTCACACCGGTAGGTAGCTCACCTCCACCACATTGCTCTCTCACTCCCCCTTTTTAGAAGGACAGGGGGAGAAAATATGATGGAAAAAGCTCATAGGTTGAGATAAGGACAGGGAGATCATTCACCAATTACCAGCATGGGCAAAACAGACTCAGCATAAGGGAGATTAATATAATTTATTGCCTATCGATAACAGACTAGAACAGTGAGAAACTACAAGAAAACTGAAAACACCTTCCTCCATCCACCCTCTTCTACCTCCTCCCCCCAAGCGGCGCAGGGGAAGGGGAATGGGGGCTGTGGTCAGTCCCTAACTCTGCGTCTCCGCCGCTCCTTCACGGTCACTCTCTGCCCCTGCTCCACGTGGGGTCCCTCCCATGGGATGCCATCCTTCCCGAGCTGATCCTGTGTGGGCTGCTCACAGGCTGCAGCTCTTCNCGGGGGCTCCTCTCCACGGGCTGCAGCTCCGGCCTGGGGCCTGCTCCTGCGGGGGCTCCCATGGGCCGCAGCCTCCTTCAGGCCACATCCACCTGCTCCATGGGGGCTCCTCCATGGCTGCAGCGTGGAGATCTGCTCCGTGTGGTACCCATGGGCTGCAGGGGGACGGCCTGCTCCACCATGGGCCTCTCCACGGGCCACAGGGGAACTTCTGCTGTGGCGCCTGGAGCCCCTCCTGCCTTCCTTCTGCACTGACCTGGGTGCCTGCAGGGCTGTTCCTCACTCCTCTCTCCCAGCTGCTGTTGTGCAGCATTTTTTTCCCTTTTCTTAACTCTGCTCTCCCAGAGGCCCAACCAGCGTTGCTCCCTGGCTCATCTCTGGCCAGCAGCGGGTCCCTTTTGGAGCCAGCTGGAGCTGGCTCTTGTCTGACGTGGGGCAGCTGCTGGGCTCTGCTCACAGAGGCCACCCCACTACCAAACCCTTGCCACATCAACCCAATGCACCAACAAAATACTGCAAGGCCTTTTTTCAGGCTCTGGAGAATTACATAGCGGAATGGCAGCACACATCACTGAGCTGCAGCTCTGTGACTTCACACTTTCTGTGGCCCTATTTTACTCAACTTCACTGGCAGTAATTAACTTCAATAAACATTTCTGGTGAAAAAAATTGAAACCGTGATTATACTGGGAAGAATCTTCAGTGCTGGTACAACTTCACTGCAAGGAAATGTCTGAAATGCTTCATTTTTGGAAACACAGGAACTTTCCCACTGCCCAGGCCAGCAACTGGGAGCTGAGGTGCCTGGTTCCCATGAGGCAGGACCACACCAGGAGCCAGGCCGCCCAGACATTGGGCACGGAGACTGGCCAGCAGCACAGTGGAAAATATCCCTGGATATCTGAGCTATTCCCTCTTTGCAAATTGCAGTTCCCTTATTTCATTGGCACAGAAAGGAAGGAGTCAGCTGGCAGGAAAAAAAAATGTCAAGGTCTCTATCCTGATCAACACATAAAGCAGAATTTAGACCAGAGTGGTTTACTGACTGCAGGAATGTTTTTCTTTTTCTTATTATTTGCTCTTGCAGTCATTTTTCAGGTATTTCTGTATAGTCCATATTGCACTTATGCAACTACATTTCATTTTGAAAAGAATTTCAAAAAATTCTTTTTCTGCAGCAGTTTTAGCCAATTAATGCCTAGAACAACTAAGTTTTCTGGGTAAACATACACATGCACACACGAACACAAATGACAAGAAAGACTGAAGAATACATACTTTGTTTTGCCACCAAAAATCTTTCTACCTCTGTGTCGGTCATAAACTGAGAGATGAAGTCCAAAAGACAGATTGTATTTTTGAGAAGAGATACAATGAGCCATAATCACCAATTGTTCCATTATTGCAGTATCTTTCAACTTCAGTTTTAAAAAAGATCTTAGCTTCAGCACTGCTCTGTACACAATTGCTGCGTTGTGTATGGGCAGAAGAGATGCTCAGCAATCAGCAGAGAAGTTCCTTGTCTTCTGCATCCCCAGGACACCCTTCTAGGACACACATAATGGTCATGAAGCTCCGGCAGTTATGAAATGGTAGAGTACTACACACAGAAAGCTATATGAAAAGAATATTACATACCAGAAAGAAAAAAAAAAAAGGATTAGCCCAGCGTAGGCACTTAATGCTAGGGTAAGGCTGAGGTTGTGGATGCCAGGCAGGTGTCTCGCTCTCTTCAAAGGGCTTGGTGTTTGCTCCTCATGATTTTAAGGAAATCCCAGATCTTGAGCCCCTGTCTTTTCATGGGAACTAGGAACTTCTGTAGGTAACAAAGCCTTGAAATCCTAAGCAATACAACCTACTTCTCCCCAGGTAGCCCCTGGACTCAGCTTGAATTTCTGGGGCCCAGTAACAGAGAGCAACAGAGCCAGAAGGTACTCCCATTCCCTACAACAAATTATACAGAGTGAGTCTGCCATTTTCTACAACCACTTCCCTTCCTATACTCAGCGAAAGACTGGAAAATAATACAACATTATTTTATAAATGGCAGAGTATAGCTCACCTTCTGTACAGTACTGTCAAAACATCAGGATGCTGACACCTCTTGTTTTGTTTTGTTTTGTTGATTTGGTTTTCAGTTTGGCTGGTTTTGTTTCAAACATAAAAGTGTTTATCCATAAATATGTAGACAGTTATAAACACAGTGGGACCATCTACTCACTGTGTGCAAATGACATTTCAAATCCACATTAAATCTGTTATTTTTTCAACAGTAGCAAGTCCCATGCCTCAACAGAGGATGTATAATGACTTTGTTAAATTCTGATAGCAGATTTTGTCCCAAATACATTCAATCATGTGATGAAACAGGGCCACTACCGTATCTGAAAAATGTACCAGCAGAACACACTACCTTTTGACATGATCCAGGAGAACTTAAAAACAATGAGCATTGTGGTTAAATCAAATACATTTAAATAACCAGCTATTTAAATGCATCTTTTTAAATAATAAAATATTAGAAGAAGAGTATTTTCTACATTGAGGGAAATACCTGAAATAGTTTGTTGGATTTTTGTTTGCATGCTAAAATCTGGGTCATTTCCACAGATCTATGCCAAAGGACTGCACATACAGTACACACGAAAGCCTCAAATGTAAGAGTGAACAGAGGTGGATAACAAATTAAAAAACAGACTATAAACAAACTATCGTTTTTTATACAACTCTGAGGGATGACAGATTAGGATTAAGGCCTACTCATAATAAACCGCATGCAAACTGGTATCAGAGAGAACATGTGTGCCCCAGGAAAAAAAAAAAAGAAATCCAATTACTATGCATGAAAAGACGAAGGGAAGATTTAGAACAGTAGTAAACACTGCCAACACAGCATTATGATCTACATTAATAATGTTGTCTGATCTAATGCCAAAACTTCACAGCTAAGAGTAAGATTAAATTTAAATTACTTCTTAGTCTGAAAAAACATACTAAGAACGTTAAATTTGACATTACAGATAGCAATGACTTCATCACATGTACAGGAAAAATTAAGAAGGATTTCTAAGTCTACAAAGGAATACCCACAAGACAATACAAGAAGGTGTCTAAGGTACTTAGCTCAGCTTCCCAAAGGAAGTAAGATTCACATGGACATGCTCTGTGTCTGCGTGAGTCCCTGCTTAATAACTGGAAGTGGTCAGCCACTGCAACCTAGCTTAGGAGAGGGGTCGGAGGAACCAAGTCATCCTGCAGGCTGCGTGACAGCAAGTAATTAGATAGGGAGGAGATGACTTATAAAAGTCCCTACTGCATGAGACAATGCTGTGTTGAATACACTACCTAGTATAAAAGAGTCCATGGCATAACCATGGGAAAACTTCAATCAGAGTTTTATTTTTATTTTCCTATGTATACTTGTGTGCATAACACTGGATAAGCTGACATGGCAGCAATAAATATAATACAGCTGCAGAGGCAGTCAGGAAACCAAATCCACTGGAAACTAAGCTTCACTAGTTCCACTGGACAAAACTCCAGTCATTTAAGGATTTCAATTTTCCCAAGACACAGGATTTTGGTCATGTCCCAGCCTCTGGCTCCATGGGCTCCAATCAGCTTCCTTGCGGTGCCAGCCCAGCAGATTGGAGATTGTAAAATATCTCCCTTGACATAAAAGAAAGAAAAATTCTTAACCATCAAATTTGGTAAGTGCTTGGATAACTTAACATAGTTTTTCTTGAGAAAGAAGAGCCACTTGTAAGAGTCGACAGAACAACCAATGCAGCAGCTTGGCCAGCGTTAGCAATCCCGTTCACGCACGCTGCTGCAGGCACAAACGTCCATCGGCGCAGACTGCAGGTGGACACACCAGTCTCATCTAATGCACACTCAACAGTGGAACAGTAAAACCCCTCCTGGAAAGGCATCATTCTCCAAACTAAAAAAGATTATCTGGATAAGGGCCAACCTGAGGAACACACACGTGTCAGATGAGGAAACTTCCACCGCAGCGCTTAAGCATAGTCCCAGTGGGTTTTAGGGGAAGTAGGCTCTTAAACCTTATGGACACCTTGGAAGTGTTCTCCTAAACAGAGCACTGGAGAAAATTTCAGGCTTTTAGTCATGGTAACAGAAGGCTTACCTACACAGTTAGAGGAAAACGAGACTGAAAAGGGTGGTGTCGTCTACCCTCCTCATGGCAGATTCAACTGCACCAACGTCCTTCCTGCCAGATGCCAGTCACAAAGGAAAACTGCAGAAACTGCCAAGTCCAGCTTCATGTGGGAACTCAGCTTTGGAAGGTCTGCCTCCACGAGGAGCTCACAGGGTTCCTCTCACAGCAAAATGCCCTGCTGCCAAAATACCGAGGTGGAGGTACCTGCAGAGCTGCTGTCCTCCAGCAGAGCAAGGAGAGGACGGAGACAAGGGGGCTGCAACTCCCAACCTCCACCGCACTCGTCCCAGGAAAGTGCTGCTCAGCATGATTACAGCACCGATTTTCTGAATTACTCTTCTTGTCGCCTCAGCAGTCGCCAACCCTAGCAGTGCCTGTTTCTCTCCACTGACTACAGACAGAGCACACAGGGAACGAGGCTTGAGCAGCTCAGATGCAGAGATCTACTTATGCATAGATGAATTGCACCCTGCGTGCCTCGGAATTTTAGGGGAAGTATAAGAACAGGAGCTGGGGTCAGGAGCCCCTTACTTCAAGGAAGGAACACCCTGCACTCCTAAATGACCTTGAACAGTGCCCTTTGCCATGGGTGCAAGGTCCTCTGAAGCAGGTCCCAGCCTTCAGCATGACCGAGTCACCCAAAGAACAGGCATTTAGCTGAGAGAGACACCTTTTTCCCTGTGCAGCTGCATAAATATCCATTACACCATTGATTTAACAGTATCTCGATACTTGGAAGCACTGTGCCAAGTAATATTCTCTGGCTTCAGCATCATGAAAGATTCAAGGGCCTGTGTGCAGTAGTAGATGGCATGGACAGTTTATCAGCTTTATCAGCCCAAGCAGGAAGTTCACGCTGAGCACAGTACTTACAGGTACACAGGGAAGATAAAACAGCAAGTCACTTCACCAAAGAGAAGTCTCCCTTGCAATTGGAGACATTCCTCCTCCTAGCAAATTAAAGCACAGAGACACATTCCTTTCAGGTGCAAGGGTTGGTGGCCCTTTTGGCACACTGGATTTATTTACTTAAAACTACCTAAATCAGTCATCACACCAGACAGAAGAGCTGCAGTCTGTAGCAGAGCACATGTACACAGCGCGTCCCCACCGCCAGCTGCAGGACAAGCACATCGCCTCCGAGTGTCCCTCCTGGATTGTCCATGAAACACACCAGTCTTCAGAGCACTGCAGGCTCTGCTTAGCGCTGTGTGCTGTCAGTCAGTGCTATTTACCCACTTCAGCCTCTGGCCCTGTTTACACTACAGGCAAGTAGTGTTTGACACCACTTATCCTTAGTGGAATGTGGTTTGGTGGTTGGCCAAAACAAAACCTCAAGCACAAGGAACGACTCGTCCCTCTGCGTGGGGTTGGTAAGGTTGGCTGCTCCACGGGACCTCTGCAGGGCAGAGGCTCGCGTGTTCTCCGCTTTTAAATTTCAGTGAAACAGCATGAGAAATGTATCCTCTACACGTGGTTTCTGAAAACTCTCAAGAGGATTGGAAGAAAATACATTTTGAAATAATTTACATGGACCATTGTACTTTTCTTCAGCTCGTACCAAACATCACTGGAAACAGTACATTGGATGAATGGGGTCCAGTACGGCATCTTCCCTGATCTCAGCCATCACATCTGTTTATAAACTGGCAAAAACAGACTTCCAGGCTTCATTACTTTTCTTGTTGCTAACTGTGTGTTTGATTGAAACTGAAACAAAAAATAACTTTCTGAACACATTATAGGTAGGGAAAAGCAAAGGGTTAAGCACTTTAATAAGAAAAGGATACGTGATATCAAGTGTCCAACTATGAACATAAAGCTTCCCCTGGCATGTGGTGTCAGGTCCCAGGGAAAAGACCTCAGTGGAAAGTCCAACTATGTCTTAACCATGTGCTCAGTGTGCCCCTTATTCTAAATACCTTTCACATGTCTGTGCAGAGGGAGTTAAGGCTCTGCTGGAACATTGCTTTCACTGTATACAATAATTGCTTCTTGCCAGAGCAATTATTTTTAGAGAATATATTCTATGAAAAATGGTTCACTTAGTTCAACTTCTGCCCTGCATTACGGATGCAAATAAAAGCAACACATACGTGAACTTGCATTTCATCAGCAAACTAATCCTTCGCCAACTTTTCATTGTCATTTACTAGCTTGAATTAACATCAGTTTAAATGCAGTTCATTAGATAACAGCTGCTTAAAGAAATGCCAGAAACTTTCTTTTGCTTTAAAATAACATAAAAGGTGAAAAAAAACGAGCAGCACTGCATAGCACCACTCGTTGAAATGTGCCCTACGTGTCCTTTGATACCCGCCTGTGCTGACGCATGCCAGGCTGCTCCAGACAGACACATGCTGCACACTCACTGTGGAAGGGAACTGGAATATTTTAATTGCAAGAACCACAGTAATAGCTCAGCTCTGCAGCAGTGTGGTAGATTTACATGCAATAAGCCACAGAGCCAGGAGATGTCTTCAGGGCAGGAGCTTTCTGAAGGGGTAATTTCCTGGTTAACAAGTTGGAGTTAAAATATGTATTTTCTTTTAAATCTGTCTTTTTAATTGTTCTTGTTTTCCCTTGTTATTGTCTACTTAAAACAGAGTGATTCACTAGTTTATAACAGACAAAGATATTATGTCTCCAGCAGTAAACACAAAGCAAAAACGAATCAAATAAAAACCTATAGGACCAGGTGATGGATAGTGTGGACAGCCCTCCTGCAAAAAGTCATGGTGAAGTAGTAAATCACTATGGACGGCTGAAACAAGAGCAAGACAGTCGTGTCCACAGATCTTTACTCAAGCCAAAACCCAAGACAGATAACATGGGTATAGCAAGGTGGCTCCTTATTCCACCTACCCGGCCACGGCCAAGCTCAGGTCCCAAGTCCACCTCCCTGCTCAAGCAGGGCCAGCTGCAGCAGGTTGCTCAGGGTCACGTCACGAGGGGTTTTGAGCGTCTCCAAGGATGGAGACTCCCCAACGTGTCTGGGCAACCTGCTCCGGTATCTGACCATCCTCAAAGTAAAGAAGTGTTTTCTTATGTTTGGACAAGATTTCCTGTGTTTCAGCTTGTGCTTGCTGCCTCTTGCCCTGTCACTGGGCCCCACTGGGAATCCCATCTGCATTTGCATCTCCAATCCACCTCAGAGGCCGCAGCCTCTGAAACTCAGCCTTAGCAGCTGAATATTTTCAGGCTTCTGTAATCTGCCCAAGTATATTCATGCACAAGAAATATTCTTGTATGTCTTTTTACTTCAAATGCAGCCAGCATATTTTAAGAAACAGGAAACCTGGATCTGAAAGCACAACATCATGCCTTCTCCTAATGCAGAGCTACTGAAGCATAAATATAGGTGCCTGTGAAGAATATTTCCTAGTGAAAACTTGAATAAACAATTCATGACAATTGCCAATAAGCCATGATGCTTATGATTAGATTGAGCTAGGTTTAACAGTCTATAATAAATAGATTTTAATACAATAAAAAATACTAGTTCTAAGCATCAGAAAGCATGTTTTTGTCTTTCCCCTTTCAGCATCGTTAGCAAATACTCAGAAATTGCAATATTAACAGGACTGTTTTGCAGACCTGTTAGTACAGAAGTAACTCTTTCAGTTGAAGGCTCAGGAAAAAATCCATGCTGTGATGACAAGACTAAACATTTCCCTGTCATCAAGCCCAACGAAACAGATTGTTTTATGCAATTCTGAAGCTTCTGCAGATAAAGAAAGGTAATTAGAAGCTTTGATTGCATATCCTCCCAAATCAAGGATTTTCCCATAATGTATTTTGGGGTACTATATAGTACAAGGGCTAGACAGTAGTTCACAAACAAATAATGTTTTATATTTTTAAAAAGTTATAATGCTTTTCATTGGTTCTTGAAAATAATCAGACAACGGATTTACTTGTCCTGTTGCTTATTTGACTTTGCTGCAAAACAACTGAAAGAGAGTCTGAATTTCCTTGATTTGAGGCATGACTGACCTCAGAGGAAAATATGACCTTCTCAGTCAAGTCTTTGTATTTTTTCTTCCAACTGACAGATGAATTAATATACTGTTGGAAACAAACCAAACTTTTTCATTCTCTTAAGATGCATCGATTTTAGCTGAGGCTGTACATTGAAAACCCCACTGTTTAATTTTCTTTCACAATCAGATAAATCCATACTTGTACTGGCAGTACTGAGCCATAGCTTCAGTGCTTCTGCAGCAGCCAGCCATGGTGTTCTGCTACCAATCTCTGCCACCTTTACCAATCCAGGAGATCAGTGGGTTCCCATTTATTCCAGAAAGAGCAAAACCACCTCTTGTTAGGAGGGGTATCTTGACTTTTTGCTGGAATACCGTTACCGCAGCAAATGATGTGGTCATGACCTACCTAGCTAAACATACAGCCTTTGGTCACTTTTGCACCCCTACATACCAGGCCAACAGGTCTAACATCGTTCGCCAAACAGTCAGGGCTCAGACTTTGGATAAAACTGCCTTTAGATACCAACGGACTGCATTTATAAGATATTCCTTTAAGACAGTTCCTATAGGAAATATAAAACACCATTTTTGTTGTTACAAAGATGGTTGAAGTAATTTCTGAGTAAGCTTGAAAGGAAATTGAAGATTCTCTAGTTTCAAAGATGCTGCTTAAATGGGAAGGGAGTAGTCAATCTCAAATGACAAGACTTGATCTCAAGGCACAAGGTAGATCAGGGAAATGAAACACAGTCCCACAAAGGTGGATCCAGTGCAGTCTTAGAATTCCCACCACAGAGGAAGAGTTCACAAGGCATCTTCCACTCATTCCAACCCTTCTGCCCTTTTATTTATGTATTTATTTTGCACTAAGTTTGCTGGCTTCAAGCTGTCAGTGTGGCTTTTACCCTTTCAAAGTCTCATTGAATTGTTCCTACGCTCACCGAGAAACCATTTCTCTTTCCGCTTCCATCCCACAACTCTCACATCCTCTTTCTACATCCTGCACAGCTGATCAGGAAACGCGGACAGCAGAGCACAGTGAGCCTCCCAGCGCCTCCTGCACCTACAGCCGCCAGTCCCGGGTAACAGCCTCCCAAGAGCTCCAGCACGGTTTCTATCTAAAAGCTTCGGACCCTACCAGAAGGAGCTGGGCTGTCAAATCTCAAACCTATGCTCGCTACACGGTACTCAGTGCACTTTTGCAGCAATAATACCAGCTCTCCCATATGGCGAGCCCGGGCCCTTTACACAGACATGGCCTTGCAGAGGCCCTCCTCCTTGTGCTCTTGCTCCTCACCGATTTCTAGTCCAGACACAGCTTTTCTCCAACTGAGACAGGGAATTAGCGATCATTTGAGGAACGGGGGACATATGCTTACCCTGCCAAGGTCCAGAGATTCTCCATCAATCCCCATCACTCTGTGCCCCCAAATTGCTCACACCGTGAGCCTCCTCGCGCACCTCAGAGCCCACATCCCCTGCCCCAGAGCCTGCAGTCACACCAGGACTCAGCCAGCCCTGTTTTTCTGGCACAGACACGACTGCTGCTCCCTGACCTTGCCTGAATCCCCCAACACACCCCAGATTCCATGGGCGATGGGAACTGGCTGTCACCTCTGTGCCTATGGGCTGCCACGTCCAGCCAAGTCCACCTCTTTACCTGGTTCTACCATATAAAAAGTAAATTCCCTGATTTTGCTTTGGCAAGGAGCTAAAAAAACTATTCATGAGTTGTTCTTCTCAAAATGCACCTTCACAGGACTCAAAGAACGGCAAGACGTGTCTGAGAAATAGCAGGCTTACGAAAGCACTACAAAAGAGACTTTCTAGTGTCATTAAAGCAGTGCAATACAGAGCCCTTCCTAGCAAACAGTGGACCCTAAATCAATATTGCTGCACTGCTGCAGGGCACTGATGCACATGGCAGGCCAGTTTTTTTTCAGAGGTAAGCCAAGGCTTTGGCTGCTGCAGGGATATATTTGCACTTGCAACAGTTTTGTCTAAAATCTTTATGAGACTGAAATGCAGGGCTGCACTTTGAGGACCTGGCTGTGCTGGAAAGCCAGAGAGCTGATGATCAAAGCATGTCACGGAGAAGCCACAGACCCAGCCAGGACAGGCTGGAGTGTGTGCATGAGAACAGAAGAATGGAAGGAAGTGGATGAAGGTTTACAGAATAACATGGCAGGGAGCGTAACCAGGACCGAGGTGGTACCTCTCTGCGCAGTAACGCTGTGTGAGCCACATCCTGAAGCTGAAGACAGCATCAACAATGAACCTCCTCTGAACCAGCGTGGCTTTCGGAGGAATTTTCCCACAGTAAGGATCACATTCATCACTCCGTGCCAGGAACAATATTGCATTGTAATGTCTCCGGGATTCTAGCAGACATAAGAAAAAACATTCAGCCTCAATAAGCAAGCTCTGAGAAGCGTCTAATATGATGAAGAGCAATTCTCTTTTGGCTACAATATTGTATGGGAGACTTTTTACATGTCAACCACATAGCTAAACACAGCGACGTGAACTCAAGCGAGGAATGGAGCCGGGAAGCCCAGATTTTAATAAACCTTGAAAGGCTGCTGATCAAGCAACCAAGCTTTACCTTACCTGTAAATTCAAAGGGAAGCTGAACAAGGCCAGAAAGCAGGCCAAGCTGTGGGGGGAAAGCCTTATCAGAGCATTCGGGCAAGGACAGTCTCACCTGATGGGTACCGAGGTACCTGTGCTGCTGGCATGGGGACACGCATAGCCACCAGCACCATGGGAGCGCAGAGCCCCCTGGCCTTCCTTCCACCAGCACCGTGCTACCCCCAGGCAGGAGATAAAGGCGAGTGTCTGAACCTATGGGCATACATGACCAAAAAAAAACAGGAAAAGAAACACTGAAGATGAACTCGAAGTGCTTTCCTTACCTGCACAGTCTTACAGACGCATCAGCAGGAAGCAAACATGGTGATGTCTATGTAGACAACACTGCTGGCTTCGCTTCTTTTTCAAAATCTAATAGTTCCAATCATTTATCAGGGTTCTTTTTTTTTTCCTTAAGTTTCTCTAATGTGGCAATGCCTATGCCCTCTTAAGAACCAGACTCTTCTTATCTTTATTGGTCATTTATTTTTCTTCTCACACTTTCTTAAAGTAATCTTTCTTAGCATTCTGACCAGAACAGGATTTCACAGCCACTGTTTTTCTTTTGGTTAGGGAGCACTCTAAGCTTTCTCACAATCATTACAGCAGGAAAGCTGTAGCCTACACAAAGAGGAAAACATAAATTATGCTATGACAGCTTTATAAGGCTAATTCTAATAAATACGCCTCAGTAGGCTCCTATTCACTGTTTCTCTAGAACAGCTAGTAGGGATTTTTCTGCTGGAAGTATTTTCAACTGCATCAAAATATTTAATGGAAGTGCATGAATTTCAACGATATTTTATCAAGAAGTCCAGACAGGACAGGAGGACAAGGAGGACCCCTTGAAGCTGACCAGCTCCGGCACTGGCCTGGGGCAGGACAGACCATTTCATGAGCAGACAGATGCGATTCACTTTTCTCACCTCGGATCACTCCCAGTCAGACTTCTGTCAAAGCCTCTCCCCGGGCTCTGACCAGCTTATGTCTGCTGTGGGGCAGCCAAAGCAGAGGTCTGAAGGCGGGTGTCCTGTGTTGGAGGAGCAGGGCTGTCACACAGCCACCAACGCCGGCGGCACGGCATGGATGCAGGCCAGCCCAACGCAGCCTCTGACAGAGGTCTTGCTTTGTCCAGCATCGTTCCAGGGCTTTGTTTGGGTGTGCAGAAAGCCTAAAAACACCACTCAAAGCTCTTTTTACTTCAGGAGGATCTTTATATGTATCTCAGCCTCATCCTAGCTACTGCCACTGGATTTTTATTGAAAACAACAACACTGAAAAAGCCCATCTTGTGGACAGAAAAGAATTATGGCTGTTTAAACCATGCTGAGGTTATGAAGGCTGAGGATTAAAATTGGAGGCTGAAGGATGGGGTCCAAAAGCTAGAAGTAGCTAGTACTAAAGCACCTTCATAATATAGAAAACAACACTTGTATATGAATTTCTTCCTTTGTTACACTTGACACGGGACATACCATATTACTCATTTCTATCCTCAGACTAACTCCATTCTCTGTACCATGACCTCAGCACACAAAACAGCTAAGACTCAAATCAGCAACATTAAAAAAAATGTTAAAAGAATTAATTTGATGTTAGAGTTCTTGCCACCTTCATATATCATCTCTCCTTTTCCGATTATTTATATTGCTGCACCGACTTCCAAATACGCTGAGAAAGACTTTTACTTTTTGCCCTTATGCACAAAGTGCCCAGCCAGCTGGACTTCTCCCTTAGCTCTCCATGAAATGCCTTTTAGCCAATCTCTCTGCACTTTTCCTTTTCAGCTCAAGCACAGAGTATTTGACCCCACCCTGGCTTTTTGTTGTGAAATTGGAGCATGCCCAACATTTTTTCCTAAGTAGACAATTTATTTTTAAATCAATGGCTAAGAATGCAGCATAATATATCTTAAAACAAATGTTCTTAGTCATCATTTCCATAATATTTCAACTCCTTCACAGAAAATATGATTCAGAAGAGAACAGCAACAGAATAAAAAATAAAGCTTTTCTATTAGTGTCCACAGCTCTTCATTTCCAATCTGAGCAATAATAAAAAAACTGCAGTAATAAAACCTTGGATAAACAGTGACTCTTTGGGATAGCACTAATAAACAACTGGGGAGCCGTCTCAAGGCTACACCATATTTCAGTGGCACATAGTTGGTTTGCTATTGAACACTGAAATTCTGTTGGCCATGTTAGAGACATGACAGACCTTCTACGTCTTCAAGTTTAATATTTAATAGGAGATAGTATAGGTCTAAAACTTGACTGACCTCTTCATAAACAAATTCTCATTGATCCCAACTGGCCTGTTGTCATAAGGAAGGTTTTATATCCCAAGTGAAGAGAGAAAAGGTCTCATATACTGTCATTCACTGTTATTTCTTAAAAGCCCTTCAGACTTGCACAGAAAGTGAGGTAAAACATCATCCCCCTGATACTTCTAACAAACTCATTTGCTCCCACTTCTTTGCCCATAGCACTGATAAGTAAAGGTAATTCTGTTTGGTTTCAATGGCAAGACGCGTAGATGTAATGTCTGAAAGAGTCAGGTTCAAATTTTAAGGTCTGGTAAATTAAGTTTTTATAAATCCCAAGGCCATGCTAGCTACCCTGTGAATCTGGACAGGCAATTTTAGTCACAGCCAAGTCCTTGCTTCCCTCCTTACCGCATTACACTTTGGTACAAAAGTGCTCCTGCCACCCAATGTAAAAGCAGATGAATCTTCCACTGCACTTAGAGATCTTGTAGGTAATAAGATACTGTATTGACTAAATGTATCTCACGGGGTACAATCAGGGGAAGAAATAGGAAATATTACTGCAAATAAATTTTCTATTAAATTGCTACTTTTCTTCTTTCCTTTAACTGAATTATAACTTTGGCTTTGTTCACTGTCATGATTTTTTACTTCTATTTTTAAATTCTTTCTATGAAAACAAGTAGGAATAGACTGCATGTGAAATAATAAAAATTATACTGCTATTTTCCATATGGACTTGTTCATACCATCATGACCAAATATAAAAGCACACTTACATTCATGTTGCCATGAACTTTTACCTATTGAAGTCGGTGAGAAATCAGCAATCGGTGCCACCATGAATAGGTTAGACCATTCAAAAAAATACAGGATATTTTCAAAATATATATATTACAGGATAACGTCACAAAGAACAGCCAACTCAATTATCACACAGAAATTAAATAAGCTAAGTGTAAAAAAAAACAAAACAAAAAACAAGTGGTAATCAAAACATAATGTAGTCATTAGCCTGACCTGTGTCAGGTGTTTTCTCTCAACTCCATTATAAGGTTAAAGAAAGTTATAAATACATTGTTTTCTAACCTCAGCTTAACGAAGGCAACACGGGCAGGATCGGACCACGTCTGATGTTCACAATCTATAGAAATAATCCCATAGCATTTGCTGCCTGGCTGACACCACGGTTTGCTGAATGGCAAGAATGGGATTTCTCTTAGTGTATACACTGCCCCTGACAGAAAGTATTTGCAGAAGCAGTACCTGTGCTTTTGCCTAGACCTTACACATCCACAGACCGGACCTTGTGTGAGTAACTACAGCATTCAGAGGAGAAAACATTTATCTCTGTGGTCATGTCACTCCCAAGGACAACTACCTTATGTTGCAGAAATAACGGGATACTAAATAAGCAAAGCAATTGCATTTCCAGAGTTATTTTTGCAATTAGACTCCCTCATAAACCCTATTTTTCGTCACTAATGAAAGGCTTTTCTCTAAACAGAAACATGAGGAAGCTATAGGCTTCTCGTGGTGGCAGTCCTGCTTCTGGAAGGAAAAAGCTCCTTGCAACCTGGCCCAGTCCCCAGCTGGGATGAACACCAGTCTGCGAAGAACAAAGCAAAACACTGACTTCCACCCGCTTCTAAACGCCGGGGATTTGGGTCATTTTGTACTAGAGACCTGCAAGGTACAAACTCTCCACGTGCAAGCATACGTCTTGTGTTCCCACAGAGTCCAGTGGCCTTGCACCCAGGGCTCCAGACATGCGCTGCCAGAGCCCCAGGTACCGAAGGCACATTTCTCCTGGAGAATGGATACGGACATTCCTTCTCATCCTCTTAAGGGACAGTCCATCCAAAGAAACAAAACAAGGTTTCTAGTCACAAATGTCTTACCTTAAAAGGCACTGAAGCAAAGTGAACCCAACATACCCTACCAGCTGGACCTTATCCCACCTTAAAGCCCTGGTTTACTCAAGCCCCTCGCCCAACCATCCTTCTCGCCTCTCCTGATTTTTGGCTGTTAGAAGGCCTCCATTCCTATAGGATCTCCTTTTTCAAAGGCTTTTTCTCTTGCTGTCCGTGCATTTCAGATCCACCTCGTCTCATCAGCATGGTCGGTTCTGTCTAATCACATGTGGAGACTTTCTAAAGTCAGGGCTGTGTTGGCAGAAGCTGACTGCTGCAGATGTACGGAAGAGCTGTTGGGGTCAGACCCTGCCTAACTGTGCCAGGAAATCTCCTCTGGCCCTGACTGCCCATGAAGCATCACATCTGTGCTGAAATAAAACTGCTGTAACCCAGAGCAAAAGTTACAACTATAAATGGCTTTCACACACCAAAATGGAATTTGTGACTTTATAGGGCGATATTTCACATGTGATTACAAACATATCTGAGAGCTCCTGAGCTTCTCACTTATTAGTAGTAAATAGAAAAAATTAACAGTGCTCCCTTAAGTTCCTGTTTCTGGCTAATGCTGACCAGATGAAAAGCTGTTTACAAACCAGCGGCAGAAAGAAGATAAATACTTGGTTAAAAATCTGCTAACCTAACATAGAGCCCTATACACTGATTTAAGACAGAGAAGCAGGATGTTATCAAACATACCCACTGTTTTGATATCTTATCACTCACTCTTCCAAGTCCATAAAAAAAGCAGCAATCCGTACATAAAAGGTCTTTAGTCTTGCCTGTAGAGAAAATTAGTAATGGAAAAATTCATTGCATGTCTACGTCACGCAAATTAAACAGTCAAAACCACAACACACTGTCGAGACCTTGTCATGGGTGAAACATTCCTGTGTTTGACTTCACAATGTCAAACCTTTAACATCTGCAATTATCTGTAGTTTCCTAACGTCGTAAAACACTTTGGCACTTTGTTGGAAAGGTTTTCCAAAGATTTCAGGATGAGGGATCAGAGTTGACAACCCAACACGCACTTCGTGCTTAATGGTCAGACAGTGGAAGGAAATTTGTTTCCATCTCCCAAGTGTAAGACTCATTTAACACAGAGAGAGAGGTGCTACATGGTACCCAAAGGAGAGCAAGCAGGAAGCCTCTAGGAGGGCAAAGATACGGGCCAGAGCATGAAACAGCCTGTAAAGGGATTCAAGACAGCTAAAGAAGCAGCGAACAGGTTTGTTGGTTTTCTGTTTTTATTTTTTTTTCTGGCAAGCTCTCCTTCAGCTGACCTAACCACCTTGCTACTTCCGCAAACTTTGTGGCCTTTTCATAGCAGTCTGGACAAGGAACCAGCACCAGGTGTCCTCTTCACTCAGACCAGTGAATACACAAGCGGCACCCATTCACATTCATCTTTCAGCCTTCCCCAGTTTGCCCATGGAGCACCAGATAGAATAGAACAGAACAGAACAGTTTGGGTTGGAAGGGACCTTAAAGATCACCTAGTTCCAACCCCCTGCCATGAGCAGGGACGCCTCCCACTAGACCAGGTTGCCCAAAGCCCCATCCAGCCTGGCCTTGAACACCTCCAGGGATGGGGCTTCTCCGGGCAACCTGTGCCAGTGCCTCACCGCCCTCTGAGTGAAGAATTTCTTCCTAATATCTAACCTCAATATTAGGCTTCAGCCACCTCCAGATCTCCAGAGGAACCTCCAAAGCATGACAAACCAAATCTGGCAGCATTTTTAGTAAATAATGTTTTCCATTAGATGCAAGAGCAATAAAATTAAAACTTCTGGTCAGTCAATGCCCTTCTGTTTCCATTTACGGTTAAGAATGCAAAAAACTTGACCGTAATTTCTTTCCCAAACTTGCCTCAGCCTGTTCCAATTTGGGGACAGAATTCAGTCTAGTCAAAAATATTTTTAAACAATGTGGTTTATTTATAATTGGAAAAGGGATCTTAGTAATCACTGAAATTACTAGAAGTTACTAAATTTAAAACACAACGACTACATTTTCTTCTCTCCTCACACAGAGCAAGGGTTTGAACAGAGACTCTGAGCACTGCTGTACCCCGCTCCACAGAACCCCCTCCCCTCTGTCACCAGCTGCAGTCAGAGCCAAGAAAAAAAAAAAAAGCATACCAAAAAGCAAAAATATCCCAGACCAGACAAACAAATACAATGTTAGGACTGGCAAAGAATCTGAAATATATAATCTCTGTTAAATAATGCAGTTCACCTACATTTCATGAGTACTACCACCCTATCTAAAAAAGGTGCCTGAAGAGGGAGATGCTGCAGTGGCAGTAAAAATTATAAGACTAAAATATCAGTGTCATTTAGGTCTCATAAGAGTTAAAGGAGAAGGGATGCTGTAAGTGTATGTAGAATACAGAAACAGAATGGCAAACAAGCAGCTATTCAATAAAACAAGGGATAAACTGAGAACTGTGCAAGAAAACAGGCTTTCACAAAGTACATAATTTACTTGCAAAAAGTCACTATCAAAGATGATGCTAAAGTCTAGAACCTAGCAAAACTCAAGGTTGGAATTACAGTAAGAATATCCAGAAGAGTAATAAAGGGAAAATGAAGCAGCGAACTTGCGTGTGAAGGTAAAATACAGATTAAGAAGGACAGGCAGATTAGGATTGGCTCATTCAGAGTTATTTTACATTGCCTGCTAAGAAAAAGACACCACCACCCCTCCAAAAAAAAAAAAACATCACCAAACCAGCACTAGAAATGCCCTCAGTGAACCTACCATTGCAATTCATGTTCTGCATAGTTCCTGGAGCACTGCCTGCTAGCACGCACAAAAGCCCTGTACTGCTCAAAAATAACAAGAACACATTAAAAACTGCTTTACAGATAATAGGAAACTGTGCGATGATTCCCAGACCAACTTAAGAAGCTTTCAACATGCATTACGCTGTGTTTGAACAGCAGACCGTCAGTTCTTCCCGAGTTAGCACAGTGATCCATCATACTTCAGCTATGTAGCGCTGCGAAAGCAAGGCCAAGGCTGTGGTCTGACAGGTATTTCTGGCTGCAGGTCAGGTGTTAGTGACTTTCCTCTCCAAATGCCCGTCACTGCCGCTCTCCCCACCTGGGGCAGGGACCCGAAGGTTGCTGGCTAACAGCAGAGCAGTTCTGCCTCAGCGATGGGGGTCAAAACCAGACCCAAGCAAAACCAGCATACGGAAAGTGTTGAAGCAAACTGGGATCGCTCCGTCTTACAACACGTGTCCAGCTGTCTACCTGTTTTTGCAGCACAAGCCAGGTGGGCACCAGTGGCGAGGAGCTTCCCGGAGGACGCACTGCCTTCCACGCTGAAAGAAACCTGATTCGGCCGGGCTGTCGCTCTGCCCACAAGCATGGTCAGTGCTGTGTAACAGCCCCGGGCCGTGAGAGTAAAAATGCCAAGACTTTGCCTTCACTAAGGCTTTATAGCAGTATTGCAAACGGGTGTTAATTATGTTGCATGCAGGAAACGGAGGGAAAAGCCACTGTTCTGATACTGAAGACACTGCTTCCCGGTAACCACTGGGCGCCTGCCCCCAGCTCATTAAGCATCATTTCCCAGTCTCCCCTACAACACACCGAACTCATGCACCTGATTACTGGAAATGAACTTTCACGACAATTAAACCCCATCCTTCCTGCCTCTTTATTTTCAATCAAAGAACCTTTCCCAGGGAAGCAGACAGCCTTGTTGCAAGCATAAGTAGAGGAAATTAAAATAAATGCTAGCAAAGATGCAGTACCTTTTATGTTATCTGAGACAGCTCCTCGAGGATTTCACAGAGAAAGCCAGCATGAAAGGGAAGCTGCATGTTCTGCCTCTTCCCACAGAGCTGGATGTTGAAACACTTTTCATCTAAATGGGTTTTTAAAATTGTAAAAAGAAAGTGATACATGGATTTTGAATCCTTGCTGTCTCATTAGCTGTGTTCTTCCACGTGCTGCTCAACTTGAAGTGGCCTTGATGACACAGCTGAAGCAACAGGAAAGTAAATTCAAACACAGTTGGAAGAGGAGAGTGGGAGAAAGTTATTACTGATTTAAGATCTGGAGAGCAAATGAGAACTGGACACTCAAGTGATCCTGGATAACACCTGGGAAACAAATCAACACAGCAGGCATTATTTAGCTTTTCCTCTAATATGAAGAATCATTCATGCAAAATCTGCAGTAAGCCTTTCTAATATTTTATATTCGCCTATATGCTCTCAGCTCCAGATGTTATAATGCAGTTGGACAAATGTAGCTGTTAAAAGTAATTCCATAGGAGGCTACTTAGCAAACAAATTTATTTTAATTCTTCTGACCTTGTCGCTGTTGTTCAGCAGGGGAAGACGTGGTAAGCCAAAGAAGGGCTGAGGGTCTGTCTACCAAGGCAGCTATTTTAAGTCATTGCCCTTCCAATTAACATGTTATTTTATTCCATATTAAATGCAAGCGAGGACAAGGCTGAAAGATTATGCAAAGAGATAGTGTAGGAAATGACTCACTGGAACAGAGCCCTAAGCCCTTGTACTCAATGAGAGTCGCAGTTAACCATACAAATTTATTTTTTTGTATTCTCTTTTTGAAATCTCTCTAAAATCTTGCATGTGCTGCTGCCTTGACGTACACTAACACATACTTTTGTTCCATATATGAATACGTGCTATAAAAACACATCACAGCTGAAACTGCTTCTACTAAAACACTTTGCAGACAAAAATAATTTTAAGTATTTAAATTGCTTCTACTTTGTATGCCTGAAGGTAGTCCTTCACTTACAAGCCACATACACGCACATCAATTTAATAACCATGAAGCAGATGGGGACCTGGCATTAAAAAGCACTGAGACCTGCTTGTCACCTTGCAACCTACTCTAAACCATTCCTACAATGCTATTTGTCATCTCTTGTCACTTACATTTCTCTTTGGTCTATCTGGATAGATCAAGTAAAGGTGGGAGCTAGCATTTAATACACAACCATACAAAGCCCAGTCACCAGAACCCCTGTCTAGCTGAAACTCTCCAAATAAGCTCCTGGATAAAGCCCCAGTGAAACAGAAGTGCTGTATTCCAGAGGCACCTGATATAGAAGAGTCTGCTTTAACTGTCTGAGCAGCTGCAAACAGTCCCATTTTCAAATGATACTATTGTGCATACACAAAATATCAATGGCAGTCCAGAGAAAGAATATAAAGCAGATAGAGAGGAAATGAATGAACTAGAGCTAGGCTTTGGTTGATTTATTAAAAAAAAAATATATATAAAAAAACAATCTACTGAAAGATTCTTTTAGCAAAGCAGACATAAGCAAAGAAAGGCAGTGACTTCTTTCCTGACAACTCCCTAACAAAAATGTCAAATGCTAAAAATGAGCAGCATAAATATTCTTCTTTTACAAAGATGATGTTGAATCAAAGGGGTCATTTTTTAAGACTTGCATCAGCGTCCATATTTACAGATGCCCAAATGGGTCAGCTATATCTGGAAAAAAAAAGAAAAATCCAAAAAATAACCACCACTTTTAATTTGTTTGTACACATACACAAACAAAAACGCTCGGAGAGATGATACATGAGATCTACAACAACTGAGTGAAAGATGAACCTTCAGGAAATTAAGCTAATATTGCTGTTTGTGTGCAATAATCCATCTGGAGCCAACCTGTGAGGCCAGTGGGCCTGACAGGAGAGCATCCCTGAGCCGTGACCCCGTGCCCGCAGTGACAGCCCCCTGCCTGGGACCAGGCCGTGGGATCGGGAAGCCCCCCCGGGCTCGGGCAGAGGATGCCCGGCCTCCTGGCTGCCCCAGCTCCCCAGCTCTGCAGGCTTCCCACCGCCCAGGGAGGTGGAATAACCTAGCGTGAGTGCCCCAGTACCTTCAAAATGGCAGGCGGCGAGCTTCGGTCTGTCACGGTGCTTCGTGAGTTTAAGGCCAGGCGCGGAGCTGCTGTCCCCTCAGCTGTTTCCATGTAAAATGTCCCCACTTCTGCCCTCAAGTCCTCAATATGCAGAAGCACTGGCATGCAGATGTAGCACCCATCATCATGACTGTTTCAAATTCAGCCTAGGTTGTTTTGCAGTAACCTCCCCAGGTAGACAAATGTGAGACATCTTTAGTCAACAACCATCCTTCTAATCCTGGATTTTCCACTTTTTGCCCTACTTAAAATAATCCGTCTTTACTGCAGTCACTATTGTTCCTTCAGTTTACCGTAGCCAAGGACCACTCTCATGAGCCTCACCTTTCCTCTGACCTTGTAAGAGCCATCCAGAGGACCAAGTGGACTCACAAGTAGACTTCTGAAGGTCAAGGATGGATCATACCTGCCTTACAACTACAACAGTGGTAGATGACCTTACAACCGTATTTCTTACCATGTGACAACATTTAACTAACTACCCATCCTCTGCAGATGATTTGGTGCAATGTAACAACCATCAAGAATCTCTGCTTGTGTATTAGGGGGATCCATCCCACCGACAAGATTGCTGCATGGGGGTGTGATTTGGTGCGTGTGCACGTGGCTGCTAACGCAAACAGATGATGACGCTTCCCTAGGTCTCTCCCACAATGAGACCTCAGGTTTTTTAGACTACATTTCCCACAGGCCACCACCCGCCTCTCTGTGTCACCGGATTCCTCATGTGTCTTTAACAGGATGCCCTCTAGTGCGTAACGTGGATACGGACTTTTCCACTTCTGCCCACATTACCGCTTATCAAATGCAAAATCTGCTTAAGGTAGCATAGGCAAGGCAACCTCAGGGCTCAGCCGCAGTGCTAAGCAAAGAACTAGAAGAGAACTAACAAAGACGAGCAAAAAGAAAAACACTACAAATCAATACTCTCTAACAAAAGTCTCATCTTACTGTTCCTATCTGAAATGGAAGTGACCGAAATGCAAGTGCTGTGGGTTCTAGTTAGTTATCTGCATGAGAAACATCTGCTGAATCGAAACTATAATTTCATCCACTTCATAAACAATTCAACGAATCCTTTCTAACAGACTTAACTTCAGCCACAATATGCCAAACAGTAATGTGAACGGTCTCTGTAAATAAATATGCAGTTTGTTTTGTTCACTATAAATTAAGAACAGAATTCAAAATTCAGACCATTCTCATCTGCTATCATGAGCGTTGCAATCCCGTGACCAGAGGGCCACATATTTTATGAAAAAAGTCGAGGACCTGAATCAGCCAACACTCCCCCTGCTGAACGGCACACTCACAGAAACCTAACATGGCATAACCAGGTTTGTTTGAACTGGCTTATGTTTTTTGGTTTAGTAGTATTTTATGGCATTCTCACATCTCTCATTAATACTAACTTTTATTCAAAAACAACAGGATAACTTCCCACACATCACCAGATAAGACACAGAGTACAGAACTACACTAGTGTAAAAGAGAATACTGTGCACATATTATATCATATATCAGATATTTAATGATTTCCTTACAGCTGGCAAAGCACCTTCTGGTTTATTACTATAGTTATTATACCAACTATATAAATAAACGCATGTTAATAAGTAAAGTAGTGGCTCACTAAAGCATCTAGGTGGTGAAATGACACAGGTGCTTCTGAAAACATCACCTTGTAGGTATAATTCCAGTCTGTATGTTTAAAATACATACACCAAATAAACTAACACTATAAACTGGAACAGGGAAGATACTTTTAGTACCAGCTTATTTACACCTTAAAGACCAAAGGCAGATAAAAATCTAAGGAGGGAGGGGGAAGGGAAGAGAACAAAGCCCTTCGTTATCCAGGAGCTGCAGGGCGGGCTCAGAGACACCCGGTAAGAACAAAGCTGTAGGGCACAGCTTCCCTGTACAAACAAACGTGCCCAGGGAGCAGCAGAGCCCGTCCCGCGCAAGACACATTGCTACCAGATCGCTGACCTTCTGCCTTGTGCAAGGAGAGGTCCCAAAGGGCCAGGCCCACGAGCGCAGCTGCCGCTCCGCGAGGTGTCCCTAGCACAAGGCCCTGCAAGGGGACGCCCGCTCCCCTGGACGCCACGGCCTCCTCTGCTCCTAAAACGGGGACGTTTGGGAGAAAACGCACCATAAAATTTCACTGCTCCTGGCACCGCCCTCCCTCAAACGCTTCTCTGTCACATTAGATTAGAGAAGGAAAAGAAACACAAAATTAAACAAGAGAGATGTTGGCAGGCCTTTCTTTATTCATTTACTGTTTATTATTGATTTCTGTGCCTATGCAGAAGGATCACATGCTCATGAGTTCAGAAGAGGACCTTCACAATTTACAGAGCATATGCAAGAGAGCTAAATGGCCAGATAAGCTCTCTGTGGATTCCCTCTGTGGCTGTTTGTGTTTTTTTGTTTTTGTTTTTTTGTTTGTTTGTTTGGGGAGGGTATTTCTGTTTTTTTTTTTTTTTT
>VXAA01000409.1:459141-472081 GCA_013399115.1 Anseranas semipalmata
AATAACTCAAAAGGTCCCTAGTGTTCACCCAGGGATGAACCAAAAAACTCCTCTGTGGCTCTCATGGTCCACTGCAAAGATGCAAAGGGGTCATGATCCGGATTGAAAGACCCCAGATCCCACTGTCTGGGATGACCCTGAGGGTTGGAGCTGTCCCGTCAGTGACCAAGCTGGGTCAGCTTTTAAAGCTCCTGAGCCAATTTACAATAAAGGACTGCTGGCTGATCTAATTTGTACCAAAAAAGAAAACCAAAAACCTGGCCCCTAGGAGGGGTCCACTATAAAGTGAATGGAGAGCATAGAGGTGTACCAAAGCATGCATTTCTGTGATACAGCAAGAGCAACTCCACCATATCTAGAGAAGATCAGATCTATAATGAAGATATTATAGAATACATATTTCAAGCCTGTATTGCTAGCACACCTAAGGAAAGCAAAAATGACGCCGACTAATCCTGCACATTGCTGACAATGCATCATGACTGACAGAGAGTTTGTAGAGATGTGCATTTACAGACCTAAACCCTCAAATACAGGGTGGGCAGTTCTATAATTATTCAGGAACTCAAATAAGACCAATTGCTTAATAAGGATGTTGTTCCATAATTAATCATTGCCAACTTGAATGTGGCCTGCAGTAAAATTATGAATTTTAGATCTACCCAAGCTACCTGAGAGCAGAATAGTACTTCAATCACCCAAAATCTTCAGCTGAGTAATTTAACAGTAACTTGGTTTGGTTCATATTGTATAAAATTTGTCATATTGTTAGAAAGCTCACAACACCTTGTAAAATGGAAAATTTATCTTGCAACTTTCAGAATTTAAAAAGATGTGTGGGAAGACAACCGATCAAAGCTCTTTAAACTTAAAAGCACCTGAGAAACTTTGCAGTTTAGGTTTAGACAAGTAGGCTTTTTCTAACACACAATAGACACTAAATATCTATATTTAATGCTATCTACTCTGCACTGCTATCAGCTCTCAGTTTCGTGATACCCATGATGTTCCACAACAAGACAGCAAATGTGCACAGGCTTATTTCAGATCGCTGGGAGGTGTCTGGGAGTCATTCAAGCTGAACATCCTCTCCTAAAAGGACCTAATGTTGAAAAACTCTAGGGGCAACACAGTTATTTCATTAAGAGTCAGTGGGAGCTCTTTGAAGCGGTCAGCAGACTTGCCCAAAATAACTGTGGAAAGTTAAGTTCCATTTCTACCTCATAGATACCTATCTATGAGCCCACACCTTAAAATAAAGCAACATCGGCCCTGTACAGATAACGCCCACAAGGCCCAGGATGTTCAAATATACCCCTCTGCTTTGGGGGAGGACAAAAAGCACAGAAATAAAGTTACATTTGCTAAAAGTCAGACCGACTTATACCTTAAGCGTTATCTAAAACCACACAATATATATCAAAATAAACCCCCCAAAGCAGCAAGATTACTTCAGCAAAGTCAATAATGAGACAGCAAGGTAAAAAGTACAATACAGTACTCCCCAAAACAAAATGAAAACTTGTTTCACTTTTGAATGTGAACAAAATTGTCTAGCATGGAGGAAAAAAAATTAAGAAGTGCAAGAAAATAGATATCGTGACAAGAGAAACAGAGAGAAAATTCAGAGTGTAGCATGTTCAAGACATGGTTCAGTGCGAGATGAAGGGAATACACATAAATGATTTTACTGCAAGAAGTGGCACATGAAAAATCAAGCCGAGCATCAGGACACTTTCAATAAACTGATGAAACTCCCTAGACTATGACAGAATACCTCGTATTTCTGTATTTAAGACACAGACCCAAGCTACAACACTACTGACAAAGCAGTACTATGTGAAACTTCAGAATTTTAAAGATAACGATAAATTAAGCAACAGAGGTAAATGAAAAACTGGACAAACACAAAATAAATAAATCATGCCAGACCAACCAGATGCATTTCTTTATTAAAAATAATTAGTTTGCCAGCCAAGAAAAATGAGTAGTTCCAAACTATCTGGAGTTCAGTGAAGTATTTGACATAGTGACATAGGAAGTTAGTTAAGGCAGGAGATGGGGGAGAACAGAGAGGGAAGAACTGGCAAAGAGGGAGAAATCTGCATCTTGCTGGGAAGCACAGGGGTATACGGAGAGGCTAATAAAGCCGTCAGCTGAACCCTACTGAATGTTTTCATTACCAAAACCAGAAAGGTGCAGGAGAAGGCTGGTATGAGCTGCCAATACAGAGCTGAAATGAAACATTATGCAGGGAGAAAAGGAGCCCATGCAAGCTGCAATGGCAGAAACTGGATCAAAGTTAATGGTGCAAGGTGCAAGAGAGCAGCAAGAGCTGCTGCTTGCAGCTGGCCAGCTGCACGGACAGAAACATCCAGACAGACTACATGACCACGGTACTACTGCTATCCTCCAAGGAGATGCTGACACAAAAAGGCAATTTTAACCACATAAATACGTGGCAAAATATTTCCAGTGGCAGGTGGGAAACATTAATTACATTATGTAAAGCAATTAATGGAGCCTTATCTTGGCATCCTGTGTACAAGGCTGGTTACCTGGTTATGAAATGGATGGAAAACTGAAGCGGGTCGAGTATGACTAGCAGAAACAAGGAAATACAGACATTTTATGAGAGCAGACCAGTGAAGCTTGCTCTGCCTCAAAGCGAGGACTGGGAGGGAAAAATCCATGTGAATACATGGGGCAGCAATCCTCAGAGCAGCAGCGCAGATTTTAAAGCTAAAGGAGAGAGCTGTCACAAGCGCAAATGCATACAAACCAGGCATGAATAAATTTGGGCTGGAATTAGAACAGGGTTTCTGACCACCATCAGAGCTGTCAAGTTCTGGAAAAATCTTCCAGTGCAGTGATTTATGAAAAGATAGGTAAACTGTGGCCGAGGACTGGAGACAGTGACCCGGAGAGCCGCCTCCAGCTCGTTACTTCCATGCAACACAGTCCTGCATCATCACCACAGGAGGCAGAGGAATCAGGCTGGCAAACCCCGGGTGACAATCCTGACACAAAGCCCTGACTACAGCTTTATATGACCATACACTTACTGCTAAGGGGGTTCTCTTGTGTTTGTGTCGCTCCCGCTCTGTCCTAACCCAAAGGGCCATACGGACAGACATCGGGACGCAAGGCAGGAGCCTACTCCGAGCGGGCAGACGCATCCCTACAGCCAGGTGCTATCGAGGAGCTACTTTTGCCCCCTAAAAGCAGTGGCTCTGCACCAGCGTGCGAGACCCGGCCGGCCCCTGCTCCCGGCAGGGCCCGAGTCGCGCTGCTGGCTGAGAAAGCACGTCTGCTTCCACCGTCCTTTGGAAAAACGGAGGGAACGACCAGTCCGGGACTCTGTAAAAACCTACCAGCCGGGCACGCTGCCACCACGTTTGCTTCAGAATTAAAAATAGCAAGAGAAATTTCACATGGAAGATTAAGCACGTTAGTAGATCATATAACCTTGCACCAGACCAAGCCGGGCTGTAAACAATTTTCAGCATAAAGCATACAGGCAGTGCCATCAAAACATTTATTTATGTGAAGACCAACATCTGCAGTAGTCTCAGGTTGCAAACACATTTTCTTGAGAAATGAATGACAGCCTTACAAAATAAAACAACAACGGCAACATTTCTCGTGCTTTAAATGTGATCTCCAAGTGCCTTGCTGCTGGGCATAAGAACCAACATATCAGCCTAACAGGCTTGACATTTAATAAGCCAAGTTTATTTCTAGAAAGTGAGCTGGAAATTGAATCTCCTGCTTGCAGTTGGCACGCTGTGTGCAAAAGGAATCTTACAGTGACTGCATTTCATTTTTGCCCTATCGTTTTTATCCTTCTAATTGGTATGTTTAAGTGCACTTAATCACTTAAGCACTGAATTTACCACCGTGATAAATCTCCACTTTAGACTACACAATAATAAATCTTTGTCTTCTCTTAGCAGCTGGCGAGTTTTGATTTGGACTTTGAATTTAGGTCCTTTCCTCAGGCTTAACAGTAACAACTTGTTTGTTCTGCCTTCTGAAAGCATGACATTAACTCTTCTCTTGAACTGCATTAGCGTTGCTTAAGCTTAGCGTTCTCAGTGTTAAAATCGGTCGCCCTTCTGTAGTGCCGGACTAAGAAACGCGACAAAAGCAATTAGTCTGTGCTGGTGGCTTACAAAGCAACTTTCACTCATTAGTATTTACACAGCATCACTGGGCCACATGACACTTCGCAGGCACGAGGACAAGCGAGAGTTTATAATACAATCTTTCAACAGAAGCCTCCAATGCCACAAAGGGCTAATTTAAAAACAGGTGGAAGGGGCCTCAGACAACCAACAGAGGGGGAACACTCCCACAGATACCTCACAACTTGGCCGGAGCACCAAGCTATGTTTTGTCTTAAACTCTTTGACAAACGCCCTAAACACCTCGCTGAAGTAGCTGCTGTCAAAAGATAGAAGTTAGATGTGACCATCAAAAGACAAGAGAGAAAACTGGCTTTGGGTGGAAGAGATGGGGACTCTACCCCCCGTTTTGCTACAGGCCTCCTGCAGTACCCCAGTAAACTACTCAGGGCCCGGTCTGTGAGGCTTCACGCCCGTAAAACCCGGGACTTGTGCTCGCAGAACAAATCCTGTCATTGCAGATTTGCAGGACCGCGGTCTCACTTCCCTACGCCCTAGTTCTTCCTGCACAGTTCAACACAATTCTCAATTGCATCTGACATACCCACGGACACTTGGAGTAGGGCCCCCCTTTGATAAATATAAAATACCTTCTTAAACAACTAGCCTCGTGATAAAAAGGCTGAATCTTGGCTCGGTGCGACTGCTGTACAACAGACCGCATCTTCCTGATTTTCTGACTGTGGTGTTCACTTCTACAGATCTGAGTCCAGAAGAAACTGCTGGGTCGCCCAACGTAAGCTGTCACTTCAGTCGCTTTATTTGCTTTGCCGCTTGCCAACAAGACAAACAACTCTCTCTGCTGCACAAGGCACAGCTCAAACACAGAGCCTGTCAGCTGACTGGACGCACGCAAACGCTGGACCCCGTGCGTACGGCAGCGCGGCGCGAGCACGAGAGCCCTGGCACCACCTGGAACCACGCGGCCGCAGGGCTTGCGCACCCCACCTGCGCGCGGGCAGCCACGCTGCCAGATGGCTTCTTTTATTATTATTATCTCAACGCGATAGCGTTTTTAATGCTCAGCTCTCCCGCAGACTTCACTCACAGCTCCCGCTCTCTGGGGCACGGCAATGCTCATCACACTGACAGTCTTAATACCGAAACAACCCCAAGCTGCAAAGCCATAGCATTGCTTGCCGTAGCAGTTAGGTCCTAACGCGCACATCTTCAAGAATTTCTGTTAAAAACATACTTCACAAATGAATTCCTCTGGATTCAGCTTGCAGCCACCCATTTTTGGAACATTTGTCTCCTCTACATTAAAGGTTACTTCAGTATCTGCTATTTTCTTCCCACGACGTAGCTTAAAGTCTAATCAACCACACCTCAATGCTTTATTTCTGCAAGTGTATTACACTCCAAATGTCTCACAGCAAGGCTTCTTCTTCAGACCTTAGATTATTGCGGTTCTGCCAAACATAACACATGCATTTTACCTCTAAATACTTCGGAAGCTCGCTAGATGCTTGTCAATTGGATTATAGCTCTCACTCCTCCCTAGTTATGGTCAAGCTGCCTCTATGGCTTAAACAAACAGTTTTACCTTCCTCACACCATCGATGTAAGGTGTTTTTTCCAGACTCTGCATAGTTCTTCTCAGAAATTGCTGCAATTTTCAGAATCCATTTTAAAACACAGATATACCATTCCCCACCCCCCCCAAAATACTGTTTTGCCTGTGCAGAGGTAACGCCATCTTCCTAATTTCTGCCAGGTGTTGCTCTCAAGGCAGGCACTGACAACACTTAGCACTTCTAGTCTTTCACAAATGCAAATTTACCATGCGGATTCCTGCATTTACGTCTTGCTTTGTTTATGAAATAACTGCCACAAAAGTACATTTCTGTTTTAATTTTTTCTCTTAATTTGCAACCATAGTCTTTGCACGGCCGCTCAGACAATTAGGACCAAAAACCTATGTGAACAATGGGGCTTATGTTCTTTCCGGCTAAATTTATACTGGCACTCAATGGATCCTTTGGAAAATCCCACATATATGCAGTTTTAGGAGCACTTCTGAAAATTTTCATCAACAGATGGAGGATATTAGGCTTCAGTTGGAAGCTTACAGTATAACTCAGTGGTTGCCTATCAGTCAGTGTTACAGTACGTTCACTCAAGATTTTATTAAATATTATTTTGGAGGCTCTGACCCATTTTCCCTGAAATACTGGCTGCAAATCTTTCAGAACTTTTGTAGTAAGAAAGCCTATTTCTTTAAGAAGTACTTTCAGAAAACCTTGTATTTGTTACAAACTTCACTGTTTCCTACATTTGACACTGACTGAAAAATTAAGTTCAATCAAATAAAATCAAATTCCTGAAGAAATGCCAAAACGTGTAGAAAACCAATGTTCTCCTGTATCACTTTATGCTGCATCCATTGGGAACTGATCTAACAGGTTTTGTTATGGCTTTTCCTCCCCATTTCACCGCAAGAATCCCAAGTTTAGTCTATAAAGAATTTTGCCATAAATAACACTACTTTCATGCACGTTATATTCTTTTCCACAAAAATTAAAGGGAGAATTTCCAAGCATACCATGCTGAAAATATACATGCGCAAAACAGTTTAAATCTGCTGTACAATAACCTCTTGCATTTAAGCCTATATCTTGATAACAACTATTTTTTTTTCCAAAACACATGCATGAAACAAAAAGCCCAGGGAAACCTCTAACATTCAACCCTGCATGGAGGATCTGCAACAACTACAAACGCTTCACAGGACTGTAACCGATACAGCTGAAGATGGAGGCTATCAGTAAGCAAAACAAGATTTTCTTTAATTCCATTAGGAGTGCAGAAAAGTAGGATCTGTATTTAGGAAAGACTCCATTTACATTCTAAGAAACACAAAAATTTAAGGCAAGTAATTTGGGGTCAGTGGGACCAGTAGCAATGCAAAGCACTACCTCAACCGAGAACCATAAGCACTAGCAAACTGTGGCTGTACAAAACTGAAATGATTTATTCTGAGAAATCTATATGTAGAATTAACGCCAACCTTGCCAGAAGTGGTCACGTACTTAAAATTTTACTTTCAACAGTCCAGTTCATACAAAAAGTCAAGACTGCACTTTCAGGGAGTTCCACCTACTTTTGGTGGAATCTGCACTTTGCTCTGGGTTTTCTGTTGTCACAACATATTCCTTTCTCTAGTTTGCACAGTAAACACTCACAAGGAAACCCATCATAACAACAAAAGCTGACTTTGAAAGGCCAAGCAACTACCAGCGAGTCCATAAACCTAAAATAACTGTTCTGTTGCTTCTAAAAGGAAGAAGAGAGCTGTTCACTCACTTTTGATCCGTTTGCAACTCCCTTGCTTTTGTCAGGTTAATCTTTTCCAACCCTAATGCTTAAGTTCCCAGGCTTAAATTTATGAGCAGGAACAACACCTTCTGGCCACGCTGCCAAGATGCTATCGCAGCAAACACCGCTCTGGCGACGGCACGCGCTGGTGTGACGGCAGCCCTGCGAGGAGCTCGGGGACAGCCCCGACCACCGTGCCCCCGGTGCCCCAGCCTTGCAGAAGCCAAGAAGAACCTCGCGCTACGTGCCCTGGGGACAGTGCACCGCCACAGAGCCACCCCACGCAGCTGCAGAGGGCCAAACATCATCGAGGGGGAAAACGTGACCTCTAGTTGATTTTTAACGGCAGGTGAGTGTTTCCTACTGCTGCTGGGATTTGAGACCACCGGAACGAGAAGTTGTTTATTTATCCCATCAGGACCTGCTGGAGAGCAGCACGCTGCGCCAATGCTGAGTGCAGATCTGCGAGGCCAGGAAGACTGCTACGCGGAAGACCAGAAGGATGAGATGGGCTTCACTGGCAGTCGCTGCCACCCCAAGGACGGCACATCCAAAGCCCGAGAGGAGCGCTCCATCCCCTCGTGCCTCATCTGTTCGTCTCCCACAGTATTTCTGCTTATAGAATCACGCGTGACTTTCTTGCTTGGTTAAGTACTGGATAGTTTTGGTAAAATGAGGGTTCAATGAGATTTACTGCAGTGGTCCAAGTGCTTTATTTATCTAAGCCTGCGTGATGCACACACCAGTGAATAGACGTTAGCTGGACTAGATTACTGTAGGACCTGGCTGCCTAAACAGCTCTCAGTTCTGTGTCTTCAAAAGACTCTTCTTGGATGAAGAGAAAGTGTTGTTACACTAATTGTACAGAGAACAGAGAAACCCTTGGAACACGTCTGCTCTGTTCTCCTGCCCATTCATGCACAAAACCTGGCTGTAATCGAGTAATCTGGTGCTGGCTAGTGTTACAAGCGTTGTTGCACATCAGCCTCTTTCTTCCCCTCTGCAGATGGCTGGCAGCAGGCACCCTGTTTCAGGCTCTGGGCTCCGAGAGAATCCCATTACTTGGTCACAGATCCCACCTAATTAAAATCCTCAGAAATTATTTCAATAGGATCATCAGAATTAAATAAAAAAAAAAAAAAAAAGAAAGAAAACCAGAGAGTACCCCAGAAGACAACCAGCTGTGAACCCAGGCGATGTGCTCTCTCCTCTGGCTGCTGTTCCCACGTCCGCAGGGACCCTGGGGGCAGCACCACTCGCCATCCCTCCACCGCCGGTTACCAACCCTCCTCAGCACAGGGCCCTGCTCCAGTTCACTTGTGCAAAGCTGGTAATACGGCACGGGCACCTACAAAGCTAGGCTGGCTCACTCCTTCTGATTACTCACTCTTTTAGGAAATCAGGTTTCCCGATTTTTCTGCCCTCTGCAACCCAAAAGTTTCCAAGGAGCCTTCCTGTCTGCCTTGTCGCAAGCCGGTTGCAGCTAATGCTCTGCTATTAAATCTGTCCTGCTGTTGCACTCCAGAAGGATAAATAAAATAGTCGGAAACTCCAACTTTGGGGCCTTTCTCCTTCCTAGGATACGAATAAAAAGCCAAACTGTTATGCCAGGAAAAAACAACCAGGGCTACACATATTTATAAGAGGTGTGTCTTAGTTCAGATTAATGTGGCATTCAGAAATTGGGGAAGTGCCAACATGGAAGAAAAATACAGCACATTACTTATATAAAGTAATCGTGTTTATTTAATTATTTTGGAGTAAGATGGTAACATCCGCTTCCTGAATTACTTATTCTGTGTTTAATATTTTAACCTGACATATTAAGTCTCCTCTATTGCTTCCTGGTTAATGGCATGGTACAGCTCTATTAGTCCAAACACTCCTGTTCATGAAGAACCTTATGATTTGATTCATACAACAAGGTTCAATAAAATGTGAAAACCATGAAACACAAAAATCAGATTTAACATGAATATTGTTATATGACAGACTAGATTTCCCTTTGGTTATATCGCAGTAATCTACTCTGCGCTGAGGACACTGAAATTACCCTTGCCCAAAACTGCAAAGACTTTCAAGCCTGTAAGCCTAATTAAGCACAAAGGATGACTGACTTGCACTACCAGCTTGGCCAGAGCTATAAAATGCTCAGGGCAAGCACATCTGCACAACATCAAAGGAGGAAAAAAGGCCCCACACTTGATCTTAATAAAATTTAAAGCCAGAAGTGACCACTGGACTATTTGGTGAAACCTTCCTTGATTACTTTGACCGCTGACTCTGCATAACCTATTGCACAAGTTCTTGCTGCAAACTGATTTAACACCCTGTGGAAACCAGTGACTCTTACTTCACCATTTGATCTTTCAGAAATGGGAAACCCATGGGTTCCTTTAGCAGCTGATCCACAGCTTGTTAAAAATTAATGACTTTTTATGACTAAATTGAGCTTGTCCTCTGCTTCTACCCATCAATTCTTATTATTCTTTTCATGACTAAAAGGCCATTTATTCCCCAAGACAATACCTCTTTACTGTAATCTAGTCATCTCAGTCAAAACCTCTTACTCTAATGCGTATCTCCAGCCCTTAAATCATTTTTTTGCTACCTTCTCAAATTTTTCAACTTCCTTCTAAAAACACTGACACCAGGCATGGAAAAACAAAATCACGCCAAGGTGATCTAACCAATGTTAGAAATAACATTACCCTTGCTTGGTACTGTCCTTTACATGTCACAGCAGACCTTCATGTCACAGCAGCCAACTGTGGACACTATTTCATGAGGTGCAAATCATCCCCACGGAACAAGGGGCTGCATTTCTCCTCCTGGCTGCCTAAGTCTGCATCTGGTGGTACTGAAAACCATTTTGTTTGACTGACCTCAACTTACCAACAGATTCAGATCTTCCTGGGAAAATGCCCAGTCATTGTTTTTAATCACATTATTTTTTACGTCATCCAGAATTTTTGCTAGCAATGCTTAGACTTTTATTTTCACATCGCTGAGATAAATTTGATTAATATCACAGCTGGTGCCAGTTGCTGTGGTACTTTGTGAGAAACCTTACCCCAGTGACAGCATCCTATTGTGACTGACGGTAAAGAAAAGCCACAACGAATCACGTGGTTTTTAATTCATTCACAAGAGCTTTAAAACAAAAACAAAAACACCCACCGCCACCAAAAACTCTGTGTTATTGCTAGTGCTGATTTTTTAATAAACACCATTACTTAACAGATGATGCATAAAGGCCACATTGTTCTCCCATGGTAACTAATTTTCACCACACACTTTGGGACTCACTGGTAATTTCTTCAGTCTTTTTAATTGAAAAAATAAAATAAAATGGGAAAAATAAATTTCAAGACAAAGATATAGCTACCCAATTTCGACTGGCTAACACTAGACAGGTTACTGCTGATTCAGTATACTAGTGGCATATTGCCCTATCAAGTCTTAACAGTCAAAGCAAAGTCCATTGCAACAGCGATTACCTTCCAGCAGACTTGCACACTTATTGTTATCATTCAGAAGAATAATCTAGTATCTAAATTCTATCAGAAACATAATAAAAGTTTTGATCCTGTTAAATCAAAGCTTATATACAACATAAATTGTGCAGGAAAACATATTAATTCCATTCCACACATTCCCCTAATCCAAGCATATTCCCCATAATAACCAGGCTGGCTTTATCTTTCAAAGAAACCAAGAGTTTTCCACAAATAAAATTTTCCTTTTGAATCCCTCATACATGCCTACACCACCTGCTCCTAAGAAAGCTCCCAGAAAGAATTACAGCCCTGTAACTTAAGATGGGTTACTATTTACACAGTTACTCAGTCTACATGAAAGAGATAAGCCTGTTATGGAAATGAATTGAGACCAGGCACATATAAGAGTAAATTGCTTTTGATTGTTATGGCTGAGGCTTGTGAATGGAACACGCTGCACGTTTTACTGCCCGAGCACCTGAAATTCTCAGTTATTCTCTAAGGTACAGAAAAAGAATGAAATCGTGGGGGAAAACAGCAGTTTTGTTTTTTGTCATTTACACACTAAGACCAGCACAAATAGCCTAAGCCAATGCTTGAAAATCAGACATACAACACTTTTCTCAAAGGGCTCACTAGTCAAAACAAATACATCTACTGCTTTAATAAAAGTCCCAGTAGAAGTCCTGTATGAAACAAAACTCTAGATAACAGCAAGCATCAGCTGGGGCACGGTCACAGCTTGCCCTGTACTCACGAGGTGATCTTTACTTATTTACCTGTGCTCACAGCACAGAAGAGGAGGAGAAGGGGAAGCCCCAGCAGTGCCACTACAGCCCTTACACACCGGCAGGCAGAAGGCGGCACACTGGCACACGAAACAAACCGAGTTTTTTGCAGCATCTCTCAAGTAGCTCACTCCAGCTCATTTCGCTTAAAGAGGAGAAGGAAACAGTGATAAACAGTTGCAGGTAATTTCTCTGTACACCACAAAGCACACTCTGAGTGACGCAGGGATTTCTATCGTCTACAACTACTTTAACGCTCCTGGATCTAGGAGGAACTCTCAGCCAAGCTCTTCCCAGAGTACTCCCCGTACCCTCAAGCCCTTCCCGGACTAGCTAGACCAAGTCATGCAACAGCAAGCCACAAGCTAACCTTATCTACCCTGTTCCCTTTCAGAAAACCATCAGTACAAAGCACGCAGAACACGTTATTACTTATGTGCTCTCATTACTCCACAGACCTCGCTGTAGGACTGTAAGCTCCTGAAGGCAGACGCCTGCCTTCCATGCTTACCTAGAAATGCCTGACGCTCTCTGGTACTGCACGAGTAGGGTTTGATAAATACACACACACACACGCTGAAGAGAGCTATTCAAAGCTTTAATTCATCTGAATGAGCGTGTAAAACCACGAACCAAAAGCAAACTCGCGAGTGGCACACTGCCCGACCCCTCTGCCCCAGCAGAACCGTGCTGTGCCCGCACCCCGCTCCTCCCGCCCTCGGTTACACCGGCCCCGCTCCGGGGCCCCCTGCCCACGCCAGGCCGGCCGGGGACACCCACACTAGGCCGGCCGGGGTGGCAGGGCCTCGGGACGCCCATGCCAGCCCCGCAGCATGGCCCATGGGGAACACGAGGCCCTGCGTGGCGGGCACCAGCCAGCCGCCAACACCGGCCCTTCCTGAGGTAGCTGCATCGCGCTGGGCTCCCCGGGCTGCGTTAGCCCTGGCCAACGCCTGTCCCCGCCGGGTCTCGCTCAGAAACCCACGCTGCAGCAGCAGCTGCGTTCCGGTGGCGGCATCGCTCCGCTAGCTGCCCGTCCCCTCGTGTCCCTGCCGGGGAGCCCGGCGCTGCCACGCACCGCCCCGGCTCTCGGGCGCGAAGCCACTGCCCAGCCCGGAGCCCCCGGGCCCGGCCGCAGCAGGGCCGC
>VXAA01000409.1:484282-515299 GCA_013399115.1 Anseranas semipalmata
AAAAAAAGTGCAAGTGACATCCAAAACTTTTGAGAGAAATCAAGAACTCCAAATCAGATCAACTTCATCTGGGGAGTCATTACCCCTAAATGTGATATAAAATACTATTTAGAAAAAGTAACAGAATACTTGACTTATTTCTAAATCACTTTACTGAAGCTGTAGCTTAGCAGATTTGATGCTCACGGTGTAGACCTATCTCACAGACTAAAAATTAACACATCAGGAAAAAAAGTGTAAGAAATACAAAAATATTCTATCAAATCTATGGTAGAATTGAGCCTGCAGGATGCTATCCTTTGAAGATGGGAATTAAGACAGTCGTATGACTGAATGAACAGAGAGGAAAACACAACCATAGAGTACTTCACATGAAAATACCTCTTTATTAGGAATATATTTAAAATTAGCTTTTTATTCCAGGTAAGAAAAATAGCATTCTGACTTTTAGCCAGTGCTGATTCTGGTCGTACATAATTTCCTAACAGCTAGAATAGTTATTTGCACCATTGCTGCCCATTAGCAGTTCTCCTAACTGTCCATTCACTGTTTTATTCTTTAGCTTGCTCTTAAGTATGTTGAGGAAAAATACTGTAACAAGGTTTGTATTTAGATCTTAATGAAGATTGACAGTGACTCAGGACCTGTTATCAGCTCACATACAGCTTTTATAAGCTTTCTTTTAAACAACAACAACAACATGGTTCAATAGCTGATGCATGAAGACAATTAAGAGGGCAACTCTCCAGGAAGACTGTTGTAGAACAAAGACCACTCTTCTACTATACAAGTTAGTACAGTTTCTACTGTACAGTTTAGTACTGTAGAGTAGCAGCAATTTCAAGAACTTCAATCGACTCTATACCCCTTTATAAGAAAACACTGAAGAACAGTATATAGGGGTATTGCTCTTACAATTCAAACAGTAAATTATTTTGTGTGTACATTTTTTTTTTTTACCCAGTACAAGTCTAGATTCTTTCTCTTGCTATACTGTAACTTACAGTTTAAGGTGATTAATTGGATCATGCTGTAAACAAAAACATAAAACCCTTGTGTAAGCTTTACTGTTTTAGGAGTCTGCATAAATACCTACCTTCTAAAAAAAGGTAAGCTGTTTATTTTGCCATCATAAACATATAATTAGATAGCATCTTTTAGAACAGTTTTTCATCCAATTAAAAATGAAATCTATGTATTTGCTGAAGTGAAATATAACATTTGTAATGATGGATTTTGCCTGTGCTTTTAAATACCTGACATCCATTTTCAATACCAGATCTACCAGATGGAAAGTATTCTCCAGAAAAATGTGGTTTTTTTTGTCTTGTTTCTTCCATATGAAGCTATACAATACACATTTCAGGTAGACTTCCACAGGCAGATGTTTCTTAAATGTATGTTGATATTGCAGTAAATGTCCAAATACACCGAAAATAGTCAACAGGCCACAAGTTTGTGGCTGTTTTAAGCAACACTTCAAAAATATACACAAATACGAAAAAATAGGCTGTGTCAGGAAGCAATTTGATACTCAAATAAATAGAAAATTTGCATTTTAATGTCACATTGAGTTTTAGTACATTTCAATCCAAGAAAAAAAATAAACTGACAGACATGGTAATGAGTACAGGATTATATATATTACAATATGCCATGTTATAATACACTTGTGGCGTTATGACAAAAACTCAAGGGCAGATGGAGTTTGAGCTCATTTAAGTAACAGCCAGGGACAAAGCATTAAATGAATTTCTGAAATAAGTACTTTTATTTAATTTCAAAATCTTAAAACAGCATTAGACCTTGGCCTTTTTTTTTTTTAAAAAAAAAAGTTTAGTTAACATGGAGCTAGCTAAATAAGTATTCTGTAAGGTTTAAACAATATAGAAAATGCTTTCCCAATTTTACATAGAATGAAAGAGTAGATGATTTCAATAACAGCACCTATGGCTAACTCCATGTTGACCTTGACCTAGAAATGCACACTACTGATCTCCACATGGAATCCAGCACATTTTGGAAGCTGTCCATTTCACATGAAAGCAAGAGAAAGGGTTATTATATGCAAAAATATTTTCAAACTGTTCTTAACTTGTAATTGAAAACTAAAGGCATGGTTTCTTCATTATAAAAAAATAAAGGTACAACAGAAACTCTAAAGGAAGATACTCAGCTATACTGAAGTTGCAACCCTCTGAAAAGAAAGAAAAAGAAAAAAAAAGATCAAGTAGCTAAGCTTTGTGCTCTAACCAAACTACTTACAGTGATTTTCAATGGCAAAAGCCCATGCTGACTGGGTGATTTGACAGTTCCAAATACTTATTGTAATTTTTTTTTATTTGTATACAAGGACACTAAAATGATCCAGTCATGCAATGTTCGTTTTAAGCATTCTGCATCTCTTTTCCAATCTTATAGCTAAGAATCTTGTTCCAGTCAATCTTGGTGCGGGTAACCGGCAACTGTCGACGTAAGGCCTTGAAAGTAGTGTCTGACATAGTCTGATAATTCTCACTGATAGCAGTCTGTTAAACACAAAGTCATACAAAACAAAGACACGTGAAGAACAGGACCAGGATGCTATATAAAAATCATATGCTATATAAAAAGTTAAATGATTGAGTAGCCTGTTATTTCTTAAAGAAGCTTAATAAAAATATGCTAAATTAAAATAATATTTTATGAAAAAAAGCTGTTAGATCTAGACTGAAACTATGTGAAGAAATTTAGACAGATGCAATAAACCTGACCCGAGCCCAGGTGTCTCAGCAAACCAGTGTGGTTAATCATCAACGTGAATGAAACGCCAATCTGAGTTATCTCATTCACCATTAACTCCAGACACCAAAGTTTTCCACTGTTGTTTCTGTGGGATAGTAGAGTCAGTCAACAACTGACTTAAATACAATGCATATGACACTCAGTACATCTTATTAATGAGCATTTTTTCAAACTGACAGAACAAGCTGTCTGATATTTACCTTATGTTCAAGACCTAAATGAACATGAAGCCACTTCTACAGAGTTACACTTTTCTAACTGTAAAATAACTAACTCGAATAATGTTTATAGTCCTTCTTAGCAAAGCTGTGTAACAGAGCAGCCTCTGAATAGAATCTACAAAAAAAAATCCACTTAAGGAATGTACTTAAACTGAAAAGGATCAGAACCACTGAAATTTAACCACACTAGGGACTGCAGAGATGCATTTTCCGTTCTCAAAAAAAATAACATTATGTGGGTGAGTGCAATCACCAGAAGGTTTGGAAAAGGAGGATACATTTTATAGCAGCATGTAATCTATTTATATTTGTATGGAACTGCGTTATCTTAGTACCAAGCTTGCCAATTATAGCATAGTAACTTTGGTTAAATATATGGTAATCTTTTACACGAGTAAGGATATAGTGTTTTTTCCCCCCAACATACCTGATACTCGTTTTCTGCAGCCTCTACAATTTTTATAAATTCCTTCGCTGTCTGGGCTTCATTCTAGAGAAAGAAAGCATTTGAATTAGGTCTGATGTACAGCATAATTCTCAGAAGACCAATTATGTTTTTTTTTCCAATAATTATGAGAGATGTGCTGTAGATTTCATGAGAACACATGAACATTTAGTGACTAAAACAAAATTGAACTAAACATTCATCCAAAAGGCATAAGCCTTTCTTTGTTGTTACACCCTAATTATTCTTCGGTGTCGGGCTGGTTCAGAGTATGAGCTAAAATTATGAAGAAACAAATCAACCAAGTATGCAGCAATATAGGTTTATTTACATGTGGCAAGCTAATAGATTTACTCATCATAGGAAATGGTATTAAAAAAATCAGAACAGTTCAACTGCAAACAAGCATACAGATTACCAGAGAGCTCATTAAAATATTTTGATTAAAAATGCTATAGTTTGATAAAAAGACATGAAACAGAACAGCATTTGTAAATATGAAAATGCATATGCATAAGTCTCTAAAAACATGCAAAGTATTGGAGTTAACATTATCGATGTTTAAATTCCAGTACAACTTAAAGAACATCAGCTAACCAAAACGTATGCAAACTACAAACAAAAAAACAAAAAAATGTGCTCGCCTCTAAATATTCTGAATCAGGCAACTGAACTGAGGCAGAAAACACTAGACACACACACACCCCTGGTCTTCAAAAAACATCCCCAAGTCCATCTTGCAAAAATGAAGGTGCAACACAACTCAATTTCCAAATTTTATCATGACCGATAAAGTGTCTTGGCTTGGAGCCTCATCCTTAAGTACTCAAATTTTTTTGTTTCTTTTAAAAATAAAAAATGACCCTTCAGTCAATGTGAAGAAAAATTAGCTGAAATGCTTGAAAGAGGTGTCAAGAAGGAAGTGACGGTTCATGAATTTCAAAACTTTCAACTTGAGTATTGGAGACATTCCTGAGGGTGCATTTGCAGCAGCTGTTGAAAGTTAGACATGCTCTTGTCCCACATGATCGATCCCTTGTGCCTACAAAGGGGTAGGTTTTTGAGCTTAATCACCACTAGTCACAGAAGTGCTAGTTCTAATGCAAGAACAGAGGCTGGACTACATGGCTGGGGGAAGGCTGTTGCAGCCTCAGCTACAACTGGTTTAAAGTTTCAGTGAAACTGCACCTAGAAGCTGTGAAAGTGCTCCTGGACACTGCAGAGATGGAGGAAGTAATGACCAGTAGAAGAAGATTACAGAATGGAAGGGTTTTGACTTTTCAGTGAACTGAGGCAATGATTTCAAAGGCTTTGATAAGGAAAGGAAGAATTTGTGATAAAAATTCTTATTTGGCTCAGAGAGAAATTAGAGATAAGAAAGGAACCTTCACTACAATTATTCATAGCTTCAGCAACAAGAGAACTCTTCAGTTATTTATTTGTGCCCATTGCTGGTGCAAAATTGCTTCTTTGCCAAACAATGAAAAGGAGGAGTCATTAGGGCTCTTTTTAATCTACCATTCTGTCTGTGTGAAATAAGAACCTGTACAGCCTCTACCCTCTATGAAGCTCAAAGTCAAGGCTAAAAACTGGTAACCAGCAGCACACTTGCTTTTGTTCTACGAGGAGGAAGGAAGGTTATGTAAAAGATGTTTTTCTACTCATTGGTCTTCTGTCACTTTACTGAATTTCAGAACAGGATTAAGTTACTTCCAATAGAAAGTGAGGCAAAAGCTATTGAAAGGAGACCTTCTTCCAGATAGCTTCCCCTGTAACAACTCTTAGTTGAATGAAAGACTAAACAGATCCCTTTGCTTAGGGGGTCAAAAGTAATTTTATATCTACAGCTCCAGAAGTGTTATCACTTGGCAGCGGTCTACTATTCTCTATGCTGCTATTGCAACTGAAAAGCCAACAAGCCTTGCTTTATATTAATGAACAATGTTCTTTTTATTGATGAACTAAGCTTTTGAGCCCAAATGGTCACTACTAGTCATTATCTTTAAAATACTTCTACTGTTCACTTTTAGAATCTCCCTTTACCAGTTTAACTTCACTGGCTTAAGTTTTCTTAAGGAACACCCCAACAGGCAATCTTACTGTTTATAAATACAATCTCCAGTAGGCAAGAAGAGTATTACTTCAAAAGTAGTAATTCATGCTGCAACAGTACCAACTCCTAAAAGATACATCTCTACTATTTCCAAACAATTTTTCTTTCTACTGTCTGCTCCTCATTACCAGAAGTATCCATTTGGAAAGAAGTTGAAAAAAAATTATGCTTTAAACCCCAAGTATGTAACGCTTCTCAAGCTGAAGCATCTATGAAAGGGCTTTTCATACAGAAAAGCAAGAGGCTGACAGCACCAGTTACAGATAGGGAGGAAATGAAGGGAGAATACTCACTATGGCTTCTCGACTGGCAGCATTTGCTTACTATTTTTAGCATACTGGTCTCCTTGTGAGCAAAGGAGTGCTACAGTGAATCTCCTAGAGATTGTACTACTAAAGTGGGTTATTATAACTCAAACCTCTTCATATTCAGAAGTTAATTCTATAGGACACTCTACATACTGAAGTTTAAATACAACAGAAGTGCAGAAAGACAGAAAAAAGCTAAAAAGCCAAAAAGCTAACTAAAACTTTACAATTAATTTTAAAATGTTTTGACTTTTTTTTTTAAACATTAACTACATGTTAGTTAAAAGTAGCAAGTATTACAAACAAAATATTTACAGATTGGAACACTCATTCTCATTCACGCAGAAGAACAAACTACCCCCCAAATTTCTAAGTTTTAAGCTTGCTCCTATTGTTAAATTAAAAAGTCACTTCAACATACACACTAAGGTCTCTAAAGTTCACTTACAGACACTGTTAGAGAATCCTGTATGTCTTTATGGCTCACGAGCTGAACGTTACCATCTTCATAATAGTGAACCTACATAAAATTAAACAAAAAACCCCCATGTTAAATGTTATAGAACATCATCATACAGGAAAATCAAAATATTGTAGTATTTATCACAGTAGAGAACCTACACAGATTCAAACAAACAAAAATGCTACAGAACAATAACATACAGGAAAACCGAAATGTTGTAGAATTTAAATATTTTTTGAGGGGGGAAGTGAAGAAGCTACTCTCAAAACATTTTAGTGTTCATTTGCCTCAGGTAGTATTTCATGCAAAGAAGTTTAGGTTTTGATTAGCAACATAAGGTAGAGGACTTGCTTCTCATGTGATAACCTTTCTAGAAATTCTTGAAGTGGTAAAGATATATTTAACATGAGAATACTTTTGGCAAGGCTTCGGGATACAGTGAAGTTCTTTCATCTGCTTCGCCCAAACTGTGTGCTAGAGACCATGCAACATTAGGCTTCCCTTTCTTTATCTGTCTGTTTTTGATATTTCCCTCTGTTAGATATGGCTCCTAACTAAAGCTGGTATGTATAGAGACAAAGGAGCTCTTCAGTACAAAGTCTGTCAAGGTTTGATAGCAAGGCAGAATGAAATCTATTTACACTTGAAATGTATCTACAGAACAGCTTTCTTGCTTATTTTGCAGGAGGAGGAGACTGGTAAAACTCCACCCAAGCTAACTTTAGTACTTTTAAATTCAGTTGGGAAGGAGGAAAGGATCTCAAAATGTTCAGCTTCTGATGTAACTGTTAGAGAACTTAAAGAAAACAGAAAGCATATATGAAATTACATGTAATAATTCACAATAACTGATACAAGAGTTATGCAACTGACGTTTAAACAGGTATCTTTAAAGATATTTTTACAATTTGGATAAAGTGAACATAATTAATGTAGCTGATGTCATGAGGAATAGAAGCATTTGCCTCACCCTATCAATAACATTTTAATTTGCTGATTAATGCACAATACTATGATTTCATTTACATTATGATCATTAGTTGTGCAAGAGACTCATTTTTACACAAACCACAAAAGAGAAAACATGACACAGAGTAAGACAGCTACACCTAAGAAAAAGAAAGATCTCTTATATGAGAAAACATTATTTCATAGAATTCATCTTATTTTATTATTTTGCTTATTGTCAAATGCTTGTTTTTCAACAAAAGGTATTATCCTAAGCATAAGATTAACTCCTTTTCAAATCCAACATTACTGGGTGAAACTTCTGCCAGTGTTTTTCAATCCAGTTCCTCAGAGGTGAGAAGTGCTTACTCAGTGCAAATTCCTGAGACCTCCCAATGAAACAAGAGAACCCAGAGAAGTATAATCCCCCCCTTCTCTGTAACGATCCATTGGGCAGAGGGCCCAAATCTCCCCTGTGCTCTGAAGCCAACATCAGCCCAAATACCTATCTCACTGAATCACATTCTTAGCAAACATCCAGGCCTAAAAATTTAACAGGGATGAGGTGTCAAATCTAATTCTGGGATTTGTTATGTCATATAAAATATGAGAAGTAACTGTTCTGTACTATACCTCACTGCTGACATCCTTCTAGAATGCTAGGTCTGGGTTCAGAAGACTACAAGAAGGATGATGTTTATGAACAGAACCTCTTGGAAAGGTTAACTAAGGAAGGATGAGAATAACAAATTATCTCAAATTATATAGATAAAATTAGTAACCAGTACACTTATCAGCTGTTTTCCACGCACAGTTGGAGCATGTCAAGTACCCCAGACACTTGAACTTTAGTAAAAGACTCTGCAGTTGCACAGTTTTCTTTTAATTATGTGTAAAACAAAAACTAAACATTGGAAGAGATTAAGACAGTTAAGACTCTTCTATATTAGAATTTATTAATAGAATAAGAAAAAAATGAAGAGATTGTATAAACGACCTTAAGAATACCTAAGACACCTGAAGACAGGTGATGCTGGAATTTTCCCCAATGTATTCAGAAAAGATCTTCTCAGAACCAGGGCAATGGCCATAGTGCTGTCATAAAGATTCCCCAAGTATTCAGTGCTCTGAAATTTCACTAATTCATTCTGAGTTTGTATCCTAGAAGATTGTTTTGCTCCTTAAAAAACTTTAAAGCACTCAAGGTATTTTTGGAGGGGGAAAGGCAGAGCACTCCTATACACACTGCAGAAATTACACAGAATTTCTAAAAATTTGAAACTGAGTTCACTATTCCTTGGTGAAACAGGAAGTTCCTAAACAAGCAAAAAAGTCAAACTTTTCATCACTTCCCAAAACCACATTCATTAAAGTATGTAAATAATGTCTTGATTAATTTTGTAAGGTAGTAATAAGAGACAAAATCAGCTGGTGCCCAAATTGAGATGCAGATTAAACCTAACTCAATTCCCTGCTCGTGCTATTTGCCAGGCTACTGGGCTAAGCTTTCCCAGAATTAGGTAAACACCTGCCTGCTTGTTCTGGAAAACCTCCCAGACATTTAACCAAAAGTGCATGCCGTGGACAAAATGCCTATTTCATTGCAAGATGCATTTAAGCGACAGTTTACTTAGATTTTCCCAAAGTCTTAAGAAGCCTAAAAGTTACTTAGGGTGATTACTATGACCGCCTTGATCTGACAACATAGTAACAACTGTCCATATTTTAAACATCATTCTAGTTGTTACAGAATTTTCCCCGTAGCAGGAATCAGATCAAGGGCCCCTGCTTGGGTAGATCTGAACATATTACAACTACATCATACGACAAAACCCAGAACATCCTCAGACTAGAAAAACATTCCATCACATCTTCCTTCTGAAATCAGGTCACTGAGCAGTAAGGAAGTGCAAAACTCACTGGGGCACAGAACGAGCTGAAAAATGAAACTTTGCTATGTCTTGTTAAAAACAAAAACAAAACAAAAACCCACAAAAAAAAACCACCACAACAACAAAAAAAACACCTACGCTGGCAGACTGCACTAACATTCTAGTCCCTGATCCCAGAACTGTTTTAATAAATTCCTGCAAAGTATGTGTACACATTCCAGGGAACTGATCCAGGAAGTCAAGTCCTCCTGCCTACCACATGACAGTCAGACTTTCTCTTGTCTCAAGAATTCTGTATTCCTTCTTGGACAGTATCTTCTTTCTGAATGCCCTAAAGCCAACAGGAAGGGTAAATTCTGAATGAAGGAGACCTAAATTCAAAAATTTCAGATAATGGAATGACTGAAACCAAAGGTTCCTACCTTTCTAAACAACAGGGTGGATAACAACAACAACAAAACTGCTATTATCAATTAAAAAAAAAAACAACCCTACTTCAGAAAGGGCCTACCCTCAAGAAACTTCCCTGCGTAACTGGGAAGTCAAGTTCCTACTGGCTCACTGTACTGAAAACTGAAACAGGAATATGCCTAGCCAAGGTGAATACATGTTCTGAAGTCCTCAGAATCATTATATTAAACATGTATTTTGTAAGGATCAGGCAAATATGCAATTAAGTGGCTAACACTTAACTGAATGGTCATCTCTACTTTGCTTGCCAGGCTCCCCACTTCTCTTGGAATATTTAATACACTGGCCTGAGTCTCCCCTGATAATAAGTGGAGACTTTACTGATCAGGACATGATTTGGGATACCTGAATTTTCAAGATGCCAGCCACTTGAGTAGTTGAAGGTGTGATTGTAAACTTCCATTCTGACCTCCAACGGCCATTCCTTTAAAAAAAAAAAATCCAATTTCATTTGGTTAAGAAAAAAAACAAAACAGACAACTGTTAGTCAGATGAAAACAGAGAATGAAATACCCAGTAGAACTACACATGCGCAAAATCTTTCAAACCATAAAGATTCAGCCCATAACCAGTGAAGAAGAGAACAGTTTCCTGGAATTCTTATCCTAGGTTTTGGATGTAGACCAAGGACATTTATTAGTAAGGACCATTTAACAACAGGACTTAGCTTCTGAAAATACATAAAGGCTCCAGTGTTCTTTTCTTTCTTTATTATTAGGCATATATACTCAATATTTTGTTTCCAAGACCCGGACAATTTGCTGGATCAACCAAAGTCACACCTCACATTAGGTTACAAAAGACCCAACTAAAAGGAACATTGAAGTAGCACAACATTCTGCTATGCAGAACTGTAATTAGGCCTTTCAGTTCTTCTACCATTTCTGTTCCAGGACAACTGTTTCCTTCCAGTGTTCTTGACCAATTGCTTAACATACAATGTTAAGCAGCTTCAAACATCTGGAAAACACCACGGGTAGACTGTAGTTTTACCTGATTTCTTTCCTGTGAACTAGGCACTTTTGATTTAGGTTAGTGGGTTAGAAAGTTAGTACATTAAAGCTGTGTTAGGAGGGTACTGTGACTGTGTCTTGATTCCTGCTTTGTTTGCACTTAAAGAAGGAAAGAAAGTTTTGATACTATGAGTTCCAATTCTACTACTGCTAAGTGTAGATTCCAGAGCACTCAACAGAGGGAGAGAAAGACTAACTGCTGCTAATGGATCTACACTGACATCTCTGAGATACTAACAGTATAAACTCAATTATAAAGCCATTGATTACTATTTCAGACAACATCCAAATCACAGATTATCACTGAAAATTCACACTAAGGCAATTCATAAGCTTGTTGGCATCTGTAAGGAAACCCAAAGGGTCACCTAACTCAGTAACACTAGTATTACTGGAAGCCTTAAGGCTGATCCATTAGTTGTAAGAAAGACTCCATACTGAATTACAATTTTAAGTAGAATTTTAGCTTGTCACTGAATCCTGTGCATCTGAAAACTAACATGATTATTTGCTTTTTTGTCACTTTGAGGTCCTTGAAGTTAAGATGACTGCAGTGTTTCTACTCTAGCATATCTTTCTTGGAATGGTATTTTAAGGACAAAAAAGTTCAAGTTAAGTAAGATCCTTTTCTAGGAAATGCTTTACCTTAAAAGTAACATATTACTTTATTTATCACTGATGAATTAAGATGTTTCATAAGATATGAACCATGTTTGTTTTTCCTTCACAAGATTCTTTACTCACCTACCTATCCTATTATGTTGACAGTACCTCAGCAATTCATAGAACATTTTTCTTGGGCATGTACTGGTTTTCTGTCATCCAGCAAACCTGCTTTCATGGTAAGTTTCCAGCTTTCCAAATGCCTAAAAAGCTGGGGTGCCTTGAGAATACTGTCCGTGGCTTGGGCTGGATATCCAGACATACAGCTGGATAATTGAGGAGCCTGGTCAGCTTTGAATCCATTCCACAATCCCCAGTACCCTCCCTGCCCCCAGGCAATATACATTTATTAAAACTTGCTAAGAGATACTTAGAATCCAAATATCTGCCTGTAAAACTCTTAGAAACATGATCAATGTTTACCCATAGATGTCCAAACAAAACTTTATTAAAGAAAACTTTCAAGAACTTCCGATTTTTGCCATCTGTAAAATTTTGTTGAGTATGTTCCTCTTCTTTAATATAAAGACTAAACTATTTGGAATAATCCAAGCTCATTCATACTTCTGAGCTAAAAAAAAATCTGTATCATTTCAAGTTACTTTTAATATTGATATAAACCACGCAAGGCTTAACTAGGCAGTAGGAAAAATTATTTATTAACTGCAAATTTAATTAAAATCTGTGGAACAGGATACTGGCTAATCATTCCACTGATACAGACAAACGATGAAATAAATATGCATATGTAATATTCACCTTTGGCATCAGAAAACAAAGATTTCTACAATTCCGTTCTTGACATACCTTACCCAAAACTTAATGATTCATTTCCAGTCCTACAGTAAATTAAACTTTGGGCACTTTCTTTCTCTGAGATATGAAAGCTAGGAGGAGTTGTTTTTACAGAGGAACTTTGCAAAGCAGAAGCAATGGTATTAGGGAACACAGGCAAGGGTACTGGTGATGGTGTGATAAAACTAGAAGTCACATAGGGAGTTTCACAAAATTCCTGAAGTCCCACAAAGGAGATGCAGATGTGCAGTCTGCAGTTGTACTCCCTACAAAGGAAAAGCTTTCTACATAGTACTGGCAGGACAGCTCGGTGCAGAAAGATGAAAGATGTACATGCACTTCCTTCCCTGACCTAAGAATAATCAGTGTAATGGCAACAGCGCAGTTATTCAACATGTTGTATTTTACTGTATTTGCATCCATTCAGAAACTTACCAAAAATTTTTTGCTTGGAACTGATGGCTCTCTATGCATGCAATAATGGTTTGCTGTCCATCAATTGTTTTACCATACACCTTAATTAGGAATGAAGAAAGAGCAGAGTTAACATTTCAGCTATCTTGTTCAAACTGCTTAGCGATATCTAGTCCTATTATTGTTTCAATAGGGAATAAACTGTACAATTTTATTCTAGAATCACTGTTTCTTACATAATAATCAGTACACAAAACATGAATTGCATATTACAAAGGTCCCTTCCAGCTGAATTCCCTTTTTTTTTTTTTTGGTGGAAAACAGTAAAGGCTGACAACACTAATGAGAGCAGTATTTATTTGACAGTATTTCTTTTTTAGTCTATGCTATGCTAATAGTACAGTGGTTATATAATTTAGTACTTACTGTGCATACACCATTTGGGTAGTGTTCTTTCACGTACGCTTTCATCGCTGTCTCAACTGAATTTCTCCAGGATTCTATGGCATTTTCAACTTCATGGGGCCGGGGATCAGTAGCCTCCTTTCTTAAGTGATCAAATTTAAAAGAAATCTTGTTCTTGGGATCCAAGAATTTTCCATTTCCCAAATCACCATGTTCTGTTATCAAAACCTGTATTAGAAAATTTTAGTCAATAGCATTTGGTAGTGAATAAAGAAAATAAAATACCATACCAAATCTAATTACATTGTACATTTAAATGGAGATTACACAAAGACTTACATTTTCAACAAAATATGCGCATAGCAAGAGAGGAGGAGGCTAACATGACATACTGACAGAAAAAAAATCCAGAATCCTACCCTCTTACTGCAACAAACAATGCAATACAGAAATTCTTCTCTATTGTCTATAATGCCTTCGAGTGCTAAAGGTAGAGCAAATAGTTTCTACAGCTCCAAATCAGGCCTGACTGAATTCAGGATAACAACACAGAATGAAATTGCAAACTCTTTAGATGTGCTGTATGATTAATCTACTAAACTGGTACTATTGGCAGGCCATAACATCTATATTTCAGCAGGGAAGATGAGTTTCTTTTCATTTTCTTGCCAAGATACGTTCCAATACCAGGACATCTTCAAAAATTTAAGGAATATTGCAAGTATGTCATTGTATTCATACCTGTTCATCGTAACCATCAATTTTTACTGGAGTAAACTGGTCCAAGTTGTACTGTGCAAACGCACTACAAGAGAAAAAACAGCAAAAACCTGCATCAAGCACAATATTTTTCCTTCGTAGACAGAGGAGACTTAAATAATAGCTAATAATCTGAATGATAATACATCAGAAATTATATTAATTGATGATTCTATGATTAATGCCTAATTATCTAGCAGGCCCCAAATCCTGGGCTTCCCCCCCACCTTGGTTCACCCAGTACCAATACTGCAATTCCAACCATTACACAATGATTCATGTTCAAAAGTAACCTCACACAGACAGGCACGTAAACTTTACAGTGACCTATAAAAGGGAAAAAGCAAATAAAATCTAAATTCCACAGGGTTCCTATCTAGTAAGCCAGACGTCTTCATTCTTACAGATGAAATTAATTTTGGCATAAAATACAACAGGTGTTACGTTTTTATGTAAAAGTAGGGTCTAAGGAAGCAGTAACTTCCAGACGTCCAGTGACTATAACATCTACCAAGAAACAGCAAATGAAATCCAAAAAGGCAGAGACGAGTTCCAAAATCCAGGCCTCCCATTTCCGAAACAGTTGCTCTAACCATTAGGATTGGATACTGATCTCTCTTCGGGCAAAAATGTTATCTTTATCAAAGATGCACAATGCACATAATAGGGTAAGCACACACTTACTGAACTTGCTTTCATGCAACTGAGTATGTGGCACCTGGTACTTACTGGGCTGCTCCTTCCCTGAGAAGATTGTCATTATTAAGCAGCAACCGAACATCTGAAAAGAGATGTTTGTAACACAGAAGTATGGTTAACTCAGAGAGTTGTTTCAGTCGCATAACAAATGTCAACGGACTGTCCAAAACAATTAAAACCCAAACCACCCCACACCCATACAGGTAACTAGGTACGAAACGTATCATTTCATATTTTGTGATTTTGACTGAACTAAATGAGAACAGCCCTACCGAAATCAGCTCCTTCCAATGCAATCTGGCAAGAAAATATAAGCCATGCTCTACAGGCTTTGTGACAGCTCTAGGAATCTGTCAACTAGCTTTTAGAGAAGTTTTGCATGAGAACAGGATTCAAGGAAGTTCACTTTTAAGAGGTAAAGTACAAAAACCCTCCCGTGGTATTGACGGTAGTGGTTACTGTAGTTTGATAACACTGATATGGTATGTGTTGTACTTGACTTTTCTTTGAACCTTACTATTTTCGTTTTTGTTCCCCAATGACACTTGGGTGTCAGAGCACTGGATATCACAACACCATTTCTACCATCAGACAAGAAGCACATGAGTAAAGTCCCTGCTCTCCTCAGAATGACTTCACCTTTACTGTGCAGTAAATTGTTATTTCACGTACTTGACTTACTTGTTTATTATTTACTAGGCACTATTTTAAAAACAATTACCTTACAATTTAATGCAAGTACACATAATAGATAAAAGCATAAGGAAAGAAACATCCTAGCAACTTAAACCCCAATTTAAAACGCTCATTTTCAAGACCTGAGTTAAAGATATAACTAACTGATCATTAGTCTCACTATAACACTTTGAACTCTTCTAAGGAATTCCAAAGAAATCACATAAGTTAAAAAAAAAATCTGGGATATATTTGAAGCACTTTTCTACATTTAAAAAAAAAATTACAATTTGGAGAATTTAGGTTTAAAGCTCTTCTTTTTTTTTTTTAAAGGAGTTAGTTTGAATTGCATGTAAATGCTTCTGATATTTAGAACATTCCAACAATTAAGTCTTTGGCTGGACATTTATAATCAAATGTTCTGTTACGTATCATCAAACTTGCAACTGTGTTATTAAGCAGGTAGTTTTAACTATGAACTACCTTAATCATAGTTTTGGCAGTACTGCTACAAGAAATTGTATTAACTTTCAGAGCTGGGTTAACAAGCTGCTCACCAGCAGTTCATTCCACACAGGCACTACAAGCTAAGTTTTCGGAATCATCATCCAGTCACAGTTTGACTGAAGAACACAGTACCTCTGAACACATTACACTCTTGTAACAAATTTAAGCTCCAGCCTGTCAATCACTAAAAGTTTAGTGTACTAAACTTACTTCCTTAGCCAGGTAGCAAGAGAGCTATCTGTAGGCTACAGCTAAAAATGTATGCCTTCTTACATTTTGTGTACGCCCACGTAGCTTGGTGCAAGACAAACACAAGTTTTAAAGAAAAATAACATCTTAGGTAAAGTTCAGGAAACAATAGCAGAGAGAAACTAATTTCAAGTCTCATTACGGCTTACCTACATACCAGTAAATTGCAGGGTGCCCACAAATTAAGGGTTAAAAATGTTTGGAGGGGATGAATATTCTTTCCACAACTGCCACTGTAAGCTGTAGCCCTTTGTATATTCAATGTTAAGTATTTATAATGATATTTAAAGAGGATCATTTTAATTTCAGTTAGTTTCTGTTGAAAAATGTAATTGTAAAAGGCTGAAAAAAGATTACGTGCGTCTTCTAAATGATAACCCTAGCAACTGTGAGGTCATGACTGATTAAAAACAAAGAGGGCTCATTCTCACATCACAAGGAAAAGTGGTACTTTCCCACTTTTGCATTTAAACTCCAAGCTGCCTTGTGACTGCAAAGCTTGTTATGCCAAGCTACAAAACCACGACTGCAAAGCTCTTACAGCAAGTGAGCTGCTAAAAAAAAAGAAGCTACGTAAAATTCGGTAGAGTAATCAGGAATAGAATTTTGGGTCTAGATGCCTTGAATGAAAGCACAGAGCAGAGATATACTCACCATTGAACACCTCATTGAATTCCCCGGGAGGAGCATGAATTATGAATTTTGCTGCTATACGCACCTAAAACAGAAAAATAAGTCTGTGGTTGTACATATTTGTATTTATTCCTATTCACAGCAATCATGCATTGTATAGCTTTAATGCCCACACATGAAATTGCACAATTCCTACTGTTTCATGTATTTATTCACATTGAACTACTCTGTCTTTGTTAGAAACACAGAATATGAAGTTCCACCTCTTCAAAAAGGAGAGAGGCTATAAGTGATGGAAGCAGAAAGAGGAATTGAGTCACTCTTATTCTGTATTACTGGCAAAAAGAAAAAAAATAGTATGACAAATAAGATCAACAGCATTCACGTTTCAACTTTCAGTCCACAGCTGCCTGGGAATCCACGTACATTGTAGGAGAGCCAAGAACCATGCATGTCCCATCTCCAAAGGTTCTCCTCCTATTTTATCACATATCCTAGGCTTCTAAGCTTTCCAGAAGGTCCACAACTAGACAGTAATCCATAGAGACAAGCTTAAAAACACTTCTGTAGACACTGAAGCATGTAACTTCACTTGCATCTACCTGCTGATACTACCACAGTATCAGCAGATAAAAGTTAAAAAACAAAACTCACACGCACCCCCCAAAAGAAAAAAAAAAAGAAAGGAAAAGCCCAAGAACAGTGAGCAAAATTGGAGAGGTAATTTTCCTTATTTTGTTCAGACCAGTTCCCTGATCTCGTGCACTGCACAGCTGCAGACACATGTGCTTGCAAAGCGAACACAAAGCTGCTTTCTTTACTGTGGACCAACCTTAAAATGTTCCCACTACTGCCTTACTTACAGAATGTCCCTCTGCAGATTCATTTTCATTAATTCTTATTTTCCCCTTTAAGCTGTTAAGGACACTCAGAATAAACAAATAAAACAACCATTGGTTTCCTAACTTAACCTGACAGAAGTTCCTACTCTTCATAATTTACAGTTATCTAAGTTGAGGAGACACTCAAGGCTCTCTTCTGTCCTTGATATGATGTTGCTATCCAAATCTAGTGACACTACCTGAACCATATTTCCCATTTCTAACATCTTCGTTATGTTTCTGTGGGATAAACGGTTTTTGCACTGCTTGGGCTTCCTATTTGAAATTAAGATGTTTGTGAAGCACGTACTTACCTAAAAACAACCACAGAATGCTTTACATTTAGACATTTATGTGTATTTGAAACCGTAGAGAACTGTCTGAGCCTGCTGGAGCTCTTGAACTGACTTGTAAATAGCTCTTGTAGTCGAGGCTGGTAATCCAGCCAGCACTGGTCCCGGGCTCTTGACAGGGCCCAAGCTTCAGGAGCGGTCTCCAGGAGCGGTGCCCCAGGCTCAGAGCACCCCACGAGCGCACCGGCGGCGGTCAGACCTCGGCGGGCCCCCCGCGACTCGCCCAGGCAGCTCCCTGCTCCTCAGAAGGCAGCAGCCACTCTGAGCCAGCTAATGGAAACGGAAGGGCTGTCAGGTCACAGCTTTCTAAATTGAAGGCTGCGTTTTGGATTGCTGACAGCCTTTATCTGCTGCTTCAAACACCTGCGTCAGAACTCCTCTCCGCACGTAAACTCAGATTTGCATCGTACGAGATAAATGCCACGGGGCTTACGGTTTTCTCAAAAGAGACACAGAGTAGGTAGGAGCGTTTTGTTTTATGGCAGTTTATTGAAGCACTTGCCCAGATAAGCCCGATTGTCTCCTTTGAAAGAGGAACTGAAACTCGTTTGTGCTAGCCAGCCACTAGCCCAGCCACCAGCCCACGGCCTTTCCGGCTCCGCACCGCGCCGCCGAAGCTGCGGCACTGCCCAGCGCCTAGCTCGACGCTCAGCCCCAAGCCCACAGCTCACTGCCCGTCCTGCTGGGGCACCCGAGACAGAGAAGGGCCAGGTGGGCTCCAGGCTCCGCTACCAGCACATTTTAACCAAGTGCCCGATTCACAGAGCCTGGGATCAGACTGGACTTCAGGCCTCGCGCTGAGGAGCGGGTATTTGGTGTGCCCCGAGCACGGCTATCGGAGCGGCTCCCGGCTCCACGGCGGACGAAGGGACACCGCTGGAGGTTCTGGCTCGACCTCAGAACGTGAACCGGACTGCTGAGCCCTGGCAAGGCTGGCCCAGCTCTGGGCATGCAGAGCAGCAAGACTGACAGAGCCGTTCTGAGTTCTGAAATACAAAGTCCATCCGTCTGGGGCTGGGCAGCAGCTAAATAGGCAAAATTAAGCAAAACTTGGATGCTCTAACTGCACTCTAAACGACCATGTAGTTTAAACTGAAAATACGTGTAATGTGAGATATGAAGTCTGTACTACAACCTAAATAATGTTCTGGTAATGCAAAATTGATTTTGCTTCTTTATTTATTTATTTTTTGCTACCAGTAAAGAACTATTTTTCTTTATCAGGTTATTATCAGGTTAGCTGTAGTATGAGTAATATCCATTCAGAAGAATTCAACAGTAACAGATGTTTCCTCAGACTAACCAAATATTGCTTTAACAAAGATTTTACTAGTAAATTAAATTCCTCAACAAGATTTTTCTCAGTGCAGTGAATCATCATAGATACCACTTTTTAAAGGAGAGATAACCACAAACATAAATCTGCAATGAACATCTCATCAAGAAGTGTAAAGTATAATCATGCTTGCAGAAGCGAGAAAGCTCACGTCTTCAGAAGCTGAATGTGTCAGCTAGATGCTCTCTGTATTTTGCTAACCTGCCTTTCTGAAGTCCACATAAACTAATCCACTTTTTTTCAGCAGTTAAACCAAATTAACTTACCTGTTGAGGTAGGTATCTGAAAAAGCTTTATTTCCCCAAATCATACATACAAGAAGCCCACATGAAAGAATTAAATCCAATCTTCTTGCTTAACACATGAGAACCAAAAACCACCTACAGCTTCTTTATTGCCACTGAGTTCTCCCAGAAATACATGCTCTGAAGGACGATTCTCTGGGTTCCAAAACCAGACCAATGCTAGAGGAGAAACGAATATGCTTTCCTGAGCCTCAGTGAGCTGAAGATCCCCCCCTTTTGGCAACAAAAAGCGACTGGCTCAGCTATCACTTGAGGAAGCACAAGTTAAAACACGGGGCAGGCAGTGTAAAAAGTTGTGGTTTGGGGAAAATAATTAAAAGGAAAAAGGATGCAGATACAGGAAAAAGCACATTATTTGTAACTTGAAGCAATAAGCTAAAAAAAAAAATCAACTGCAATGTAGTACAGATAGGAAGTTATTTTCTCTGAAAACTTTAAAGAAAACACTTTAGTGACATGCATTACAGTCAGAACCGACGCTGGTTATTCAACACATTGAGACTTTTGAAAATTGCTCAGAACTGATTTGAACAAGTCAAAACAGAAGAAACACTGCATTTTAAAAGTCTAAATGATAAAGCCTTTTCATTCAAGAGAAATGCACGTTCACACAAAGTACAAGCACCTTATGCATATATAAGCAAGCACCAAAAAATTGGTTAGAGCTGAGTACTCCTTTAAAAACTCCAAAAGCCAAAACTGAGAAAATACCTTAAGTTTCTCAATTTATTACTCTAGTTTCTCCCAAAACATCATCTAAAGCTCAAAGACAATGTTTTACTGCTGGAGTTTCCAGGATTCGATTTACAGCCACTGCTTTAAATTAAAAGTCTGCAGAGCGGCTTTCAAGAAACTGCAAACTACTGAGGCCACTAACCCTGAACTTCTAATGACCAATGGTTCACAAAAAACAGGCAGGTCTTGCAAAGAGCTTTTAAACAAGCCTTTGTATGGAATTGCACATCTACTGTACTTAACAAATTGAATGCACAAAACCAATCTAAATACATTTTCCTGAAGGCTTCTGTGACTTCCTGCAGGTTTAAGGATTAATTTGGACAAGTCATACACATGCTGCAAGGAAGATACTCCAAAAGCCACAAACAAACAGACACATCACTTCTTAAAGCATTAAGAAGGGAAGCATTCCCTGCTGCCGGTGCTCTCTGCTTTCCACGTATAGGTCAGTCACAGTCATCAGTGCAGACTTAAACGCAAGTCTGGTATCAGTAGGTAAGAGTTAGTGAGATTTAACCTCTCAATTCACGTGAACCAAATGCTGTCGAGCACATCAGTTAAAAGCTGCTTAATTTTATGAAGTAAATGATTTTAGTTAAGGTAACAATTCAAATTGAGGAGGTAACTGGAGGAGAAAAGGACAGGTTTGTTGTATGCAATGAGCATGAGTATCAGGCATGCTTTCTCCTGCTAGAGATTAAAGCAATTGCTCTGTCAACAAATCCCCACATTCAGGTACCACAGCATTCGCAGTTTTTCAGATTGCACGGAGGTAACAATTTACAGAACGGTGTCTTGTTTTCATCCTTTTGCCTTTATTTCACGATGTAATTTCTCTCAAGGCATGCCATCAATCAGATACATGGCCAAATCCTCCTTCTCCACCTTCTCCAGACTGAGACCCGATGAAGTTTGCTTTATTTTAAAGAAGTCATACACAGCAACTTCAAATGCCCCCCGAGCGCTCTTCCTGTTTGTGGCACGTCGGAAGCTGACATTGGTTGAAAAAGCCCGACCTTCGGTGCTGCGTGTGCCTATATATGGCCATGAATACGTGCTCAGACGGGCAGGGGCTCTCAGCGCCACGCTACGGTGTCAGCTCCACTTTAAGATATGCTCACTCCTGGTCATCAGCCAGGGCACACCTAACAATAAGAAAGGCATTAAAATCTAAGTTAGCTTTTCTTTTTTTTTGCCTCGTTTCCCTTTTTCTTTTCCTTTCCCCTTTTTAACTTAACTGAATTACAGCTGTACTTGTCAGGCACCCTGACAGCTCCTTCACTTAGCAGCCACGCTGCAGAGGAAGAACAGGCTGGTAAGCAAGATGCTGTGAAACCACACACGTTGCCCTCACTCCTTCCTACACATCACTCATTTCAAGTTCAGCTGTGAGCTCACTGCAGCAGGGAGACCCACCCTTCCTCTATACTCATAACAGGTTGAAGTTTACTGCTCCAGAGCAATAAAAATGAAACAGTGAGGTACGTACTGAAAGCCCTTTTACCCTACGAACTGCATGCAGATCTCAAAAAAAAAACAAAAAAGTGTCGTGGGAAGAGAAGGCCTTCACAATCCAGTTCCTCCCTACGTAGCCACAACAACTCTGTCGCTAATCACAGGAAAAGACAGAGCTTCCTCCAGCAGTTACCTTTATCAGCGATTATACAAAGTGTTGTAGGAGTAAGGCATCATACATCATGCGTTTTACGTTCTGGATTCCCGAGAGAACCCTTGCTTCCCTGTAAAACAAAACAAATCTCATGCTCACAGGTCAATCTATGGCAAAAAAGCAGATGAGGTACCCCATTTAGTAGAAGGGAGCTCTTTGGTCCTGCTCTAGGAGCAGTAAAGAGCGCAAAGAGTCCGATGCCGGGTGTCCCACCTTCTGCCACCGCTCTCTGCTGGGTGAGGAAGCCTTCCTGCAGGCAGCCAAGCACATGGCTTAGTCTCGACCCACCGACCTCTATTTACAGGCAGCTGGAGGGGCTTTGCACAGCTAGCCCATAATTACGGAAATATTAACACAGTTAACATTATTCAAACCAGATGAAAAAGTTTCAATTCTCTGAAAACCCAGTAATTCCCACTGACAATAACATGCAAATCCTTCAGAGATCCTGCCAGCACCACCGGGAGTGACACCAGACAAAGACTTCCCTAGCTTTACTGAAACTGAGTTTGATTCAAACTAGTGTTCTGAGTTCCACCAGGAATTATGATACGTCTTTTAAAATAAAAATGAGCTGGGGGTGTTTCATAAATGGCATACATTGATCAAATGCTATGCTGCTGCTGCCATCAAAAGGAATAATCTCTCTGCCTTCTCGCAAATAAGCTCCAGGGTCCTTTTCTACAAACTCCTTCGTATAACCAGTGTGTGCCTATTTACGTGAGCCTTGAGCAAGAACACAGCAACCAACTCATTTATCACGAGAACTTCAGATAATTATTGCTTCTTGCTGCTAACAGAGCAGTGAGGTGAAGAAACCTTCAAAGGCCCAGACAAGCTCTAAGAACACACGTGCGAGAAAGGGATCGCCCCGTGTCGGCAGCAAACCATCCCTTCAGCATCTCAAGAAACCTCACCCAAGCTCATGGGTATAATTTCGAACAGCAAAGAAGCATTCTGACACACGTAGCGTCTCACAGAGGAATGGAGCAAAGACGGTGAATCTGGCAGAGGGGGAATGAATATGAAAAGTAGCGTTGCAACTGCTTTGCTGCCGAGCTCAACCGCAAAATGCACTGTGGCATTCCACTCACTGCTGCTTCTGGGGTAGCTGAGGAAGAGAACGCTGCAAAAATGTGGTTCTGTGGCACAGGAAAGGAGGGGCACATTCCATGCCGATGGCTTTGACTGAACAGACGTTTCCTTCATAGTAATGCCTGAAGCTGCATTCAATCTGTGGAATATGTATTTTCCTCACTCCATTTAGCAAGCTAGAAATTCTATAAACTGCAACGATAAAGAGAAAAGGAGCAGAGACTTGTAGTGATCCAGATCAACTCCTGAGGATGAAAACACCATATTATACTGGATTGGGAAAATCCCTTCCTTTAAAAAACGATTTTTTAAAAAAATAAATACACAAGTATTTAATAGCGTGTAATGCTACTAGCACTTAATAGTAGTGCAAAAAGGAGATCTTCCACAATGCGAGGTTTTCTAGCTATATTCTTTCTACCTAAAGATCTGACTCAGATAATGAAATTTATTTTCACAAAAATAACCATTTTGAAAGGTGTTGAGTGTTTTCACTGTCAGTCTCTCAGCAGTAGTGTATCTAAATATTATAAAAGTTCACATCTTAAATTGGCTTTACGTAACAAACCATATTAAGATGAAGGATTGGGGAAAAAAAAAAACAAAAGCAACAAACCAAACTTCTGAAAGTTGCTGTATCAGCTCCAGATAGCAATGAGGAGTATGACAGCAAAGTATGTTACTTGGGTAATACACAGGACTAACCAGAAATAAATTACAGAAGATAAATATCACTCATGTAATTTTGTGTAGTCACTGTTATTACCCCTGACTACATCTAATTGGACGCCCTTTAATGTCATATTTTCTCATATTTTAATTCAGAAACATTAAAAGAACTGCACTGGTCAACTTAGTGAACCAAATGTTTTATTTGTAAACCCTAAATGATCAAGGTCAACCTGAAACTTCAGCTATCACCATCATTACTAAAAGCTATGAACAGGAAAAATTTACTGGTAATTATACTACAGAGAGTTGAAGATATATTAGTTTTTGCCTACATCTGTATTTCTCTGAAAGCCTACGTCTTGTCAGTAGTTGGCTAGAAAACAAATAAGCCAAGAAAACCACATACATACAAAAGTGATGCCAAACTATTGATGGCACTACAAGTTTCAAATCTGTGGTACAGAATATTCTTCCTTCAGTGTTTTTACTCCGAATTATCTTTAAATGTAGCCCTTTTTCCAGCTACATACAAAGCTCATAATATGAGCAACCAGGAAAACACCAAAGCAGTAGAAAAGATAAAGAACACCCCAGGTTAAAAATTAACACAAAATCCAGCTTTTTGTCCATTTACTGGGCTTTTAATAACTTCCAAAACACTTTCTGAGAACAAACAAAAGCAAACAACAACAAAAAAAAGAGGTGTATGCAATAAAGTTGCATCAAGTCCTGGTCTCAAGAGACTATACTGATATTTTAAAGCTACTAGCATATTTCAAACTGCATTCAGAAGTTATTCTTTGGTACTTCATGTTTCAATATAGGGTCAAACCCCAACATATCTAACCAATCCAATAAACAAAACATTGCTTTGGGAAGCTAGACGCTAGCGCTCTTAGACAACAAACAATAAGCATAAAAGTCTCAAGGCGTACATTCAAGAGTCATTCATGGAGAACTGAAAAGGCAGTACAATTTTACATTTAGTATAAAGTAAAAGCATTAACTTTCACTGGCGAAGTTAAAGGTCTAAGGTACGACTAACTCGGTACGCCCAAAGAAGAAACTTGGTGGTGCCGCGTCCCACACCCAGAACCAAGCCCCTGCCAGCCCAGCCCAGCCCAGCACCGCTCCTCATCCAAGTCTGTTATTTATCGTTAATTATTCCAAGGACACCAAGCCTAGATTCAAGAGCAGTGAGGAGAAAAAAAAGGAACAAGACCAGAGCTTTCTCTGTGAAAACTGCCTTCAATAAAGTCACAGGCTAGGGTGCCACCTCACTCATACCCCCACACCCCCCGCCAATTCCAGTGTCTTAAAATTCTCCCTCAAAGTTACCTACTAGGTTGAAAGTATTCACACTTTCTGTCAAATTGAGAGGAAAGTATCTGAAATGCTTTGCATTTCAGAAGCTGGTTACTCAAGAATAAAACAGTAATTTCCATATGCTGAAAAATCTGCTTTCATTTCTGATTAAGCTGTTCAAACTTCTTTACACCCCACTTTCAGCAACTGAAACTCCACTTTAAATTGTGATCTCTGAGAAAAATGCACTGATTTGCTAAATAATGGGGTTAGAATTTTTATCCTATTCCTCTGGTTGCCAAAATTAAAATCAACCAAAGGTGGTATTTCACCCCAGAACTGTAGGTTGATGACTGTTGTTGGGCAGTAGAACCTTATCTGCTATGTCACAAATCATTCTCTCCCGTTTCAAATATTGCTAGATTAGCCATTCTGTTACTCTTCTCTATTTTTGGTTCAATTTCTTTTTAATCTTATCTACTTAAACTGTGAGGTTTCCTGGGTAGCAAACTTCCGCACGAGTTCTGTGAGCACAAAGGCAGCAAGAGCCGGGCTTCTGATGGTACATGGGTGCCACCGCATTATAAACGCTCCATGACGCGCTCCAAGTCATAATACCCGGTAAATGCCTGATTTCTTCAAACTGTTCATAACAAAAGAAAATATGAACTGCAGTTTTGGAAATCACGCATATTTAGAACAACAGATTTAATTTGAATGCATCTTCAAGGGACATAAGCTGCAACAAGAGAAATTCCCATTAAATATTAGGAAAAGTTTCTGACCATGGGTGCAGTCAAACATTGGAACAGGTCACCCAGACTGTGCAGTCTCCATCCTCAGAGATGCCCCAAACTCAAAGGGCAAGTCCCTGAGCAACCTGACCTAAGCTGGACTGCTCCGACGACACAGCATTTGGGTTAACTCCACAAGTATCTTCCAGCCCGTACGACTCTACAGATAAATGAAGTTATTATGTGCAGTTATACGTACAGTACATGATCAATTTTTCAGACCATGTTGAACATTTTCATAGTTTCCCAGCAGACAAAATGATTAAAATTTCAGTTCTGTCCTTCAATCTTAAGTGTATTGATGCATTTTTTTTTCAAATTATTTCCTAACTCATGTCAACACACTATGATATCTCAGCTATGTACATAAAAGTCTTGATCTTGGAAGGACTGCTGTATTCAGAATTACACAGCAGTCGGCGAAGCACTTCCAACTTCTTCATTCATATTAAAGAACTGCCTCAAAATGTTATCAAAGTGTAGACATTAAGTTTAAGCTCGCATTTGTAAAAACAACTCCCTCTACACAACTTCTGTTCTGTTTCACTCATGGAAAAAATGTTAACTTTGACAGTGAGACAGCTCTGATAATGTGATAACTTAAACAGAAGATATGCTCAAACAGTAACTGAGTTATTTCACATTCAATTATTAAAGGATTTTCAACCTGTCATGGAAACCTGCTACAGCATTTCCAGTTCCATTCAGAACTTAAACATAAAAAAGAACCAGAGGGCTCACAAGGTCCTCCTGCAAGACATGTTAGCAAAGCTGCACCTTTAAATACAAAATAAAGCGTACATTGATGAACCATAAAGAAGGAACGTTAGAACACCTACAAAACTTCACCTTCCGTTCTAGATTACAGTGCATTTATATCCAGGAAAGTCTATTAAAATCCTGCATCTACTCCAAAATATTCTGCTCCTAATCGTCCATAGTTTCCAAATCTCAGTCAGGGCAATTCCAAAAGTTAGGATTTCAGATCCTTCCGAAATGAATGAGTTAGAGACCAAATATTGATTTAATACACTTAAAGATTTAATAATTCCTTTACTTTAAAAAGTACCAATTATTGTCAAAAAAGTCTACTGATGCTTCTGAAGCAGTTTCAGGAAAAAGGTGCATGTCGGCATTAAGGCATCCTGAACCAGAAGCTCCCTCACTGGTGGGTTTGTTCCTGCAAAGTGAGCTCTGCTGCCAACATATTACGTTTTGAAGACTTAAGTACGTCACACGACAGAACGCATTTTACAGTTCCACCTCGAGCACTGACTAAAGAAAGGAGTTTTCCTTCACCAACCCAACAGAACCCCAGCGCAGAGTTTTCCTGGTCTATTTACTCAGCCTTGCAGGTTTTGACAGCTAGCTTAAGAAGCTACAAAGTTACCCGATGCTCCAGGAAGCATGTGGTAGCAAAGCTGGCTCATTTTTCACAAATGGCACTCTACTTCCTCATAGAAGAGTTTTGTTCTATTTACAGCGAGCTGGCCTTCTGTTAAAACTCCACCTTACTCAATATGCCTTCCTAAACGCGTAGAGCTACTGAGACATAACCTTACTGAAAGACGTGTGGTTCCCTTCTGATATCATGTTTGACAATATACATATTTATATGCTCAGCATTTTAAAGAATGCGAGCAATTTTTGCATTAAAACAAAAAACTGATGTGCTATAATTTCCTACTAATAGTCCCCGTTCCCCACTGCAGGCACCCCTATTTTTTCAGACCAGCTCCATATCAACACAGCTGTCTAACTCCTGTGCTTTGCAGTGAACAGGATTCACACTGCAAAAAGAATAAAAGATAAAAATCACCTACAGTAATCACATCCTGGCGAGTCACCAAAAGGCACTGACTACAGAACACTGGATTTCATTACGATTTAAGCAGTTTCAGTCTTGTTTTGCATGTGTGCTGCTATTTGTTAATGAGTATTTACATTAATAAATAGATCTTTTACAGTAAAAGCAGTACCTTCCATTCATCATTGCTCATATTCATGCAGATAAATTGGAGCTTTTATATACACACTAATACAGTCATAAAAAAACAGTTTTATATATGCTTATTAGTTCGACATAGCCACAGGCAGAAAAACAATCTGTACAGAAACTGGAATCCAATTAAATTGCAAGAAAATGCTTATTAAACTTTTAACAAAACTAGTTCAAATATGCTGAATAAATAAATAGGTTTTGCATTCAAGACTTATTAAGAAAGGATGTATTACGGATAGGAAGGGACGTGATGATTTCCAACTGCTATCTCCCTTAACAGTTCAGGATTTCCACCTCTCACACCGAATTTTTATTTAGAGACTGAAACACAAACATAAACTTTTGTTTTTCAGTGACCTAAGTGAGCAGAACGACCATAAAACACCACGTCTCACCAGCGCTGTCTTTAGCACTGGAATGGGTCGGGTGCAGTAACTTTCACTGGCCCAACTTCAGACCCGGGGTTGTGCACAGTCTTACACACCACATTAACTACAAATAGCTCTCAGTATTTTTTTTTTAATGGTTTTTAAAAGTTATCCTCACACTATCATCTCTTTGACAGATGAGCAAGGTTTCAAAATCTTGTGCTCAAACGTGAAGCTAAGGAACAAAGCTGCGTTTGAAACCAGTTACACAATCTCGCACATCGAAATGACATTCCTGCTGGCAACTGGCTCTTCTCCTTCCCCGGTTTTAGAGCTCCTCTACCTGAACCACACACTGTATTGCCAATTTACTCCTCCAGCCCAATTCATGCCCTTTCTGTGTTCTCAATCATGCCAAACACTGCAAGTATTAAACTTGAATTATATTACAGCAAACTGGCTTCTAGATAGCAACAGGAAGGTGTTGCCACTGCAAAAGGAATTACTTACCGCCTTTGCAGCACTTACAATTCCCAACTACACAGGAAGCGAGACACGAGCTGAGTACACTTCAGAACTTGTGGTATCACTAGATCACTTGATCTCTTACTCTGCTTTTATAGCATTATGAGGAGACTGGTACAGAGAAGTCTGTTACTTTGTTCACCTTCTTCCCTCCTCAAATTTCAGTAGTTTTGACCAGCGTTGTAGCTACGTCTCTATCAAAATTACCTACGCCACCACCATCTCTGCCAGCCTTTGATGCTACCCATTTCATATCGTGGGAGGAAGACATGTAGAGGAGCCATGTGATTTATTCCCCGTGAAAATGAATGTTTGTCTGTCTACCTCTCCTCCTGCATTTAAATCGTAGTCCCAGCTGGCTGGGTGAGAAGAGTATGCTTTCCAAATGCTATCCAGCAGAATTTCTTTAGCACAGTAATACTCAATGTTTGAGATAAAACTTGTCTAATTTCAGAAATGTTAACTTCAAAAAACAAATTGCTGTATTATTCATAACAAGTGTCAATTGAGAGATCAGACATTAATCAAACTGAAGAAATTCAGTTCAAGATCTCCATATGCATTAAGAATTTGCACTTTCAAATTTAATTCCTCATACAGTATTCATTCAGTGCCTCAGTAGAGGGCAAATCTGTCCACTTAAAATTACAGTAATTTACTCAAAAAATGCTTTCGTCTAAACTGAGTACATCTTCTACTTAATCCACTTAGAGTGCACAATCTTCTCAGTTTAATACCATCGGAAAATGATTAAAGCTTTTAAGCAGTATACATTTTTATTGTAAAATGATAGCACTACCGAAATATATCAATGCTTTCAAGCACATTGCTAAAAGGCTATCCAACATAAGTTAAGTGATGGAATAAAAGCCATAAACAAGACCATGACATTTTGGGGACCCCAGTCTCTCCAAACACCGGCTGTGAGCTGCAAAATACAGTGAATGCTTGTTTCAGAATAGATAAATATATCACACCCTGATAAACCTTCTGAGATGTTCATATTCATGAAAGCCAATCCACGTCCCTCTTCCGTGGAAAATTAAAATCTTGAGGTACCACAAGACCTGCGGGGACATTTGCTTGCTTTTCCATGAGCTTGCAGCATTAGCCTTCTCTGTTTTATTAGCCAATAAAACCTATTGCCAGGCTTGGAAAATTTCAGTCATGTAGGACAATCAATTTTATATGGAACTGAAGTGGATAAAAGAATCAATTTAAATTTACAATGGAAAAGTGCTGATTCTATTCTCTTATACCAAGGCAAGAGGAGTCTCTAGAAGGTCTGTGCCCATTTGGGGAGAAAAGAAAAACTGCTATTAACAGATAGAAGAAAGTTCAGAACTTAACTCCATCAGTCACACAAGCACAGTGTTTCTCAGCTCATAGAGAGACAAGATGAAAGTGTCGCCATAACTAACATTATCTGACAGGACAAGAGGCAACGGGCACAAACTGGAACACAAGAGGTTCCATCTAAACATCAGGAAGCACTTCTTTCCTGTGAGGGTGATGGAACACTGTGACAGGTTGCCCAGAGAGATTGNCCAAAATAAGTTGTGGACTAAGTATTTTCAAGCATATCCTCTATCAACAACATACTGGACTAGAGTTACTTGTGTGTTCTAGAATGGATACGAAGAATCATGGACTACCACATATGCGAATGTGAACTAGGTAGAGGACCAAAGCCTCTGGCTGGAACGACGCAGAGGGACCCTTGTGCTATGTGTTTCTTGGCCCATCAGTGGCTCTCTAGTTCTGAAATGTGGCCCTGTTAATCTCAAACATGCAAAAAATCTGCCCTTATTGTAACCACTTAAGACATTTTTGACATCCTTCTTCTAACTTCAGAGAAGTCTGAAACATCTTATTTTGATGTCTCCAACATTTAAGTCATCTCAGAGCTTCTGCTGCCATGGAAGCCTGCATTTTTTTGATCAGAAGTGAATAAAACTGTACATTACATGAAGACGGGAGCAGCGCACCAGCACCATGTACGCAAGCCACCACACCCTAGTTCTGAAACAGGCAGCTGCCACGAAGCTGGATCCCACAGAGGAAGACAAGGAGCGCTGACAACCGAGGTCTTTTAAGACACCCCGCTCCTTGGGAGACTTTCTGTAAAAATCTGTTTTCAGCCTAAAGAAGTTTCCAACGGGCACAAACAGAGATTACACGCATCTCGTTAACGCAGACACCCTGCTCCTTGACCTTAGTCTTCCTCAGTTACTGCCTAATAGGAAGCGAAACAGCCTTTCTCATCCCCACACCCTTCCTCCCCTCCCACACCTCCCGTATCCCGGCTCCTCCCGGAGCCTGCGGGAGGTGCACGGGCAGACGCCGGCCCGGCCCCGGGGCACGGCCCCCTCTGCGGGGCGGGCAGAGCCGGCAGGGGCTGCAGGCCTCGGAAAGGGGAAGCGGGGACGGGGGAAGGCGGCGGGAGGCTCCCCGAGCGCCTCCTCTCCCCGTGGCTTCCCGCTACCCGTCCCCTCCGCGGCCGGGCGGAGGCGGGGG
>VXAA01000409.1:516016-630083 GCA_013399115.1 Anseranas semipalmata
GGGGCAGCGGGGCTGGGAATTCGGGGGTGGTGGGGGGAGCGTCTGCAGAATTGTCTTGGAATGCCATGAGATCTGATGGGAGAGAGCGTAGAAAGTTCAGTTTAATGCTCCCAGCAGAGATGAAATGGGCTGTGTGAAAGGCTTGGTACTGCAGAAGGCTGCACATGGAAAAGGTACGCGGTCAACCAGAGGAAACAAGGAAATAATCAGACGGGAATTTTTTAATAAGAATAAGAAAACCTGAGTATCTTCCAGCTGGGTGGAATTGCAGGCACATAGAGGGGCGTTTTAGATAATGGCTTTTAAGAACTGCCTGGAAGGAGACAGTAGAAGTTGAGAGGAAAACTGTAACAGAGGAAAGACAATGTTAGCAAAGCTCCAAATGTGTGGATTTGGGGCCAGTGGAATTCTCTGTCTTCATGTGACAGTGAACAAGAGCAGACGCCCAGGGAATGGTGAAAGAACAAGGCAATATGCACTGGTACCAGTGGGAATGCTTCCTCACCTCCTGTCGGACGCAGCTCAGAACATAGTCCTCCTCAGTGACTTCCTTCTAAGAGGGATTGTCAAACGATTATTCAAGGGTCAGATAGCTAGTAGGAGGCTTTGTTTTCGTCCAGGAGCAAAGTCAGACTGGGAGAACAGCTAAACAGGAGAAGATGCTTTGAGAATGCACGATCTGTTCTGGCAACAGTGAAGTAGTGGCAGACTCCATTTTGTAGAACCTGAAAAGCTGTAGAGGCTGAAAAAGGAAACCAAAGGCCAAGAAGAGTCAGATGATCTGTTTGAGATATCCTTCCTGTTCTTGATCAAAACTAGAAAAACGATGGGAAATACTGGTGTTAGCCAAGTAGTGTTTGGGTTTTGTGGAACACTGGGATGAAGGCTGAATAAAAAATAAGGCTTCATCTTATTAATAGGGATGCCAATTTCCTGGGTGATACAATAGCAAGCACACCTGAAATAACAACGTGAATATCCTCGTTCCATATTCTAAAAAACAACAACCCTAAAGCACTATGAGATAAATCCAGACAATACATTATTTGTAAGGGGTACATCTTTCAGTTTACTGTGTATTTATGTTAGGAAACCAAAATAAGTAAGACAATTTGGAGCTTGAGAAAGTTTACATGATTGCTACAGCTAAGTTAGTCAGCAGAGTCTTGTGACTAGGATGTTGGAATTGATGGTTAGACCTTGTTCCTCGGAATTGAAAAGGTAAAAGGGCTAGTATGTTATACCAGAGTGGGCATTAGCTGTTACAGTCAGAGTTTTGGAAGAATAAGATAATTATTTATAAATTAAGGTTCTTATTCATTAAATGAAATATGATCTACCACGGACCACCCAATCTTGCTAGAGAATAAGGTGAACTTCTTAAGGGTCCATTCCTAATATGTGGGAAGAATAAAATTTTTATCATTGCTTCAAAGTGAAGGAAGTACAGTGGAGGAATTATAAGTCCAGTGATAGATCTTCAATAAAATTTAAAAAATACGGTTTCTTAATGTCAAGCACAGTGTATTTCACCCAAGCTATGATGGACAAGTAAAAGCTGATCATTGACTGGAAAATTCACAGATGTCAAGATAAATATAAGTAGATCACGATTGGTGGCATGAATGCAGTCAGCTTCTAGCCAGAGGATCTTGTTACACTCTAAGGTTCATCCTTGTCTGTCGTTCTTGCATGAGTAGCCATACACAATGATTTATGGTGCCACATGCAGTATAGCAAAATATTCCCAATATCTGTAGAATTCTTTAAGGCTGTCATTTCTAGATGCCCTAACGGGACTGTTGCATAGAAATGAAAGAAGGTGATACTGGACAAGAAGTTGTTGCAGGCCAAATGGATACTGGAAAATTACAATGCCACTGAAAATCAATATATAAACAAAGGATGAAAATGAAAAAGTCAAAATAATGAATGTACAAGTTGGACAACTTGACCAATTTGGGAAAGTTGTAGAGAGATTTAAAATACCTGTAGCCACGGAGGACAAAGATAATGGACAGCATTTTATTCATGTCAGGAACAAAATAAAGGACAAACAAACCTTATATTTGATAAGGCCATTGCTAGAGGCAAAGCAGTGAAGTGTAGAGCAGGAAAGCTAAATCTCAAGGTAGTTTGGTTTGGGAGTATCTCATATATGTTATTTGGACTCAATGACTAAAGTTAATGGTCTGTAGCAGGGGAAAGCATTGCACAACATTCAGTTTCACACAGCAGGGATTCATAACTTCCACCCGGGAGTCTTAAGAGTAGCCAGCTGAGAGGGTCTGTGTTGATTTTTAAGAAACCTTGGGATATGCCAGCTACTGGGATATTGCCAAGGAAATTGCTTTATTTAAAATGTAAAAAGAGAAGGTAGATTTTGGCAGATAAACATGAATAATTTTCTCATTAGATACTATAACTAGCTGTTGGTTTTACCATGTTTACACAAGTTTTTTTACTGAAATTTCCTGAAATTTATCATGATGAGGTGAATGATTCAGAGAAGGATTCTGCAGTCATCGTATATATTAGTGGGAGCCTTCTGCATAGAACCCTGGCAGGTGCTTTACTGTGACCTTAGGACTTAATGGGAAATGAATAATCAGAATAAAGTGGAAATAAGTACTGCTCTTGCTTTATGACTCAGTGTTTTGGAATGGTTGTGTATCTTTTCAGGAAGAATATGGACATTTCAGAGGGAATTTAAAGGAGGACTAAAAATAATTCTGAAGATGCAGATCAAATGTCAGGATGGGAGGCTTAAGGATGCCAAGATTAAGAAGTGGTTTAGGAAATGTCTCCTCAGTGAGTGACTGCAGTATAAAGCAGTGATACCTGAGTTAGTTTGGAATTTATCTGCATTTATCTGAAGTCATACATCTTTACCTACTGTTTTAATTTGAACAAAGGCAATTCCAGCCAGTAGCTCTTCTTGTGCTCTGAAGTCCATCTACATCAGCTTTTTCATTTAATTTGCACTACAGTCACATACAGAACAGTGAAACGTCCTAGTGCTAACTAGCTAACCCACATTTTAGTAAATGTCTAGTCCACTACATGAAGCTCACTGTGGGCTACCAGGTCTGCCTGATGAGCAGTGTGTTTTACTGATGCACGGAGAGAAAGGCAAATTAATTTGAAATAAAATAAAATAAAATAAAATAAAATAAAATAAAATAAAATAAAATAAAATAAAATAAAAGCAGCTGTTGAGTTCTACTTAAGCTAATCAGAAATGACAGAGCTACCAATCAAGAACCTAGCTATTTTGCTGTACTACTTCTGTTGTTTCATTCAGTATTGACTCTGTAGGGCCCCTGGCCCTTGCTTAGAACTGGGAGGAAGAGCACAGCAATCCTTCCTGCAGGGTCTCTGCTGGGCAGTCAAAATGGCTTGAGACAAGCACAGTTTGAGTGCTAGAGCAATCCTGGAGACTGTCAAGGAGCCAGTGGGACCTAGGGGTTAGCACAGCACCCTTCCTCTCTCCTTTTTTACCGGCCCCAAAGATTGAGACAAACAACGCTGAAAAAAAGAATTACATTTTTGTTCTGATTCAAGACAGGTGATTGATATCCAACCTATTGCATCTGTCTGGAGGACAAATTGATGAGAAGTGTACTCGGTGCCTACCTGTTTAACCTGGACGATGTACTACGCTGTTTCCTAGGTCGAGGGTGGATGTGGCCAAGCTCTGAGGCCTGCTCAGCGGCGCTGCCAGCACTGGGCTGTGAGGAGCACCTGGAGCGGGGCGGAGGGCTGTGTCCCCGCTGTCCCTTTCCATGGGAAGCATCTCCCTTTGTCCTGATACCTCTTGATATAAATCCTCACATTCCTGTGGCTTGGTAGGAGGCATACTCCAATTCCCCAGATTGCCAAATGCGTATCAGATCTTAGGGCCTTGGGAATTGCCTGCCAATTTCTGTCCATGCTTTGGGGGGGATTTGGTGTTTGCAAACCTCCCAATTCATGCTCTGTACCTTACAGAACCTTAACAGTGAAAGCAAATAGATTTTGTCTAGAAAAGCCAAATATTAAATCCTTACAACAGTGTAGGGAAGAAAGCTATGGCAGGAAGAAAGCTGCAATCAAGAGCAACTTTAGAGCAAACTTTAGGCTGAGTTTCCTTCTTAGATAACACAATCTTTTAGGTCAAAACAGCCATTCAAGAGAATGACTCAGTAGCCTTTCACCTTCTGTGGAGGTCCCATTTCTGTTGATATCTTAGAATTTATTGTCCTTTGGTTTCTTTGCTCAGGAGGTTCATGGTCTTCCCTCTTTCTGTGACATTTTTAAGATTGTCACATTATGTCTCACAACCACAGTATTCATACAACAATTCAATTTTGCATCATATTCTATGTTTATGACTATGCATGTCATAATTATATGGATGGCAGACTTGATATTTAGAGTGGATTTTTTTTGGGTCAGTTTTAGGGGCTGGTATTACCATTGCATTCAGATCTCATCGAGACTTGCTCTGTGACTTCCTACTCTGCTTCTATTCTTGGGAGCTTTCTCGTCTTCTTTCTCCAACCCGCCCCCTCCGAGAATAGTCAGCTGTATATCTTGCCTTATGTAATTCAAATTCACAGTCTTGCATTTGCCTTTCTTTTGACATGTGTCCTTGTTTTAGAAATTAGATACCCATGTTGTTTCTTAGCTTTATCTTAAATGGAGGCCAGTAGTTTACTTCACTGGTTGCAACAAGACTTTGTTCTCCCATAAATTGAGGTGTATAGAAGCAGATAGACTCATTCAGCGTGGGCTTATGTATTTGTGATACGGGACTTATATTCAGGGATAGGAATGCACAAAGGTAGGGTGAAAAAGAGCAAATGTTGAACGTTTAGGAGGAAGGTAACCAAAGGAAGGAAACATAGTTATGTCTTATTGGCTGCTACTTCTGCTTCAGCAGAGATAAGGAAGCTGCTGGTCTTTGAAGGCAGACTCAGCAGGCAATAGTGGCAGCAGCATCTGCAAAGAGCTGAAGGCAACAAAAAGATGAAGTGCTGCATGCTAAAATATCTACTTTCGGTTCTAGACAGTCCCAAGCTATCCTTTGGAAGGAGCAATGCTTATATAATCCAAATTATGTACAGATTTTCAGAGGTGCCAAAAATTTCATGCTCTACTGATTCTGAAGCTTGTGATCTTCACACATGCGGTATGTGTCAGTAGGTTTCTCCTAACATGTTTGTTATCTTTGCTATTTTAGTATGTTAACTGTTTAAACGCTACAGTGTTAGCTTTTAAAATCTTGTCTCTACTTGCCCACTTTTTTTCTTCACCTGCCCTTTGACTGCTTGAGCGTGTTGTTTGATAAAGGTGTCAGACTTGCAAAAAGCACATCATCCAAAATTCTCTGATGACAAGTATCCTGATTTCCTTCTGAAGTGTAGAAATGGAGTACTGTTGAGCAAAGAAGATTATTGGCTGCTTATAAAACATCTTCTTTCATTACAGAATATCTTCTCTCAATGCTAATTTATTTAATTATGATGCAATATAAGGAACTACAGTGAAGTAAAATGGCATTCTAAAAGTATTCTTAAAGTTAGCGGTGCTTGATGGACTGCCAGTACCAAACAATTTTAGGGGTTAAAATTACAGCACCAAAGTTTTCAGGAATTAGCAGCTACTAAAATTGGTTGTTGTTGTTGTTGTTGTTGTTTTTCTCTAGCATTGTTTTCAGTGTCTGTGGAAAAGCTTGCTAACTTAAACATTAGTCTGTGCTACAGTGTTAAATATTTTTTAATAAATTGTAGCATAGCCATGTGCTTTGACAGAGCTTTGGAAAAAAAAATATTAGCATGTGTATTTTACAACCTGTTTTTCAAAGATACATAAATTAGCTATGTACAGTTATATATGTACAGCTAGAGGGTTTCAAGAAGAACATTGACAAATTGCAAAAGGTTCAAAGAATAATCAGGGACTGGAAAATGTGAGCAATTCAATCTGGTTAGTTTATCAGCACGAAGCTAAAATGTTTATGAGTTTTATGAGATCAGAAAGTTGTTAATAGTATGTTTTGGTACAGTAGAGTATTACGTGACCAGAAGTTAAAACAGGACAAATTCAGGCTACAAATAAACATAGATTTTAGTTGTCAGAGTAGTTGATTATTGGGACAATTTAACCAAGACAGCAGCACTGTCATTAGCAGTTTTAGAGAAAAGATTGAATATTTTTCTAAAAGATACATTCTACAGTTCAGTGAGGAATTAAGGAGTCAATGGCCTGTGTTGCAGAAGAAGGTAGCAAGGAAGATCCTGAAGCAGTCCCCTGTGATCTTGTAGGGCATGATTCTGTTAACCATTCTGCAGGTTTTCCTGCTCAGCAACCGATGGGGAGAAACTCAAGTGAGAACGGAAGTGGCTTTGTGAGAGAGAGTACAGCTGGAGTGCACTGAACTCAACTCAGCAAGGATGGAGTGCAGAAGGGGGTCTGGCTGTTAAAAGGGAGTGAAGGAAAAGCACTAGGGAAATTCCTGAGGTTGGAATGGGTATTAATAGACTAGGGAAGACCAGGGTCAGATAGAAGGTCTGTGAATATGAGAGCATTTAAAATGGGATTATTTGGGGTGTATTTTTGATGCTTAACTTGTAAGCATCTGAGTCTGAGCTGTTGACCCTGGGCTCCCATTACATCAACAGGGAGAAATAAGCACTCCAAGGGTAAGATTCATCTGACCTAGTTAAGATGTCTGCTTTAGGATTAGATTATTGGCTGTAAGGAGGTGGCTAGTTCAGGCCCAGCTGTCTAAATATTAGGTCCCTGTGTTATGTGTTATGACAGCCAAATCCCCTTTCAGTGTTAGAAGATCAAAGGGCAAGAAGGTGATGGACCAAGGAAAGGGGACACGGGCTGAGGGAAAACCACAAAGGACAGCTGAAGTTACAAGGCTAATGGAAGGGAGAAAGGATGACACTTTTAATTCAGCATTGCTCAGTGCTCCTTGGGGAACTCATACTCAGGCAGGTAAATCATACTCATCGTTGGAGGACTTTGTACCAAGAGGGCTGTATTTCTGTACTGTTTTTAGTGTAACTCCTACTCGGACATCAGGATTGCTGTATCAGTAGCTATGGATAATACAAAGGTAGAGCAGAATTAGGATTAGCAAAGGCAGAGGACAGGCTGGGGATTAGGAGGTGTGAGAATCAAAGTATGAGGGTTCTGCATCCCAAAATGGCTGAAGAGGGCCTTTAAGATAACTGTGTGCATAAAGATATCTCTGAGACTTCTCAAACCTGAATCAGTCTAACTCTTCTTTGGTGTACAACATTCATTTGCCTTTGCTCTGTGCCAGGATAGGTTGGGAGGAGAAGGGAGGACCAGGAGAAAACAGCAATGGTGCTAGGAGAAAGCAAATAGAGCTGACAGAAGCAAAGGAGTTGGAGCACTGCTCTCCCCAGCCACTGACTTCTTATAGGAGTAGAGCAGCCAACTGATTTTGAAAAGCTCCATGAGAAAGCACACGAAGTCCTTTCCTTCCCTCTCACTGAGCTTGGTTCCTGTTTATATTTTTAGTTATTCCCTTCTGAAAAAGGAAAGTGTAGTTTTCTTGCTGGATTTATTTATAAGGGGACATTGTTTAGCAATTTCATTTTTCAACAGGAAATGGCAAATGTGCTGATTTGTATAATGAAGTTGAGATTCACTGGAGTAGTCCACATTCCTTTGTCTTCTACTCTCTATGGAAATGAATTTCTTATGAAGATAAAATCTCAGTGAAGATAAACCATACAAGCCGATGTGGCTGAAGGGCTGAGAATTTCTGAGCCTGTCTAGAGAAAAATGGCTCAGAAGCGATGTTATTTCATGCTGCATAATGGTACAGGGACTTCATTTTTGATCTTGTGTCACATATTAGAAGAAACAGTATAAAGAGGAGGTAAGATTTTGAAGCAAAGCAAAGTAATTTTATTTTTTATAGTTTGCCCCCTGAATGATTCCCAAAATTAGTACTTGAGTATACTTGCTTCCGATCTCAGTAAAAGAATGAATGATAAATACTTCTGGAAATGACAGTGTCCAAATGTTGATGTGGGAATGTAACTTCAGTCATCTGCTTTTAAAACTGCGTTTGCAGTCTCAGAAGTAACTTGTGATTCTGATTCACTCAGTTTGAGATGCCGTTATGCTTCCGATAAGAGGCATCATTCAACCATTGGTGACAAAGGGTCTCTTTACAGGACACCGTAAATTGCAGAGACAAAGTCCAACTGGTAGCCCAACTGGTTCTTCCACACTTCACCCGCTATTGCATGTTACTGACAGGCTGGACTTGTGAAATGGAAAGGGGCCTCTGTGAAACTTCTGGAGCTTCCTGATTACTATGATAGGTTTTGTGCATTAAAAGAGAAGTGAAGAGGTTTTTATTGTTAAAACACCATGAGATTCTGCTCTGCTCTTTAGGATAGAATTTCATTTTTACATTTTCATTTTCTCTTCTATTTTCATACCTTAGAAAGAAAGGCTTATTTTGATTTTATTTAAAAATTAGACATTTCTTCTGATAGTTAAAATAGGTCTGATGTGCTCCGGGCTTGCAGTGGGTTGCAGTGAGGATCCCACAATAGGCACAGAGATCCCAATAATGAAGATCTGTCAGGTTATGAATCACAGCAGCTCAGATCAGCCTGCTTTTCTTTGTTTCAGTATGAACTTCCCAATAAATGGGATCTGAGGTTTGTCAAAGTCTGTAAGATTCAGTCTTGCAGGAAAACAAATTTTGGAAGAAAAAAAAAATCCATCTCTCAGTTTTATATAGCTCCTAGCACTGGGCATCTGCAAACTTTCTTTCAAAATGCATACACTGGGAAAAGGCAGACCATCAAATAAAGACATAGATTTCATCTCACCTAGTAAAAAGTATACTTAATGTAAGAGCTTGATACAAAAATGTATTTAGTAGATGAGATGCGCCTACCACAAGAAGGCTTTGCTCTCTGATACCGTTAGAGTAGAACCACTGTCTTCTAACATAAGCAACTCTTCGCAGCATCTCATCGGTTACCCTAGTCAGTGAAAAAAAGAAGACTCCTTAAAAGCAGTTGCTGTGTTGTGTATTGATAAAATCACATTACTCTATTAAAATATTTTTCTTTCTCTGCATTGTTTTTGGAAGGGGGAGGCAGACAGTGGTGTAAGATGCTTATAGTGGTCGTATAAATGCTGTCCCACGGAACTCACCTGTGGCTTTAGAGCACAAGATCTTGTTACTTGGGACATCTGTCATTTCTTATCTATACACAGGGGTGCCATGAAACCAGCTGGTGTGTAAAAGCAACTCTGAGGAAAAGAGAAAAATGATGGCTTCTTTTTGTTGCAGTAAGTTGGGATATAGGGACTGTTAGTCACATTCTTCGTGCATCTTAACATGGATGAAAGATGACTGACAGAAGCCTAATGCAAAACCCGAGGAAATACATCCCCTTGTAATCCCCAGGAAATAATCTTTTGGTTAAGCAGGACAACTCAGAACAAAAGTAACACAAAGAATAAAGGCCAGATTACACTGTTTTCATTTCTTCCTGTTCAAGAAATACATACAGGAGTAAAACATTAAGCTTACTCTGAAAAAAAAATGCTTCCATTTTCCTCTTTCTGGCTCTTTTGCAAGCATTTTATGTGAACTAATTGCGAATGGAAAATATTAAAACCAGAACTGTATTTTGGTAGTAATTAGTAACTTACTAAGGAATTTCAATATCTAGATGAACTATTTTGAACCAAAGAAAATGCTTTTGATTCTGGAACGGGAACAAACTTGTATTGCACACGTGTTTTAACCAGTTTTCTAATTTTCAGAGATTGCACTTGCTATTTCTGTGCCTGTTTTAACTCCTGTTGCTGCTGTTATAATGATATCCCTGACTGGTACAGATCATTAGTCTGAAAGAAAACCTCATGTACTTTCTCTCCAGATGGTAAGCTCAGGCTTTTGCAATCTGTGGAAAGTTAGTGCAAATACAGTGTTCTACTTCCTTCCTCAGCAGAAGATTTTGAACTTCTGTTTTTAGTCTCTCATGTTGGATCAGGATATACAGCAAAAAAAAAAAAAAAGGGGGGAGTCTTATCCCTGTTGTGATCACTAGGATGAGATGACAAAGAGATACAAACGGAGGTGGGATGTCCAAAGATGTAAGGTAACAACATCTAGCATGACGGAGAGGAGTCTCTATTCTGACTGTTCTTTTTCAAATTTTTGTGGCCCTCACATCAAATGTCATTTTTAGGGAAAAAAGAGAACAGCAAGGAGCCTTTATAGATGGTTAAAGTGCAACACAGGAGAAGACAAAGAGCTTTCTTGAAAATTTAATATTGACAGGTTGGTGACAGGATGTGAGGATTTGATAACCTCTGAAAAACACGGAAAGAATGATAATAGCAGGAGGTGGTGAGACACGGATGGACTACTGTTTCGTGTACTGCTTGCTGACATGGTGACATGAAAAGCTGTTTCTAAACCTAGCTGGATGTATTTGCAGACCTGCTGTAGCCGGGTCCAGCTTCCTCATGTGTCCTAGCACAGTGCTGGATGCTGTTTTTTGGCTGTTCCCTTGTGTAGCTTGTGTTGGTTGGACCTATATTTGTTCATTTCTGGCAGTTTTTAGCTCTTCATTGCTGCTTATTTATTTCCGTGTTTGGCCTTACGTTCCTTTTAGTCACAACCTTTTCTTTGCTCTGAGTCACATTAGATTGCTGCTGCCACCATTGTTCCTTGCATTGTGTGCAGGGACTTTCCTGCCAGCCAGGAAAGAAAGAAAAGAACTAGGAAAGGAATGGGAAAATGGGAGGGTGGGGAGGAGAGGGCAACAGATCACATGCCATTTTCTTTCATTTGAGCATATTGGTCCTTACAGTTTCTGGGCAATACAGCTTGCCTCTGGTCGTGGGCTGTGTTCCAGGGCAGGATTTTTCAAACGGGCTGTTAGCAAATCCCCTGTCAAGTCATAAAAATCTGTTCCAGCCCTCTTAACTTGGCAAAGTTTGGATTTTGTAGCATGTGTGGTGGAGGACCTGGTAGGGTGCCCTGCTGGTGGCCAGCCCTGCAGAATGCAGGGGCTGGGAGGGACCCTGCAATGGGGCTGCTGCTGCCTGCCCTGGGCTCCAGGTGGAAGGGAGGGGGTAAAATGGGCCAGGTCTAAGGCAGCCCCAGAGGGTTTTGTTTTACGTATTAATGTGTATGGGAATTTCTGTTAGCCAAGCAAAGCAAAACAAAAGGAAAACCAAAACCAATAGTGAAGCTGTTTCAGTGGGTGTAGGTGGAGCAGTTCCCCTGATGTCAGGGGAGGAACTGATGAAGAAGACAGAGAGGAATTTCAGTCTTGAGTAAACCACAAAATCTCAGGGATGCATGCTTGACTTTGGTGCTGTAGACATCTGTGCGCCCAATGTCATCTGAGACGTGCCTGACGCTATTTCATATGGATTAAAGATTAGTGATACCAAGCTATGGGTTCAAAAAACCCACAGTGAAATACAACTCCTTGGGGTAGAAAGGAGTCTGAGGCAATTGGCATGGAGATTATAATCTTTCTTTTCCCGCTGCAGGATAGACAGCCTTTATTTTAGGCTCTCTTTTGTAGTATAAGGCAATCTATGCTAAGAGCAGACAATGAACGTACACTAAGCTAGTGCAGAGTGCCAAATGCAATGCCAGATGCACTGTTAGGTCTCTACAGAGTTTTGGGAAAAGGAAGCCAAGCCAGGGTTCAGTGTTCCTGAAAGGGAACAGTTTCTAATAATAGGGGACATTGAATCAGCCAGAGAAATGGTGCATCTTAAATGAAGCGTAAAATTGGGTGACAACAAAATTTGAGAGACGTTCCCTGAAATTGTTACTTCTGCAAGGACTCCTCACAGGGCTTGGCCACCAACCAGCTGTTCTAAGTGAACAGATTTAGAAGCAAGTCCTCCACGCTTTGTCAGTGACACATGGACAAAAGAAAAAAAAAAAGAGTTAATGGCTTAAATTTTTCTGATAGAAAGTGATTAGTATCCATTAGCAAGGGGTATATTTAGCAGATCTTAAACAGATGCTACACTACAGAAAATAAAATGGTGCTTTCTTTTTTTACTTTCAGTTTTTGCTCATTGGTATGTATACATACATGTCTAATAATAAATCGTGAAAGACATCCAGAGATTCTTATCCAACCTATTTTAGAGCATATTATAAAGATACCATCTAAAGACAACACAGAAATGTTCCAGTGTAATTGTTTTGAAGCACAGCAGTCTAGAAGCCTGAGAACTATGGTCAATGTAAAACTTTTATTTATTTCAGTTAATTTGCAGCAACAGTACCGATCAAATAGATCTTTATAGTTTTATTAATTACACAAATGTAAATATGATGTTAGACTTCCTTCATCTAGAAGTCATGTATTCCCCAATGGCAACACTTGAGACTTCAGGCATATTGAGTGTGATAGTGATTTATCAGCCCTTTTTAGTTAGCATCAGGAAACATGAAATAAGAAATGAGCTGTGCGATTCCATGCCATACTCTTTATGAGCACAGTGCTGCACTAGATGGCACTGTTGGTTTTAGTTTTACCGCAGTCTTCCTCTTCTGGGAAACTTGTCTTAATTAGCTTCCTTCTGAAAACAAACATGCTGTTTCAACAGAGGGTCAGTGTACATTGTTCTGGGCTGCTGCTTTTATGTTTATAGTCATGTAATCAATATGTTGTAAGGGTAATTAATTTTTAACTTCAAGCCAATTGTAGATCAAATGCCAGTAGAGTTACTGGGTGGAGACAGTTTAATTTCTTTTGAAGCAATGATACTGATTAGCTGTAAAGGGTTTGCAGTGAGTTGCTAGAGATGCAGAAGACCTTCTGCTTTGAAATAGTGGTGTTAACTTTAAAGTAACATCATTACTGTGATACAGATTAATGAGTTGTGGCATAATTCTGATAAAGTTCCTCTCATGTACTTGCTATATTTTGTCCTGTCAGTTCCTATTTCAAAGCAGCTTTATTTGCTTTGACTATTCTGTTCCTATCAAAGGCATGGTACAAAGTCAACACTAAATTGATCAAACTCGCTTTCTGCTTTTCATCCCTTTTCTCTCGTTATCTGCCTTCAGGGACTCTGGAGGGCCCATGGCTAAGGATGAGATTGTGACCCTCTGTACAACAGGATATAGGATCCTGTAAGAATCCGGGGGGTTCTAAGCCATGCGTGTGGGTCGCACAGCCAGGCTGGTGTCCTGGCCTCCCTTCCCTTTCCCCTGTGGTCTCGGGCAGCTCTGGCCATCTGTCACGTTCCTTACTTTGACATATTTGCTACCCCTACTTCCAGTGCTTTCAGCCCATCCCCTTGATGCTTCCTTGTCTCTGTGGTGACCTGTCTTGATCATATTTTCATCCTTTCTCTCTCTTTCATCTTCTTCCTTGCCTCTGTTCTTCAACATTCAAACAAATTAGTCTCAACACTCAGATCTCCATCCCTGTGTTATTACTTTAATAACTTCTTCCTGCTCTTTTTTTTTTTTTTTTTATTATACAATCAATAAATGGGCCATTTTCATGGATAGGCTATCGATCACTTCTCCAGTTGTCTGGATTCTTTCTGATCTAGCGTCTGTGCTTTCCATTACATTAAAGTTTCACTAGAGGCTCTAGCTATCCATTCTTGGGCAAGTCTCAGGGCCTCTTTGCTCTCCTCATCTTCCTTGATCTCTTGGCCGACTTTTGATACTTTGTTCATTTAATTGGATCTCATGCCAAGTAAAACCACAAGCACTGGTTTAATCTGAAATTAAACTTTTGTTTAGTCTAACATTAAAAAAATAAGGTCAATTTCAAAACAAAAATATTTCACTTCCTCTGAAAAAAATACAACCTTTCATATTTTTGGGCTTAAACTATTAATTGAATTCAGTCTGGACTGAACAACAATTTCTGTCCTTTTGAGTCATACTTTTGAGTAAATCTTATCGGTTAATGGGACTATGTTACTGAGCTGTGCTGCAAACGTCTCTAATTTCTGCTGGAACCAAGAATAGCCCTCAATATAGATGGATATGGTCATCAGCTATTGAGACTTGTCAGATTTTTAACCTTTTCAGGAAGACAAAACATCGTAAGTAGGATAATGATCAGCAGAGTTTAGGATCCAACCATTACATTTTTTTTCACAGATGAATCTTATGACTATTAAAGGCAAGACTGCAGTTATTGCAGCAGACCATTCTGTAGACTGTAATCTACAATTGTTTGTAAAATATTAGATAAAGATCATGAAATTTGTTCTAGTTTTGAGACAAACTAGAGATGGATATTTGCAGCATAAAGAAAGATTGAAAACCCAATTATTATAACCACAAGAACTGAAAAGAAAAATCCATGTTGTCCTTCTGCCTGTCTGTTCTGCAGCATGCATTTTTCCAGTGGTCTTAGTCATAGTGCTTCAGAGTAGTGCTTCTAATGAGCACTTGCTAAAATTGGCTGTTTTGGGAGGTGGTGGGGTGGGACAGTAGTGTATAGCAATGTATTTACAGTAGAGGGAGCTGATGTTCAATGAGTGCATGCATGAGTTTTTACTGCAGTGTGGCTCCTTATCAGCGTGCAAGCACAACAGAAGAAATATCTTCTTCTTTCACCATTTGAGAGGGATGCTTCTGCACCCCTCACCCACTGGGCACTGTCACAGCTGGTCTCTCCAGCAGTGCGAGTGGCCTCAGAGAGCACTTGTTTGAAAGAGTCATCTTCTGGGGCCCAGGAACATTTTCCCATGTCAGGTTTGACATGAGGGAGAGACTGACAACGGTGTTTATATAACATTGCAAACGTTGAGTCTCAGCACACTTCCTACCAAAGGCTGATGTTTCCATCATTCTAAATATAACTTCCAATTACGCTGCAGACAGCATCTCTTTTGTGTTCCTAGCTTTCCTGTGCTGCCTGCCCTTGGCCTGGGCTCTGTCTGACCCATCTCACGAACAAGTGCTCAAGAAATCCTTTGATTTACAGCACTCTTTTTACAAGCCAGAGACCTCTAGTTCTCTGGAACTGGCTGGTTGAATTGTGCAAGTTATTCAAAGTTAATTAAAAGAGAGACAAAGCAAGTGTGAAACAACAGAATACGTATGCACTCAAAAATACGGAGAGTTATTCTTTTTCTTAGTGAATTCCATTGGATAATGCAGGCTAATGGACTGAAGGGCTGGGGCTCCAACTGAGTTCCTGCTCCTGGCTTTGCCACGACCCTCTTTGGTGAAAGCTGTCCTCCCAGTGAGGCGGCTTTCCTGCCTGCCATGGTTCAACTAAGGTAAGCACAAAAGAATTAGCTGGGGAAGGGACATTGTCCCGAGACAAATATAAGATATATACTTAAAAAAAGGAAAAATAAAGGACTCAGAGGATTACAGACCCATCTAATTTGTAAAGCCAGAAAGATCCTCAAACAAGTTATTAATTTCACTTGTTAGCACCTATTGCCATAGCTCTCGATCTGCATGTGTTTGTGGACAAAACCTCTAAACAAGTCAAGTGCTGAAGTACCTTGATTTTCCAGACAACTTGGATTATCTCACTGATGGTTTTATTTAGCCATGAGCAACAGAGCTGCTGACCTAATCACTCTATAAAGTAGTGAGAAGTTTTGAGAGTACTGAGTTCATCCTTGGCACAGTGCTTAAGAAATGTAGACAAACTGGGAAGAACCAACAAGAAGAAAGTTAACTTGTTTAGGAAATACAGTATATGAGTAAAGGTTGAAGAAAATCTTTTAGCTTAGAGAAGACTAAGAAGGGACATCTTCGGTTAAAAGTTTTCTGTAGATAACATAACAGTTATTTGTTCGCTATGTAGACAGAGTTGGGGCAAAACAGAAGGGGTGTGGGTCTTACGCTGCAGCAAGGAAGATCTGGAAAAGCTGTCCAGGAGGACTTTAGCACTACACAAATAATGACGCCTTGAAATCCTTGTAGCTTGGGCAGGTTTTTTTAAAGAAAACATGCTAGACAAACATTTGCCAAGGCAGGTTAGGTGCGTTCACCACATCTTGGGGACGTGAGATGGACCAAATGATTTCCTGACATTTTCTCCAGTCTTATATTTCTGATGGAGTGCTTTGAAATGTATTAATGAAGAGAACTCTCTCTCCAAGCTTGGTAGTATTATTTATTATACTTAGTGTGGTTACAAAGGAAAGCTCACATCTCCAAAATTGATTCTTTCTGCTCCTTCTCTGGTCAGCTTTCCTCCTCAGGTCTTGATGTTAGTCATTATCATAGCAGGAGAAAATTACCATTAGCTGTTTAAACAAAGGAGTGTTTGATTAGAAGCATCAAAAAAGGAAAAAAAGGAGGCTTTTATGATGATATTTCTATTAGGGAATTCTCCCAATGTTACAGTGTTTCTTAATCATGGGTAATTTTGGTGCTAATTTCCTTAACCAGCCCTTCTCAGACTGTTTAATTTTTGATCTGTATGCCGTTGTCCCTGTTACTGGATAATACCTTCATGTTGGACAATGTACTGATGTTATCTCAGCTGATCACAGCGGTAGGATGGATTTGCCTCTTTAAACAGCCTCTTATCAGTTTCCCCTTGTCCTGAAATATAAATTATTGTAGACTGAGGGACATCTCTCATATTCTCTAGTGTGGTTTTGCTCTGTAAGAAGATGTATTACGTATTCAATCTGCATCTAAACAAAATCCACTCCGCAACATAAGCATCTAAAGTTTTGGATACCTTTCACGTACATGAAAAATACAACACTGGCATTGCAAAACACAGATAAACCACAGCAGCAGTGCTCCTCATTCAGATACCCTATATCTGAATGACACAGCCTACCTCTCAGCCATGCTTTACCACTAAATACAAGTTCCCTGGAGATTCCATAAGTCTACCACTTTATGCTTAAATAGTTGGGATTTGCAACACATCTGGGAAGTGAAAAAACACTGGGAAGCATTTCAGATCTTGAAGGAGTTGACTGCTCCAAACAGATGGCTTCTTTCCAGAGAAAGCTCTTCCAGCTTTCAGAAATGCTGCTCATAAAATCTGACCTAGCTGTTAGGGGTAGTATATAACTAAGTAAGGGGGGTGGGGAGGAGTGATATTAAACTTTTGTAGAAAATAGCGTTGGGTACCTTGAGCAGTAAAATCCTTTGATCTCACTCTGGTCTTTAATTTCCCGATTGTGACTGAATGTATGAATGTTGGACAAAGTTTCTGTGTTCTCATTCAGGTGGTAAAGGAAGGGATTTTTGTAGTTTTCACTGAAATGATAACTTGATAGTCTGAATTCTGTCTGAAAAAATACCAGAATGTTGCTTATGTATGTTGTACTTTATGAATGAGTCTGTTTTATAATATCTGCTTGGCAGACTAGCACATAAGTACGGTATGAAAAATACGATCTAAACCAAGCATTTCATTAAGGAAGGACGTTTGTTAGTGGTTTTCAGTATGGGCTGTTAACCTTCATGGCCACCAATTTCCCTGCAATTAAGTTACTATTCTAACACCATTCCACATTTTATGCAGTAAAATATAGGACTACATAAATTTTAATGCAATGGTGGTAAGTACTATAGGGACTTTGGAAGGGGGTGCATGGGAAAAGTGCTGTGTTAGTAATGATTTGTTCAGCACAGGGATAAGGATTTGTTTATACTGATCATCACCATACAGATATTATCTTCCTGTTCAGGATTGCCTGCAGAACATAATATTGGGTGGATATTTGTACACGGAACCTCCACATCGTGATGTCTTCTGGTATGGTGAAGCTACTAAAGACAAGAAAGAGGATGAGACACTTGGTAGATCAGTTCAGGTGGATGGAAGAACCCTCAACTACTGCAGAAAATTCAGTAGCCTCTTCCAGATAACCCAAAATGAGTTTTCCTGGACTCTTTCCCAGTCACTTCAGTTTTGAGAAGAAACAAAACCTATTTCAAGATGCCTAGAACAGCTAATAGAAGACAATTCCCTTCACTTATCCAGGTAAGCCGTCAGATTTATTTTGAAGGCATTCACTATCTTAAACATATGGCATAGGCTTAAATATATTTTAAAATAATTGACTTTGTAAGTTTTTGATGGGCTTAGAAAAACCTGCTGCTATAAATTAATATCAAGATACCTAGCAAATACATTTCATAGTTTTGTATGTTGCAGACATACAAATATTTCTCCAGGGTATTTTTGGGTAAACTTAATATTCACACAAAAAAAGCAGAAATAGTTCTGTCTTAGATGCCCTTTACTTACTTGCCTTTCATACAGCAGCCCAGGTTTCCACTTGTCAATGAGGTGAGTTTGTTTTTGTCATTTCAGTGGCATGATTCAATGCTCCTGGAGTCCGTGTGGGCCTGACAAACCCTTGCCCTCTTCCCATCTGATTCAGAGCTGATGTTCAAAAGTTCTGGCAACAGCTGGGACAGTTTGGTTCTTCAGAGGTGTATGGAGGACACAGGCAATGCTGGGACATTTGTACAACTATTGAGCTGTTGCACTTAGAGGGAAATGCTTCTAATCCTGTTACAACTGTTGTGGCCAGGTGACACATATGGTGCACAGGCATGGCTGGCAATTTAATGGAAAAGCTAACTTCAGTAGACATGTTTCCAGTAGCTGAAAATGAATGAAGAAGTTATTCAGATCAATACATTTCTCTACAAAATGCAAAAGTTACACAGTTAGAGTGTTTTTAACTTCTGAAGCTGGTTGTCCATCCTGTAGCTCTAACCTCTTCTATGTTTAAGAAAACCACAAGCATATGATTGGAGTTGGATGTGACTTGTTCCTTGTTACGTCCCATTTGCTGACTAGGGTATACATGTTTTCAAATTATTGCATGTGTTTGCCACAAGTTTTGCACCATATTTGCATACCATAGCTCATATATTTATGAGCTCCACCAGGCTGCAGCTCAGCTGTCTTTCTCAAATTGTCTTTTTTTTTTTTCTGAGCCACACAAAAATTAGAGAGCATTGGACCCCTGTCTGAAGTCCTTTTTTCCTTGCTAATTGAAGTTCAAACTGTATTTTTAGTGCTTATTTTCAGTTTTGTCCAACTTACAAAGTATGCCAACAGCCACAGTGAGCTGCAAACTCATGGCAGCTGAGGTGTCCATGTTTGGTCATGCACCCTAAAGTTTTTGGCAATGACACTTTTTATATTGTAAAGAAGGATATTCAGCTGTCATTTAAATTGGAAAGGGGCTCAACGTGTGCTTGGTAATTAGAAATCTGGCAAATATTAATACATAGTATTTGTAGAAACCCACAGGGCCTCAGAGGCCTGAGCAAGGATGACTTTTCTGTTAATTGTCATAATGAATGTGAGAATACATCCTCAGAAGCTAATGAACTTCCTAATGGCTCCAGGCTGTGGCAAAGTACTCACTACCAAGAGAGAAAAGCAGAAGAAAAACAGATTAAATAAGTCACCGTTCTTTGGTGTTCTAGCTTGGATTGTACGAACAAAATCATATCAAGTGTGACCTACAGTTTCTGGATATATCTGCTCAAATCCTTAAATATGTCCCTGCTCCCTTTTCTTGAGTCCTGTGAGGCTCCTGATCCAGGAGGCCAGTCTGCTACCCTGAGGCTTTCTGTGCTGACTTCAGACCCAGGGAGGATGGGATGAAGTGACAGAAGGAGGAAAAAAAATCTGAACGTATCTCTCTCCCTCCCTCTAGCCCCAGATAAAGAAGTGATTGCACCTTAGCGTTAGCAGGTGGATGGTGATTTCGAAAGGCAAATTCACTGTTACTGTCCCAGCACACAGCTCCAGGGCCAGACGCTGCTCTCAGCTGTGCTGGTGTCAGCTGAATCAATCAAGTTGCTCTGAATTCTCCCTGCTGCTTATGAGATCAAGATTTCTTGTAAATGTTTTTACTAGCAGATCTGGCAAAACACTAAGATTTCCTGTGTCTTTCTTCGATGCTCGGAATACTTAGTTCATGACCTATTCGTTAAAAGTAATGGAAATTGGAATGTCTCAGGAATAGACGTTTGGTTTAATGAGTAAAAAAAAAAAACATTAGGATTTGTATTTCATTTTCAGCTTTTACTGCTTCCTGGGATATAACATTATGGCTTAATGCCACAAATGAAATTTCTGAAGGGAGAGGTTAATTTGTAGGTTTAAAATTATTTTGATGCCATTTTACCATTGCTCACCCCTACTGCTTCTGTAACAAAATTGTAATGTGCCTTTTCTCTTCATTTAGTTACATAAGGAATTTATGTCCATGCTTCAAGACTGAATTTAACACCAGACACAGAAAGTTAGTAATATGCAAAACCTTAGCAACCCAGCTGTACAGTGTACCATTTTGTTTTTTTGTTTGTTTGTTTGTTTGTTTGTTTTAGAACCATTTAGCATTGTTGGATGTATTAAAAACCTTCCTTAATATAGGCACATTGTTTAAAATGGTTAAGTTAGTAATGCACAAAAATTTTTGAGTGAAATCAACAGGATAATTTCTGTGGGGTGAGGATATCCCTCCCCATTTTTTTAATCTCTTGGCATAGGGTACCTCTTATGGAACTTTTTGATCATGGGCCACGTCTGCTGTTAATATTAATGTCAGGGGACTGCTGCCAGTTTAAGTCAGCTGAGGATCTGATGCAGGGTGTACCTGGTATAAGCAAAGATATTAGGATGAGAAACAGCATGGGAAACTTGTGATCCTGTTGACTCTTTCAAAAATGCAATATGTAGCATCCCTTAGAGTCATGAGACGTAATCAGAGGAATGTGTTACAAATCTGGTATTTAAGTTCAGACCATGATGTTGCAGTGTATTTTTCTGTTTTAGATTGAAGACCCTGATGTTAGTAGCAGACTGCAGTAAAAACTTGGAAATGTTTTACTGACTTTTCAGGGAAATCCTGAAAATGCGTTGTAAAATAAATTAGATGGAAGTAAACAGAACAAAAAATATCAGAGCATTTAGTTACATTGGGCTTGTGACACAACAGAAGAGCTGCTATTTTCAATGCATTTTTTCCCAAAAATATTTCAACATTTTGAGGTGAAACCAAGCATACACATTTTCTGTTAAGAAGTAAATGTGACTGGAAAAAAATGTGGTTTCCTTGATATTTTGAAATTACAAGAGCATATAAATGCTGTTTTTGGTCAGTCGAGACTTTGTGCATTAGAATATTTCTGAGTGAATTAAGTATAAAACGCCACTCAGGTAAGCCATGGGAGGAACCAGCTTTTAGTGCTGTCATGTTTATGAGTCGCACAGGACACTGAATATCACAGTGTTTCTGGGGTATCCCCTCAAAATTTACTTTACAGAAGAGAACTTGTGAGTTCAATGGGAGATCTCTACTCTGACTGCTAGGAAATGGGGATGAGAAGAGTAGGGCTGACTCCTGTTCCTCCTGAAGAACTGAGGCCCCTGGAAACTGGAATGCCTCCTCTCTTTAGGTGTCACAGATATCAAGCACCTTGTAGAAATGCAATGCGTGATGGATGACCATGATCCTCACGGCCATGATAGGTTCAGATGCACTTTTGTTCTTGGCGTTTCTTGTGGCTCATGACTGATTAGGGAGCCTGGACACTGAACATGAACACTGTCATTCATCCATCCTTGGGCCAAGCAGCTTCTCTTTGCAGTGACTACATTAAGAGCTTCAAATGTCATCCCCAACACTAAGTACATGAAGAATTTTAAGGCTCTGTGTGGGTGCAGCCTGTGAATAGAGAAGAGACTTTCCAACCAAACAGACTATGCCAAAATTGTTCGCTTCAGAATATTCTGCACTTTCCTCTGAAGTATATAGTACCAGGCTGATGAACCCATATGCTTGATTTATTGGAGCGCTCTCCATATTTTTATGCTTCTGAGTTTTTCCCTCTCTTTTGCTCTCTTTCGCACCGTTCCATTGGTTGCTCTTCCCACCTCAGTCAGAAAAAACGTATAGACTTTTTTCAGCTTAATGGTCAAACGTTAACAGTAATAACAGCACTCAGAGCATAAAGTATTACAATAATTCATTTTAATGACATGTTTATTAGGTCATAACAACAACTATAAACATAAGTACCATTCAGCTCTTTTGCAGATACATGAACTTACTAACATCAAATCTTAACCAGAATCACGTATTCTTACAGGTGTCCCAGACACAACATTAACCTTATTAAGCAAAAGTTCATAAATAGTAAAAATGTCCTCTGTTTCACATTGCAGCGTTCCTCAAGCATGTATGTACAAGTCTGGAGTATCTTCTCCAAATCTATGTGTCATAAACTTCCTTAGCTGTTTTAACAACCATAGAGATGATTTTTTGCCTGCAGCAAAGCCTTTTGTCCTTGAGCAATCTACAATTAGTATTGCTCTCAGCAGACATGAAAGTTTGTTTCTGAAATGAAAGTGGTGATGAAACACAGTACAATATTATCTGCTCGTAGTTTGCCTACACACTCTGCCCTCATTATAAATCTTTCAGTTATAACACTGTCTCCCAAGAACAACATATCTCCCTTATATCAGTTCTTTATCCACACTACCTCTCTTTGAAGATCTTAAAATGGTTGGCTTGCAGCAACGGAGATATTATACTTAGGGTGGAGTGTGTTTGCAGTCAGTTTTTTTCCTTTTTAATATTTACACAGTATTTTTTAAGGTTGCTACAATTTATGAATCATGTACGCTGACATACATTTTCTGAAATGTTCACAGTGCAGTATTTTGTGGCCTAACCAAACCTTGTAAATGTCATTAAAAATAAACTTTTTTTTTAATATAAAAATAGAATACTTTATGTGTTTACACCAACAAACCCAGTTCTATCCTATACTAAACAAGCTATACAGTAGTATGCACAGAATTCCACAGGAACAGAAATGACATGTGATGCCTGCCCTAAAGCTATAGTACTCCCCTCTAACGAATGAAAATTTTATTTATTCTCTCTTTTCAATTTTTTTTTTTCTAGTCATAACGTAGAAATAAAAGTAGGTATCATAATTCACTCAGTTGTGTGATCCAAGAAGAGGTCAGGGGGCCTAAAGCTGTTTTCTTCTTTTGATCAGTCTTCTGAGCTCTTTAGGGCTGGCATGAAAAGATTATCAACATTCCTGCTATGGCACAGTCTTCTTAGGTCAGGGCTGGCTGCAACACCTCTGCTCTTTACTCACCTTTGGCAGCAGCTCCACCCAAGGGTAGGTGGCACACCTTCAGCTACTCGCTGTGTGACTCACCAGACAGCAGCTCCATATAGTTGCCAGCCTGCCTGTCTCCTCTACCTCTCTAGGATAATGCAGCCCATGTTACTACATCCCAAGGATTAGCCTAGCATTTAATATGGTTGCCTTCAAGTTTTTAGTCTCTAAGAATAGTTACTTCTTTACTGAAAGAGTTGGAGGCTTTGCATTTTTTTCAGTGAGCGATCTGTCGATATAGGCTGTTACTCAAAGAAGTGGTTGAATGTTGGAATAAAGTTGACACTAGGAATGCTTTAAGCTAGATGCTTTTCTGTTCATTTTATGTACCGTCTGACTACATAAGAGGACTGGCAAGGCTGACATGATTATTTTACTGTGCACCAATTCTTTGATGTTAATTTCTGCTGTTGAAGACATTTACCATGAAGCTGGCTCTATTGGCTGCCTATTGTCTAAGAAACCTAATTGATATAGTGCAAAACTCCAAAGTTTGGACTGTGTGGGAGGAAAATATATTTTTACACTCTTGTAAGTATCACTGTTTGTCTCACCCTTTTGTGTGGAAACCATTTCTGCACTGCTCATTATCCTAAAGTACATGCAACAGTAATAGTCCTTCCAGCTTTACTGATTGGTATTCTACATTCTTCTTCATGGCATTAATGATGAATCTTTGTTCTTAGGTCTGAGCACACATTAATGAGAACTAGTGAGAACTAGCTCTGGATGGTAGCACACAATGTTTCCATTTGGTAAATTGATGCAGTTGTCCAAATACTTGGAAATTGCTGTGATGGTTTACAGAATCCCATAGCCTTAAACAATATGATATCATGTCCTTGTACTAGTGCAACTTGGGCAACAACATAAACATGTGCAACAGTGTTCTCACAAAGACTGGGCAGTAAAAACTAGTGGACAAAATGTTTCAGTTTTTTGTTCATACAACTAAGAATGGATTTTCCCCTATTTTAGACATACCCGTCATGTGTCTACATCCATGTCTGTATTGTCTTGTGATGATAAAAGAGAAGGATAGGGAGCAATGCACTTCACGTTGACATAAGTAGCATTGACATGAACGTAGTGTTCCCCAATAAAAGTGGAGAAGATTGTTGATATTTTTGAAACAAGTTCAGAAAATGCTGGACGCATCTCAGGTTTTGGATGCCAGCACTTCAGCATGACTTCATACCTGCCATTCAAATAAAAGAAGTGTTTGATTATGAAATTATGTAAAAAGAAAAAAAAAAAAACAACACCCTCTTCTCCCCACAGTCTCAGTTACTGCAAGATCAGAATCAGCAGCAGTTGCAGCAGGTTTTGCAAACTATTTACTTACAGTGGATCAGGGCAGTATTCAGGTTGTAGCAGCCTTCTTCCTTGTAGTAAGTAAACAGTTATATCAAAAGAATTTACATCAGGATAGGGTGGTGCCCCTCTTGTCATAAGTTCCCATAACAACACACCAAAGGACCACTAAGAAAACAAAGAAATAAATAATAAGTGATAGGGTTGGAGAGCTTTACATTCCAGTTTTATAACATAGTTTGACAGATTTAAGCATTCAAGTGCATTGGTTTTCCCTTTGAAAAGTTATTTTACTGCATTCAGCTTTCTTTTAAGTGGGCTAATAAATGCTGTAGGGACTTGAGGAGCCACTTAAATTAAAGCCAGAGAAACTTGACTAAATAAATGAAAGAAAAGAAAAGCCTATAGGCCTGCTACTTAGCTGGTATAAATTGGTAGACCTCTTTTGAGGTTAATGAAGCGCTGCCAATTTACACGATCTGATGATCTGACTAAACCTGTGCAAATACATATTGAATAGAGTATATGTGGTAAAAATTATGTGCATCACAGGCTAATTTGAATCTGGATTGAAAGGAGGGCTAAAATACAAAGTGATCCAGCCAACTAATGACTTCAGCTTATAATTTTTTCTTCATAAATGGCCAGGTAATACTTGAGATTGCTGTAGGCAGTCAGTAAGCATTTATAAAGCAACTAAGGTCTTTTGGGGACCTATTGCATTTTAAAAGTTTCAAAGTTAACCTCTTTTGTCAAGCTTTCCAGAGCCCCTCCTATAACGAGGTTCAGCTCCAACTTGGCTCCTGGGAATGTCCTTAGTTTCCCTGGGAGTGGGATTAAACTCCTAATTCTTTCCTGAATAGTAACAGTTAATCAGGTCAACATCTTGTTGCTTTGTGATTTGTGGGACAAATGCCTTTTCTGGATATAAAAACAATCATTTATTGTTACATGAACTAAAGTCAAATTCAAATGGAAGTTTTGGTTTGGAGTTAGTCCATTCAGTAAATGCTAGAAGGCAATAGGAGAGAAATTAATAGGTGATACAAATATGTTTGTACATTACCACATCTGACTTTGTTGTGAACTTCTGAGTTTGTAAACTTTCTAAAGCCATCCATTTCACTGGCAGTTTAGCTCCCGTTTTATTGTGCACACTGTAGTATTCTTTATCATAGACATCTCTAGCAAGACCAAAATCAGCAACCTTGACAGTGAATTTTTCATCCAACCTGGAGAAATGACAAAAAGTATTATCTTCAGCTGAGCAGACAGTGTTTACAATGATGGTAGATTATAATGACTGACTTGCCTTTTTGAGACTATAACTTTGGAAGGCAGTATTTTATCTTGGAACTATTAACTAATATTACAGTGAAACAAAAAGTACAGCAAAGTATATTTGATATCCATTTAACAACAGTGAATGAACTTGAGAAATTACTGATATTGTTTTGATAATACAATTCAAATTACAGTTCTTTTAAAACAATTGCTCCGTAAAAAAGATCTTTGAAAATAGCCTAATCATCCTGATTGTGCTACATCATTTCTTCCACAGCTGTTTCTTCTTCTGTATCCTTAGAAACCTCTCATTTTTATTTCCAAATCAATGTATCACCTTTCCTATTCACTCTCAGTTTGGATAAGGAAGGACCTATCATTATCTCAGTGACTGCCCATATCTAACAATGTAGTCCTGTCACTAAGGATTTGGTGTCTATACTGAGATGGGTACTGGAAAAGAACGGTGGTATAAAGAGAGTTCTGCTGGGGTTACAACTCATCTATACCACCAGATCTCCCTAGCTTTGGTCTTCCTAAGCTCGGTGTTTGTCCTGATAAGCAGTATCATGACAGAAAACAGACAAATAGATAGAACATGGGTGTTAGCATGCTTAAACCTTCATTATATGTGTAGACCTAGCTACAGCAAGCACTTGTTTTGGGGCTTCTTTACAGAATCACACAATCACAGAATGGGTGAGGTTGGAAGGGACCTCTGATGATCATCTAGTCCCAACCCTCCCTGCTCAAAGGAAGGCCAGCTGCTGCAGTTTGCCCAAGACCATGTCCAGTTGGATTTTGAGTATCTCAAAGGATAGATACTCCAAAACCTTTCTGGGCAACCTGTGCATGCTTTCAACTGCTCTTACAGAAAAATAGATTTTCTTATGTTTAGCTGGAATTTCCTGTATTTAGTTTGGGCCTGTTGCCTCTTGGCCTGTCCCTGGGCATCACTGAGAAGAATCTGGCTCCAACTTCTTTACTCCACCATATCAGATATTTATACATATGGATAACCCCCCTCGCCATCTGAGCCTTCTCTTCTCCGGGCTAAACAATGCCAGCTGTCTCAGCTTTTCCATGTAGCACTTCCCTGTCTTGAAATTTATGAGGGTTCTGTCTGGCCAATTCTCTGGCCTGTTGAGGTTCCTCTGAATGGCACACAACAATCTTCTGTATTTAATGATATAGTAACTAAACCAATACCAGTGAATCATAGAATCATAGAATCATGGAATATTCTGAGTTGGAAGGGACCCACAAGAATCATCAAGTCCAACTCCTGAAGGGAGTAGAAGGGAACTTTGATGGGTTGGCCGGAGGGCAGTTTATACCATAGCTCCTTCCTGCTCCTCTTCTAGGATAGTGGAATAGAGTCAAGAGTCCATGGGGAGTGTATTTGCACCCTGGTTTCCTTTCTGGTGGACATCACCAGTGTAACAGGGGCTGTGCTTCTGAGTGCTGAATTGCACAAGTCTCCTGGGGAACGTGGGTCTTCAACCCTACATCTTCACCTCATGTGATAGGCTATCCAGTATCTGAAGTGCTGAGCCATATAGAATTATAAAAGCAGCCATTCAGTTGGCAATATGAGATATCCTGATGGCTGTTACCTCCTCTCCTAAGGAAGAGACAGTAGGTCAGAGGGAAGTGTCCTGTTGCTACTCCTTGGACTTAGATTAGATGAACCAGGACTTTTATTCAGTAACCCCATCTCTTTGTTCTTAGGAAACCTCAAAATCATGTTGCTTGCTACTTTTTTGCTCTCTTAAAAAAACAGCAGCTGCAAGAAAATGTTCTTTTCCAGAGGTTGTTCAATTGCACACATGTGCACACTTTGAAAAAGCATAAGAAGCGTAATGTCATGAGTGAAAAACCTTTTTGCAGCCAGACTTCCAAATTATCACATGTTAAAAATAAACTCTAACATTTAATACTATATCTCATTAGTTTGCAATGTAGGTGATGAATCAGCATAATAGCATTGGCAACTACAGTATCAGTTAGTCTTTGTGTGAACTGAGCAGTCTGGCTACCCAGAGACTAGTAAGATTCTTTGCATACTCTTATTTTTTAATGTAAATTCGTGTGCGCAATTGAGACAAAGTAAACTCATACTCATGTAATGAAAAATTACTGTCCAGAAGTCTCACTGTTGTTTCTTTGTGTTCCTGTTTTTCTCACAAAGTTCCCTACTGCTAGGCGCGGCAGCAGAGACGTGCTGCTTCTGAAGAGGTTGGGTGGAAGCACAGCAAGTTGAGACAACAGCAGTTTAACTTCCCTTAGGAGATGCCTTTTAAATTCTCTAACCAATGATTTTGAGAGACTCCACTTTCACCTCAACTCTTCTTATTTCCCACACTCAAAAAAGCTTGTGTATAACAAGTGAGCCTTTAGCAAGCTGAGTAGCTCATCAGTATGCAGGACAAACATCAGTGTAATTGTGGAACAATGAAAAAACTCTAGTTTGACTAAAAGAGGAGAATCCTGGAAACTTTTATTTACCTCATCTCACTGTCTTACACAAAAGAGTGTGATAATGTGGCTGGAAATAGATGTTTGTACTTACATACAGTTTCTTGCTGCCAAGTCTCTATGCACAAACTTTTTGCTTGCAAGGTATTTCATCCCTTTTGCAACCTGAAGGCCAAATCCAATTAAATCTTTTACCGTTGGGTTCTGTAAAATATAAACAGTTGTGATACAGTGAATGCAGAAACCCAAAGAGCAGACTGGTTTTTTTTTTCTGTGACTTTCAGTTTTTGACTTGCCTGTCTTGCCACCAGAATGATCAAGACAAGCTGGTGCTCATAATAAAACTGGCCTAAGTTTAGTTCAGGTTCTTATGTACAGTGAGGAAACACTTGAAGAAATCAACAGAACTGACAGATTCTAGAAGAGTGGAGTCTGCAGCATAAGCAGCATTACCTGGGCTGGGAAGTGGAACAATATGAAACATCAACATCACAGCTGATACACAAAATTCACATTTATGAACTTAGAGCATGTAGCTCAGTAGAAGATGCTAACTGTGAACTTGGAGCTCATCAGCTGGAAATGGCCAAAAAAGAAGGCAAAATATCTGGGGCAAAATAAGTGCAAGCTATCATCAGTATGATGCAATGGAAAAGGCAAATGAGACCTTAGCAGTTAACAAGGAAAGATTTTCTGCAAAGATTGGTAACTGCTGGTCTACAACTCACTGGTGAGACCTTACAGAAAATGTTAAATATAGAAATAAATATAAAAATAAACCTGTAATTCTTTTATCCAACAACATGACTTGTTATGTGACAGTAAGGTCCAACAGATTATTGCGGTGTTGACACTGTTCTGTATCATTTTCTTATGTCCAACAATCCTGTTCAACCGTGGTTATTATTCTGTTTCAGAAAGGCCCGTGGTGCTATTCACATATAAGGTCTCTGGTGCTTGTAGAATGAAATAAGCTCAAAAGGGAAGAGGTACCTACCTTATAAAGCACAACTCCTCTAACAATTTTTCAAAATGCTTTTTTTAAAAAAAAACTGGCTATTGTTGATTGCTATCAATGGCAAAATCCCATTGGCTCAGAAGTCACTTTATATTGTCTTAGCATTGTGAAATGGGTGAATACTACAGTATAAAGTGGGCTTAGACTACCTGTGGTCTCGTACTTGAGAGAAGTCAGTGAGGCCCTTACAAGAAATCTGTAGTTTTTCAATGAAAATTAAGAAAATCTCTGATAAGAAAGTACCCATAGTTTGTATAACAATTACTGGTTTACTCTCTTAAGCATAGAAAAAATATTGATAACAGGACTGTAACACTCTCTAGCTGGATGTGAAGATCCCGTACCTAGGAGTTAGAAGAGCAGATGGTGACGTCTGGCACAGCTGTAGTGAAGTCAAACAGAGATATGCCAGTTTAAACCAGCAGATGGCTGGGCCCCTTGACTTAAATCTCATAAACACATTTGTTTATAAAAAGGCTTATGGATGGGAAATGAGAAATACTTATTGCTGATAATTTCTGGGAAACAGTGTAGAAAGGAATTTGAGGGGGAAGGGAAGGAGTGGCAGCGCTGTGGTTGGGCTCAGTGCCAGCCTAGGCAAGTGCCAAAGGTTAAGGTGTAGTAACAGCAGCAAGTTATGTACGTAATGCAATTATCAGAGCTTATAACCTGTGGTGTTGGAGCAGGGTGTGGCTAGACTTGCATTACTGTTTCGTTGACCTCACCGTGTACTTACATGAGTCTCATTCCTAATGAAGTTTCGAAGGTCTCCGTGTTTCATGTATGGAAGGACAACTAAGGGGGATCCTTCATTAGGCAAACAGATTCCCAGGAGCGACAGAACATTGGGATGAGTGAAATCTTTCATGATTATTCCTTCTTTCAGAAACTGAGCTACTTCTTCCAGGTCTGTAATCCCTGAGAAATCCAGTAATAAAATGAAATAATTAAAAAAAAATAATCAAACTATGGTTCATTTCTGTACAGTGTGTTTTTCCACAACTGAAACTGATAATGAGAAGCTACAAATATGCTCCTCAGCTCCCACATTACAACTAGGTTATGTGCATAGTTTTTCTTACAATGACCAAATGCACTGGTTCTAATTCTATTTTTTTATTATTTTTTAATTCATTTTAATTACATTTCTCTTTTTCTTAGTGTGAATGGAATAACAACACTTGAATAAAGCCTTTAATAAATTATGTTACAGTCTCTTCCTGTTTTTCCAGCAGCTTTGCCTGCTGCTTAGTAATTTAACTTCCAAAAGCAATTCTTAAGTAGTCAGTAGAATAAAAAATGACACAGTCTTTCCCTTATTTTCCTCTGTTCTGTTCTTCATAGAAGGAATACATGGACATCTCATTTGATAAACAAATATATACCAATGCCTCATGGTATCTAAAGTCATTGGAGTTGCTCCATGGATAAATTTGATCCAGCTGCAACTGAGAATTTTTATTTGTGAAAGTACACTTCCTTGTAATTGGTTAGTTCACCCCGCTTATCTTTGGAATTATGGTAATGTCTCACTATCAAACAGTTAACTCACTATTCAGTGACTTCACAGCACAGTGAATTTTCCTGCCATCATTATCCAGCAATGTTCCATGGTACACACACCCAAAATGTCCTGTGTAAAAAGTGAACAAGATTAGCTTTAATAAGTAAAATTAGCTTTCTGTTATTTCCCACTGGATAGCAATTATGCTTTAAGAAAGTGATCACACTTCATTTCTGTCCAATTCCCAACACTTGTAATGTGCACTTCAGAAATAATACATAAAACTGTCATTACATAAAATGAAAACTCTATTTGCAGCATAATTGATATTTCTTTACCTAGATGAAGTATATAAATAATGACAAGGCTGGCGCCACAAGTGCTTTGTATTCTTGTAATGACTATACACACAAAAACCAAGTCAACCCATTCCCACCATACTCTCCTGTTGGATATATGTCAAAGAAGGGCACTGGAAGGTACGAGGCAGCAGCAGCCAGAAGCAGCCGATGTGACCACTGCATCGGTTGTTCCCTGTGGTCTGTAAGCCCATGCTAACTGGTCCACCAAATTGTACAGCCTCGATGTGTTTTCCGTGGTAATTTCGATAAGGAGACACTGTGGGCTTACTATCTTTCAGCTCTTGTTATTTTATGGAAAATGTTGAGTGTTAAAAGTGGTGTGTTGGCCACGAAAGGTTTGGGAGTTGCTCTACTGATCACAGATTAACCATATCACTAGGAGGTAGTCTGTGGTTTCTGCTATGGCCTAGTTCCTAATGCAAAGTATCACTAAAAAATGATGAGCACAATTTGACTTCTTGCTGACAGTCTAAGAAGTGACATAAACTGGCAGGGACACAGAAATCTTTCCTGAACCTGTGCTTTACTGTGAAGAAAATGGGGTAGTCTGCAGAGTGGGGAGACCTACCGTGAGAAGTCAGCTTGACCTGTTTGGAAAACACAGCAAACTTTGATCTGCAGGCACATGCATTAATCCTTCCAGATCAAATTATGTACATATAATGGTGACTTTCCTTCACGGGTGTACTACTTACTGGCCACTTTTAAAATATTAATATTTGCAGTTAGAAAGCAAAATAGTTTTTTTGTCAAGTGCAAGTGCTGCAGAGAGAACAAGTCTATTTGATTAATTCTACTAGGTTCCAGTCATAAGCACTGGTCAGAGCCCTGTTGGCTTTGATTTTGTCTTAGGGTAAAATTAATACAAAGTTTGTTTTATAAAAGCAACTCAAATCCCATCAGACAAAGATTGTTTGGAGCCTGGGCACAAATCCTACAGCTTGGATTGGGTGTGTCTGAGATATTTTGGGGTTTGGCCCATTTGTAGTTATGGAGGTGAAAATTAAAAAAGCTTAATTATATTGTTGTCATTCCTGATATTTTTCAGCTTTTAAAAATTGGAAATTACTTGGCCTTCTCTGAAACAAAAAAGAAAAGCAAAAGGCCCACCCTTGCTTTGGGGATGATGAAGTGTAATACATGGAGAAAAAAAGCACTGACTGTGTTTGATTTGTGGCTATTTTCCTGCAGAAGAAACATTAGGAATATCATTTATAGCTAATTTTTTATCAGGACTCTGATAGTCAACAGGGGACCTCTCATGCATGATCTGTAGAAGTACTGAAAATCCAGTTTCCACTTGGGTCACTAGTAGGTTCTCAATAGTATGGAATTTAACAAATGCAACTAACAGAAATGCTGATTGGGGCTATGAAACTGGGCGAGAACCCACTTAAGATATAGAAGGATAGGCATGATGGGAAAAATTCAGAAAAATAGGAGACTTACTTTATCAGGGGCAAAAATAAAGGGATGGGAATCAGGAGCTACACAGATCTGCTGTTGGGATGAAAGAGGGAAGAAAGGAAAGAGAGAGCCTTCAGCAGGAGGAAACAATGAACTCTTCAGAGCTGGGGGAAACTCATGGAGGACAAACGGGTGTGTGCATTCACCTGGCCCATGAGGACTTTTACTGAATGCACTTAGTGACTGCAGGGATTTCAGTGCTGTGCAGCAATCCTGCCAGCTCTCAGTCTAGGAGTTAAGACTCACTGGTGCCTCTTCCTTGCTGTCCCCTGCCATTTAGGCATGTGCCTTCAGCTTGTGCAATGTTCTGCTGTAGCCTCACTCCCGCTCTGCAGCCTCATGGATCAGACTAAGCTTTTTGGTGGCCCAGAAGAGGGTAAGAGTGAGGCAGCTGAGGGGGATCAGCAAATCTCTTGAGTTCAAAGGAGCCTTGTTAAATGTCAGACTCCTTCCCTTTTCTGCTGTCTTCTCCAACTCATCAAACACACAACCGCTCATCTGACTTCAAAGGAGGCTCTCCCCTTGATTCAGTGCATGGAATGCAGCTCTGTAACAGGTAAAAAGCTTGAAAAACCTCCGTATAGATACCTTATTCAGAATGGTTTATGCTGAATGGGTGTGCAAAAGGAACACCAGTTTGCAAGGTAAAAGTCACAGTACCCACCTCTTCCTATTACTTCGCTGAAATGCACAATCAGGCTGTCAGCACCAATAACCACATGCTGGACTTCTTTGACCAGGTCAGGATTTAAGGCACTGATATCAATGTGGACATTGGTTTGAAGAAGTGGACTGGCCAAATCTGAGTCCCCACTGGACAGAATTGGGGAGAGGTCAGAGTGAGGATACTGGGCAGGTCTGCACGATCCATTCAGAGACATGCTGGGAAACTGATCTGCAAGATGAACATAACATAAACTGTTATAATCCTTTCAGGCTTCTCCTTGGAAAACAAAGAGCTTCATTTCACTGGTGAGCAAGGGTTTGAGTTTACTGGTTTGGAAGTGGCTTGGATTTGCAAAAGTTTTGCTCACAAAGGGAAAATGAAAATATGCATTGCTAATCTGCCAAACTCCAGGAAAACCATGTCACCAGAAACTTATGCTTGTCTCAGCTCTACTTTTATGAAAATAAATGGAAAAACTTCCACTTTTCTGAGGGGATGGAATGAGGTCTTGTCACTTCTTGCCAAGTGTAGTTTATGGCATTTCTAGTTATTGGGAGTAACAAGAGTAAAATGGAAAAATGACAATAATATGGGAGGAGGATGTAGCAAACAATTAAAAACATGAAATCTTTTATTACTGTCATGTTCTAATTTGGTAGGTAACTCTACTTTTCATGAGGTTTTCCAAACTGCTGGTGACTAGCTATATTTATCCAATGGTAAATATTCAACCAGGGAAATGCCTAGAGGTGATTCATATCCTGAAACTACTGAAGATAATACAGTTGGTGCTACTCATGAAAATAACATGAGCCAGCTGATTTAAAATAGCAGAAATTAAAATGTTTCAGTCAAGCAAGGAATATTTATTTGAGCAAATTATTTTTGTCAATATCATGTTCAAGTATGTTAAGTTGCTTTTGTTTAAAGGAATTTTCCTGGCATTTTAAGTAATAGAATCAAAGAACTAAGTTTAATTTACACCAATTCCAGTTTGGAATGATTCCATTGGAGTCTGTGAGCAGAATTTAGCCCAAGGTCAAAAAGGAAAAAAGGGAATAAATTTAACAACAGAAATTATCAGCTACTTTATTGCACAGACATGCTTTATTTATTTATGTATAAAACCTGGGAGATTTTCATATAGTGTTATCACACTAGATGCAGAGAAAGACTCAGTGTTGGTCTACCTAGAAGCAAAAAAACCCCTCTTCCATTTACAAAGCCACTTTTATGTCACCAAAAGCATGTATCTATTTAATAGTCACGGTAAAATTAGCTATGGTTGTGAAATATTTTTTACAGCTTCTACATGTAAGCGTGCATGTTTTCTAATGTTCCTGTCGTTTTATTCTTTTACGGCAATTTAAGCGAACATTCCTATGTCAATATTCAGTGAACAAACCTCTTTCTTTGGGGCATTCTCTGCAGTGCTTTGCCAATGCACAGTGGCCCGGGATCACTGCAGATTTACCTTCCATCAAAGATCTTTGTACAGTTTTGTCTCTTGTACCACTTTCCCTTCTAAACACTGGCACAAGCTTTCCTTTTCCTTCAGGAATCTTTCAGTCAAGAAGCTTCCTGTGCCAGCTGATGGAAGCAATTAAAGAATCATAAAGAAAGCTGGGGACTGTCCTGGCTCTCAGACAGCTCCACGACTGGGAATTACAAAGGTAGAATAAGGATTTGGAGTGATTTCTATTATGCTTCATACAGCAGTCTTGTACCTTAAATAATACAAGAGTATGTCTACACAAAGATAACACAAATCTGTGATATCTCAAATATCTTAGTATAGTAACTTCTAATAGTTAAGGACTGTTTAATGGTAATCGAAGATCATCATCTTAAAGGACATGTTCAGTCTGAAGTGGTGTGCTAAGTGCAGCAGAGTGCTCTTATGGAGAATGCCGACTCTAAAAAAGTATTATAAGGAATAAAAATGATTCAGCATAGGATTATTCTTCCCTCATGATCACAGACCTGAAAGAGAACATTGTGTTTTCTGAGCCTGGCATCCCAGCACACATGGACATCCACTTGAACTGTCACAGTTTTCACAGCCCTTTAGCTTAAATTTTAAAACAAACACTTCTGGGTCATGCAACATTCCATTTTATAGGACGAGCATGAATGGACCAAAAAATGTCAGCTTACGAAAGTCCATTTCCCATGCTGGGCTGACAGATCTGCTTTATAATGGCTGTATGAAGTCACTGAGACAGACTGAAACTAGAGACACTTATTGCCATCCTTAAAATCACTTTTTCAGACTCGATTTGTGCATGGTGTGACAGACTTCATGATAATACAAAATCATGATATCCATTAGCTCCTCATTAATTGTGGAGCATACTTACAGTGAGCTTCTATGAATAGAATTTTATTATATTCCCCCAACCTAGGTAGAGTAAAAGTAAAAATCATTTGCACCTGAATCTTGGGAAACACCAGAGAAACTCAGTTCAAATAGTAAACCTGTGAACACATCATAGTCCCTATACAACAGAGACACAGATAAACCAGATCAAAACCTGAAATTAAGATATCAGTCAAAATAGCTATACTCTGAAGACAGATGCAAAGCAAGATATATGAAATGGCATCGTCTGTACATATTCATAGTAGAGACATACCTTCTAGAAAAGTTGACCTGTAATCTACAGATTCGCTTGAGACCATTTCTGTTGTTGGACTTACACTCCTCGCGCTCACCAGCCTGTCCAGGTGAGGAGTGTGAACTCTGCCATCATAGCGCACTAGATCACTTCCCAGATCTGAAGGGGGAGGAGAAAAATATTGGGAAACCCTCGTGTTTACTATATGCCAACATTTATTTAGGTATTCATTTAATTTTAGATATTCTGCTCTGCTGGGAAGAGGGTCAGGTTGTTGCTGATGCAAACATGGGTAGGACCTGAACTTCAGCTATTTGAGCAGGACAAGAATTGCTGTAACTTGTGTTGAAGCCCCACTCCTGGCCATACTGAAAGATTCAAGGGAGCTTCAAAACCTCTGGGGCCAGCTTCAGGACCTGGCTGTGATACCACATCATAACAAGACCTGGTCATATAGTAGCTTCCTCCTCCTTCCCACTTGCACAGTGCAGCATTTCCCACCAGAAGGAAACCCAGACAGAGGGGCCAGAAAGGAGGCACACTTTGATCAAGTTCCTGATTTGGGTGAACAAGAGACCGGGATATTGCAGTGCTCTGTCTCGCACAACCTAGGCACAGCCTGAAGGACTACAAGGCCACTGGATGAAGCTGAAGTACACGTGGTTCCAGGTGTGCCATTTACTTGTCCCTTCTTCTATGGCTGACTGGGGAAACGAAGTTACTAAGTTTCCCTAACAGCTCAGAGTTCCTCTGAAATCCTTCTCCTTTAGTCATAGCGTGGCCCTTCACCCAGCTCGGGCAACAGCCAAGGGCTGAAATGCAACTGAACATTGGACTAGATTGTGAAAGTTCAGCTGACAGGTTACAGAAGGCTATTGCATGGCACTTAAGCAGAGCATAAATTGATGTATTTTTAAAATCTAAGATATAATAAGAGAATTATTTGATGGAATTGACTATCATGGACCTTTAATTTGTTTCTTCTTCCTTCTCCAGAGAAAAAATACCAAAAAGATAAAAATTAAAACTGATGTTGCAACAACTCCAGCAATTAGTCCCGTGAAATTCTGATCTTGCCGGATCAGCACTTTTCCAATAACTGTTGACAAAACTTCTTGCTTCCACTGAAAAAAAAAAAAAGAAAAAAAGTAGATAGTGTGATGATTTCAAAAGACAAGAAGTAGATCATTAGTACTGAAGTATAAGCTGATATGTCCCATAAGAATTAAATCTTGATTTTATGATACCCTACTGAGATAAGACACTGGGAGTGAAGAAATAATTATATTCACAGAATCACAGAATATCCCGAGTTGGAAGGGACCCATAAGGATCATCGAGTCCAACTCCTGGCACTGCACAGGTCTACCCAAAATTTTAGACCATGTGACTAAGTGCACAGTCCAAACGCCTCTTAAATTCAGACAGGCTTGGTGCAGTGACTACTTCACTGGGGAGCCTGTTCCAGTGTGCAGCCACCCTCTCAGTGAAGAACCTCTTCCTAATGTCCAACCTAAACCTCCCCTGCCTCAGCTTGACACCATTGCCGCGGGTTCTATCACTGGTGATTAAGGAGAATAGGTCGGCGCCTGGCCCTCCACTCCCCCTCGCAAGGAAGTTGTAGACTGCGATGAGGTCTCCCCTCAGCCTCCTCTTCTCCAGGCTGAACAGGCCAAGTGACCTCAGCCGCTCCTCATACGTCTTCCCCTCTAGGCCCTTCACCATCTTCGTCGCCCTCCTCTGGACACTCTGCAGCAGTTTTACATCCTTTTTGTACTGTGGTGCCCAGAACTGCACACAGTGCTCAAGGTGAGGCCGCACCAGCGCAGAGCACAGCGGGACAATCACTTCCCTTGACCGACTAGCAATGCCGTGCTTGATGCACCCCAGGATACGGTTGGCCCTCCTGGCTGCCAGGAGTATTGGTGTATGTGAAACCAGATCTACATTTTTATGATTCATTACATGCTTGCAGGAGACGCATGGCTACGTATGTGCTACACCACAAACACAGCACACACTCAGACACATACTCTGGATAACAGGGTCCCACTGCTGCCAGATGCTAATTCAAAATGCTAAATTCATACCTTTACTCAAAGGGTGAAGGGAAGTGTATGGGCCTGTGGATATACAGGCTGAGATGTATGTTAAAAAAAGAGCCCAAATGTCTTTGATATGTGTCCTTCTGGCATAACCACTCTGTAACATCAAACTCTCTTTCTGTTGACAGCGTGCCTGCATTTTAGTTCCCAAGGTCACGTGAGCCTGTCCCTTGCCAGCTTCTAACTTGTCGACAGTTTAAAGAAACAAAATAAAACAAAAAAACAACCCTCAAAAATCAACAATGGAACAAACACCAAGCAGCTAACAGGGAAAAACTGTTTTAGATCACACGGCACTAGCTCAGTCAGTTGGAATGCATTTGGCCATCTTTTCTCTTCCTCCCGTGGAATTCATTCCTCTGGGTACTGTAATGATGGATTTGCCCGTCAAAAGAGCAAATTTTCTTCTTCACTGGGCAGACTTCAATTTCTGAGGCTCCTTGCCAGTAAACAAGCAGAAACCCTATTTAACCCCTTTATGTTGTATTCTTTTCTACATATGGAATACATCACACATATCTGTTTCTTAGAGGTTATGGCCTACTGTCACATTGCAGAACAGATTGAATGAACTTGAATATGTAAAAATAGATATAGGTACAGAATGTTAAAAGTGCACAAATATTATATGAAACCAGGCATTTACAGATATGGGAAACAGAGTTGCCAAAAGGGGAGCTGCACCTCTTCTATAGTTTGCCTGATAAATCCAAGAAATTGCATTTGTACTTTTCAAAGCAAATTCATATTAAAATAAGTTAACTTAATAGTTACTGTATTAATAAAATAATTTAATGATTATTATTTACTTAGATTGAACTAACACATAAAATATCATTCACAGCCCAGGATCTCATTGAGATGAGTGCCATAAAAGTACAGAACAAAAAGATGGTCCCTGCTCCAAAGAGCTACTTTGATCCTGGTCACACTTAGATGACTGCCAAAGTTTCCACTGTCTTCAATGAATCAGAGTCCATGCTCAGCAAATTTCATCTATTCAAATGTAATCCCCCTCTCCTGTGATTTTAGATGTTTATATTTAAAAAAATCCAAAGATTCTGAAAGATTTGTGTCTTATTCTATGAATCAGAAGGTCAAAACTGTTTACAATCTAAATCTACTGTAGAAGTCTGAATGACTCTAGTGAGACCACCTTTACAACAATTGTGAAACTCAAACATTTCTCCTCAGTGTCTGCCTCTTACAAAACTAATGAAACTAAATAAAACACACATAAAAAATCTTTTAGAAAGGATCTGATCCTATTGACTGTATCAGAATATTTTGCTGGAAAAGGACTTGTGAGCTCCAAAGAAAACCTACTCCATTATAGTTTCCTGTTCTTCCCCATATAGTTCCTCTTGTCTTTGGATTAAGAACTAGCATTTTATTTCTGTGCTTCTTGGTATAGGTCCTGTTTTCTGCTTAAGGCTCCAGAAAGTCTCTGTACAAACAGGTAATAACAATGATGATAACATTTCTTTTAAAATAGTCAATATTATTTGAATTTCCATCCCAAACAAGCAGGGATAGAGATATCTCTGTAAACACAAGCTTAGGCTTGTTGTAGGTTCAACGGTGTCATTGGGATCAATAATAAAAATTACATTAATATTGCATGTGTGCTGTATCTGCCTCACCTCTATATTTAGCTCACTGTTGGATTTCAGGAGATCACTCGGAACTGTACACAGAATTGATTCTGACTGCAGGAGGAGGTTTTCGCAGCTTTTATTTCCAACTTTTAGCACCTCTCCTTTAACAGCTTCTGAATCAATATAATTTCCCTTGGAAAAAAAAAAAAAGAAAAAATCAATTTAATATTACATAACTGCCTCATAAAAGTTAAGGAGAAGACCTATTATTAGGCTGTAAAATGTTTTTAATGGAAAAACAATTGTGAAATAAAACAGACTAATACAAGTTTACATTGCCCTGTCAATATGCATATATTGGGTTTATTCATGTAAATGGAAGTTTGACAGATAGGCCAGAGAAGGGGGGGATAATAATGCTTAAGGATACAATCTGCTGTCACTAATACTCATACAGCCCATAAGGGCTTCTAAAAATGCAAATGTTTGAGGAATAATTTCTGATGGTCCTGTTTAGATTTTTGCATAATTTGCACAAGAAAGAAAGCATTATGTGATCCTGTTGTTTATACAAAACTGGCATTATATTATCCACAAACTAAAGGCATCTCAAATATTTTGTTTTGCAAGTGGTTATGGTTGAGGGAGTGAAGCTTTCAAAAAAGAGCGAGTGAATTACAATCATAAATACGCACAAATCTGTTAAAATCACTTTCCACAGACAAAAGAGGAACAAACCATGGTAAAGATGACAGCATGAAAAGTGCAATCCCTACTCAGAAAACCTGCCTTCACATCCTAGACTTGGATGAAATATTATTCCTTCTGGTATTGTGATAGTAGTGTCCAAAGGCCAAGGTCAGGATCTTTTGTGCTCAGGACTGCATCGGTATTTAGGAAGCTGCAGTTCTGCCCTGACCCGTGTATAGCTCAGCTTAGATAAGATGAAAGAACAGGCATATTATGAGGGAGTAAAAGGGGAAAAGGGAGGATGGGGAGTAACAGTAATACAGTCTATTGATGTGGGTTAGACTGGGAGTTTTTCACAAGAAGGGAGGAAGGCATCATGCCTGACACTACTGTGAGGCCTCGTCTACTGAAAAGAAAACAAGAATCCCATTCTGAAGGGCAAAATAAACCTTACTTTGGAATATGTTTTTTAGGTCTGCTACAGAATCAGACTGAGCCCTTGGGAAATTGTAATAAAAATATAGGAGAGCCAGTTTAATGTCCTATTTTGATTGGCAAAGCCACACTCTGGGTGAGTGCTTTTTAACTGCTGGCCAAAAAAGTCCATTTTGCTCTCTTTTTTCTATCTACTAGGAGCCATTCTGTTTGGTGTTGAATATTCTATGGCTAGGGAGCATAGACTGTTTAGTGCTTATTAGTCTGGAAACTTACTGCAGATTGTGAGCCATACAGGTTCAAATCTTTCTTTTGAATCATGTACCTCAAAAGACCTGAATTTGTGTCTTCCATCTTCAGGATAAATTTATTGTCCCAGAGAGTGTGGGTGACTGGCCACTCTTTTTTCTTCTACACCAGATCTTAGAAGATTTTCTTCACCGAAACTGATGCTTACCCAAAGGAAAAAAACATACTGACATTTCCTAGGGTGGTCATTAATCAATTATAATGAACACAGTAGTTTTTATTTATTACCATTACCATTATATTACCATTAATATATTATAGTTTCAAAAATATTCAGTATAATATCTGTCTATATCAAGAGTTTCAAAACTCTTTCAGCAGTGGTTTTGTTCTTCTAAGGACCATAGATTTTGCATATGATTTTAAGAAAAGGAGGAACTTGACTCCAATGAGAAATGGGAAGCAATATTTCCTATTTTAAAATTCATATTACCTCCTACTTGCTGAATAATGTCCTTACATGCAAGCTGAAGAAGATAGTTACTACTCTGTGTAGCTGTCACAAACCAATCTGATAGACTAACTACCTCACAACTTTAGAGACAGAGGAATAATTTGGATGAAAGTCTAGAAGCAGTATAAAAACTGCAAACTGAGGTGTGGAAATTTTGAGTTGAGTGTCAGACGAATTTTTAAGATTCCTAAAGAGAGCAGATTAACTTGGGAAGAATGTGGAGTTACTGAAGTTGTAGAGCTTCCACTTAAGCTTGCTCAGAAATGTTTCCATTGCACTTTCTTGGACTGGACAGTAACAGAAACATAATTTTCTATGAGATGAGGAAGAAGATGAAAAATAGAGTGACCTGTAAATGGACAAGAAAAGTTTCTAAAGGTTATCTCATAAAGAATGTGTTGGACTGGCTTAGCAATAGACTAGGTGGATAATAGACTGGCTTGGTGCATGAGTACAACTCCCGACCAGGCCAGGCCTCTGCTGGTTGTGCAGCTCAGGCAATGACCAGAAGAAGTAAAAGAAAAAAAAGTGACACAGGAGAAAAGCAAGGACCCTTCCCCACCCATGCCTGTCCTGCTCACACTAATGCTCCAGGTTTGGGCAGAGGGAAGCAGTACAAGAGCTGCTGCAGCCCTTGGAGGGTGAGGGTAGCGACCTGGCACACAGTCCCAAAACCTCAGGTCTGCTGCAGCACTTCAAAGAGCTGCCCTGCATCGAGAGGCCATTGAAGGACATTTTCAAGAGCCCCCAAAGTGATGGCCATCGCAGAGTTAGGGCACGTTCCCCCGTGGCAAACACAGGCTGCCAAGTGATGCTGATAGGGGTTATCTTGTCTCTGCAGTGTCTTATCACTCGTAATATCTAGGGGCAGGCTGCTTTCCTGCCCTGACCTCTGGTGGAAGTTCCCAACTGCATGAAGTGGCCTGAGGCTTTAAAGGGAAAATGACTGGCCTATGTGTTTCTTTGTGCATACCCCAACAGCATCAGGTGCTACAATAATGGCACTTGCAAGGAGATCAAATGCCTTTTGCCAAGTGTGGGCGTCAGTCTTCTGAGCAGAGGCACAGATGAAATCAGCGCAGGACCTAGTCCTCTGTACAAACTGTCCATTTCTTTCTGGTCCAGGTCAGTGGCTTCTGTGGGAAGCGGTGAGCAAATTCTGTGCTCTTTAGCAGACTCAGTTCTTCAGTCATCCCCAGCAGAGAAATGCCAGAATTTCTCCCACCCTGTTAGCTTCCCGTGTTGGCAGGAGATGGGAGCACTTCTAAAGTAGCGTCTTTGTGGTGTTGAAGCAGAGAAGTGCCTCAAGCCACTGTGCTGTGACCGCTCTGACTGGGGTATGGTGGGCAGTGAGAGACTTCAAAGAGTCACATACTTGGCAAAGGAAGGCAGTGATGATGTGGGTCCTTGAGAGACTTGGTAGTGTGGAAGACAAGAGGGCTGGCACTGAAGACAAGAAAGGCTGGCATTCATGGCAGTGCCCTGATGGTATTTTAGACAGAAGACTTAATGTTTTCTTGCATTTAACATTTTCTTACAAAAACATCTTATGGTCATCAGGGGAAACCAAACAACACCTTTCAATTGGTGCCTACTGTCATTTGATGAAAGCTAAATATGTCACAGTAGATTAGTTTGATTGAAAAACTTGTGATAAAAGCTCCCTCCACCTCTCTGAAACTAATTAAGAAAAAGATAAAAGAACTTTGGTTTGGTAGAACAGTCTGTTCACTGAAGCAAGCTGCCATTTAATTTCATGCTGAGCTTGCTTAATTACCACACAAAATATGACCATGAGGCATGTAAACTTGTGTGTGTTTATTTTTGTATGTGAGTATGGGGCTAGGGAAAAATGTTGCCAATATGACTTGTAATGATCTTTTGGCTCCCTACTAAAATTTCTGAAAGCTGCCTCACTGTTTTGATAGAAGCATCCCGCTATAACTAATTCTATTTAGAAGAGAATGTTAAGTTGGTGCTTGTTCATGCTTTGTTCAAGGAGAACAGTTTTCACTAATGTCGTTCTCCAGTTGGTTGTCAGGAAATAATCAGGGCATTAGGGTTAGGTAGACATCTGCCTTGGGTGCCATGACTACAAGGTGACATCAATACTACAAAATTGTTACTTTGGTCAGTTGTCAGTAGGACACTCCTCAGCCAGCCTTTCTCATCTCAGTGACTTTTTCCTTACAATAAATAGCAGTAGGGACTTCTCCTTACGGGAGAATAAAAAGTTCAAGAGTAAAAGAAAGAAGAGAGTTAAAAAAAAAAAAATACCACCTAATTCTTAACCTAAGTCCTTGGGGAAGATTATGAAACAAGTTCTCATGGAAGGATTTCCAGGCAGAGGAAGGACAAGAAGGCAATTGGGAACAGCCAGAACAGGCTTCCCAAGAGTGGATTTTGCCTGAGTGGCCAGATTGCCTTCTATGAGGAGATGATGGGCTCTGTAGATGAAGGGAGAGCACTTGACAATGTTTACTTTGCATTTAGCAAGGTTTGCAACACAATCTCTCCTAGTATTGAAAACAAATTGGCATGATGTGGACTGGATGAGTGGACTATAAATTGTATAAAAAACTGACTGGACCATCAGCTCAAAGATTACAAGTCTAACAAGTGGCATTTCTCAAGGGGTGATGTTGAGACCAATACAGTTTAAAATCTTCATCAACAACCTGGACAAAGGGACAGAATGCATTGTCCTTTGAGCTTTCAGATTACATCAAATTTAGGAAAATGACTGATACTGGAGAGCAGGACCACTGCTCAGAGGGCCTACTGCAAGCTGGAGGAGCGGGCCAGCAGGAACCTCATAAATTCAACAAAGACAAAGTTCTGCACCTGGGGGACAAGGTAGGATCAGCAGGGCAGAAAGTCACTTTACAGAAAAGTCTGGGGGGTCCTGGTGGACCACAAGGTGAAATGAGGTGGCAATGTGCTGTTGTAGTATTGAAGGCTCACCACATACTTTAGCAACAGCTTAACCATGGATGGTTAACTTAACTTAAGATTGGAAAGATTAACTTAAGATGGAAAGAGGTGATTGTTCTTCTCTGCTCAGCACTTGCGAGGCCACACCTGGAGAATTGTGCTGGGTTTTGGGTCCCACAGTAAAAGAGAGGTAAAGACAAACTGAGCGAAGTACAGCAGAAGGCTGCTGAGATGGGAAAGAGGCTGAAGCACAAGGTGCATGAGGCGAGGCTAGGGGAGCTGGGTTTTTTGAACTGCAAAATCTCTGTCCTTGGAGATTTTCAAAACTCATCCGGATGAGGCCATAGGCAACCTGACCAAAATTTTAAGTTTGCCCTGCTTTGAGTGAAGGGGTTAGACTATGAAGACCTCCAAAGGTTCCTTCCAGTCTAAATTTTTCTATGATTCCTCTCAAATTAGTCTTCCTTGTTTCCAAATGGTTGATATACATGACCTGGAAAACATTGGAAACAGCTGCTGTCACTGCACAGAGGCATTGAGCCATACCGAAGCTCTGTATTCCCAGCTCTCCGTTAATCTGCACACCAGAACTCTTTCTAGGGTTTCTCCATGGACAGGTGAAGGTTCACTCTGCATTGAGTGATTTTGCTGGAAAAACGACCCGTGAGCTCCAAAGTAAACCTACTCCATTATAGTTTCCTGTTCTTCTTCATACGGCTTCTCTTGGATTAAAAACTAGCATTTTATTTCTGTGCTTCTTAGTTTAGGTCCCAGACTGATTATTCTTTGGAATTTGCCCAAAACATTTTGTGGTGTCAGATCAATATGCAGAGAGTTTGACTGGATCCCAGCATGACAGACAGGGACTCTGAGGTAACTGATTTTCTGCAGCCCAGGAGTTGGCTCACCGGACCATATTGGAGTCTAAGACCTCAGGCCTCACAGACTTCATAGCTGTATAGGGGAAAAGAGTTTTGGCTCACAGAGCTATGGAGCAGCTACATGAAGAGATGACCCCACCATTAAGGATGATTTTTTTTTTTTCTCTAAAAGTTTTTATATATTGTATGCCATATAAATTATAAACATTCTATAGAAATAAAATGTACATTATAACAAATTTTCATACATATTCATTATAAGTTAGAAATACCTGTATTTACCCTGTTCATATTTGACACTCTAAATCAGAAAAGCACTAAATATCAGGAAGTCAGTCTCACAAATGGATTTAACTTTCTCTGCAGCACTCTTGTACAAAGCAAACTGTGCCTGTGAGGGCCCCAGATTCCTGACAGATGTTTCTCAATGCTGCCTAGGCTATTCTCAGTACTCTTTTAACTGGCACTCAGCATTAACTTTGCATTTTTCATGGATCCATAAATATTTAGCCTACAGTGGTGACTGATCTTCTTGAGTGACTCTGTGCACAGACTGGAATTTCCCTCAGCTCTAGAGAGCCAAAGCTGCTGGGACACTTCTCAAAGGTAACTCCACATCTTGCATGAGGAAGGACACAAAACTGTATGACAGTGAGAGCTGGGACTCACACACAGAGCACACACTTCACATTCTGGGCTGCTGGCCATGTTTAATTCTGAACTGCTGACGCAGCTTGTAGTAGTCAGAAGCTGACACAGCCTGGTTGTCCCACTTGCTGCCCAGAGGACGAGGAAAGCCCCTCTCCCTCCCTACCTGATACCAGAAACTGCCCTGGTATGCCTTTGGTTTCACCTCTTTATCTTTTAGGTTGTGACAACTGGGGGCTTGGATGAACGCAGTCCTGAACACACTGTGCTCAGTCCCTCTCTGCCTTTGTTTCCTTGGGGCTTCTTCTACTTCATTAAAATGTCTATTGCATAGTATGCTGCTGATGTGTGCTTCACAACTTTCAGTGCACCTATGAATGTTTCTACTGGCTGAAAAATGAAAAATTTAAAAACCTATTTCAACATTTCTTACCTTAATTTCCAGAACATTTGGGTTGCCTCTTGAGATGAACACTGGCTTTTCAAAATGCTTAAAAACAGGATTATTTACATAATCAAAATCAAAGTACAAAGAGCTGACACCATCAAAAATAAAGAACACTTTGGTTACAAAGGGTGGTTGAAGATTGAAGGCTTTCAGGGAAGGAGTTGTACAGCAGATTATCTCTGAGCTAGAGCGGTGGCTACATGCCTATAAGAAAGAAAGAAATAATTGGAGTAAGTGCATAGGAAGTAACTGATGAACATAGCTGTTCTTTAACAATACACATCTATTGAAAAAATAAACACCAGAGGTCTTGTTCTTCTTTAACCAAAGCAAAATCCTGATCATGGCTACACAGCATTTGTTTAGAGCTGGGAGAAAAGTATAAAAACTCAATGGTGTTTGCACTCTTGTTGAGGAAATGTTCAAGTAAACAAGCTTCCTGGCCTGATTGTTCACAGCACTTTTAAAGTAAATATTTTGAAGATAATTAGTGGAAAATGATTTCCAATGCCAAAGACCATCAGGAGGCTACCCCTTCACTGGGCTGTACTAGGACACAAAGCAGCCATAACTCAGCTTATCCAGCCTATGTCAGACTACAACATGGATTTCTCCTCCTTTTATACTACAATAGCAAGAGACCAGACGAGAAGTTAAAAATAGGGCCAATGCGTGTGACTGAAATAGTGGAAAACAAAAGCACTCTTTACTCACAGTGCAGCTAAGCTGCTATGTTTCCACCAGAAGGGAACTATGGACTCCATGAGAAAGTGCTTTAAAGCCAAAACCATTGTGGGTATTTGGGCCATGAGAGTTCAGCAAAACATATCTCCTTTCTAAAATGGTATGTGTAAAACCCTAGAAGTGTGGCATTTAGTGCTTAGGTATGCTGGTGTAATACAAGTCCCTCCTGGGACTGTTGACTTCAGGACATGCTTCACACTGTATCTCCCCATATGAGTGGGGATGACATATTTGCTCCTTCGTGCCATGCAGAAGCTGCCTGGCAACAGGCGTGAAGCCACGTTTTCCCCTCACTCTGCAATTATTCCCACTGAAGGCGTGCTCTGGACCAAGCAGTGCATCCCAGAAGAAAGATGCTGGTGCACCACACAATCCAGAAGACCTGCCAGGGAGTGCTTTGTGCCCTGGAGCTGCGATCCAGAGTCAAATGTCTGGCCAGTGTGCTTCCATCCATCCTGTACCACCTTGACACGAGTCTCTTGAGACAGACACGATGGACCCAGGTCCTCCCTAAAAGGATTCCTTTCTTGCAAGCAAGGCAGTCTGATCTGAAGCTGAGTTTGGTCAGTTTACAGGGATAACATGAATCCTTGCAGGTGGGATTCATCCAGCCTGCATCCAGTCACCTGCACTGGAATTAGTTGTCTAAACTCCCTATATAGTCAACAGAGGGAAACAGGCTCACCTGGAGTGAGGTTCATCTGATCTGTTTTAGACAACAGCTTCAATTAGATGAACAGCACTCTAGAAGGGTCAACTTTTCTCTCTTGACTGTAGAGGTTTCTAGATGACTAATTGGATTATAATATCAACAGCACATCTACAAGCATCGATGGGAGGCGTGGTGGGTGCTGGGCAGCATCACACACTGCAGAGTGGTTCTTCTGTGATTGTGTCATGTACTCCCCTCACTGTGCCTCCCTTTCACACTGCCTGCAGCAGATATGGTTGAAGGACTTCTGGCACAAATAGAGTTGCTCCAGTTCCACCGTACTTTTGTATAAGCCTTCTGTAAGTCATTCCCTGTACAGTGTGCCATGACGGCAGACATTACCCTTTTTTTTTTTTTTTAATAGAGTGGCTGACATGTGGCCCAGTAACAATGGGATTTATATCCTAGTCATCATAAATCTTACATTTGTTCTACAAGAAATTTCCCTGGAAAACCAGCAGTGTTGTCGAATACTTTTGTGCATCTAGAGAGGGCCAAAATATATATTTTTTTTCTGTTTTGTTTTGCAAATTAAATTGGTTCTCATTATAAAATGCTGCCTGAAGGAGCTGTGAAATTAGTTTACATTTGCCTGTAATATGCTAAATTAATGCAATGTAATTTTGCTGTGTTTCAAATCAGTGACATAACAGTTCAAGCTATGTCAGTTATATATTCACGTTAGCTTGAAAAGTAGGATTAAATTAGATATCTGCAAATCAGCACTTTTCCTTATCACCATAGCAATTCATGTTTCTTTGCATAATATTATGAAATCTTAAATCTGTCCAGAGAAACATTTTTAAGGCCCTGAAACTGAGCATTAGACTTTTAAAGCTCTACTACAAGGTTTACATACCTGTGAGCTATGAGTTCTGTGCTCAGTTAAACAACTTGGTCTAGCTCTCAGTGACACTAGGGGGACTTGCACCCATGAAACTAACAGCCTCTTTAGATTCCTAGCACAAATTCAAAAATATTTGTGCACCTCCCATAAAAACAAGGTGGTACACAAGTCAAGGCAGATTTTTCCTCCATTTGCTTACAGTATTAGAGTATAATTGTTCTTCCTTGTTATACACCATTTACCGTATCTGATGCTTTCTTATATCACATGGATCTAGAACTTCATTTGAATCAGTATGGTAATAATAAGATGCATCATTAGTATAATGTATGATCAAGCCATATTTTCCCATGATATATGAATATTTGTAAAGTTATCTATCATATTGTGTCAATTCTAAAAACTAAAATATATAATTATAAAACCAAATATGTCCTAGGTAATCATTATATTTATTTGATTAATGTAAATTCATTAGACTTTTTATCTACTGTAGAGTAGTGATGTCCGTTAAATGAATAGCAGTGGTATTCATAACTTTGTTTGTGGCTATCTATTAGAATCAGATACTTTACTTTATCAGGCTGGTCTCTGAAGAGGATGCTTTCAGAGAATGATAAAAATCTAATAATACTCTTTGGAGGGGATGCAATGTGACTGATTGGTAAGGTCAAGAAAAATCTTATTTGCAATGCCCTTATTGGTACATGACTTGACATGACATTTTTACCTTGAAATTGGTTTTAGCAATTGAAGAATATGATGGTTTAGTTTTCAAGAAATATTGGATTGAGGATCTATAAGAAAAAAACTAATTCAATCTATTGCCTACTCAATTAAGATACTGCCTATCACCCAGCACCTTTAACTTTTATTTAATTAGGCTTTAAAGTACATTCACTTTAAAAACTAAAGCTGCATTCTTCCTGTGACTATAATCTACATCTGAGGACAATAAGGAAGAAAAGACGTAAAAATTATGGAGCATTTCACAAGCATAAGTAAATACTATACCCTAAACGGAATAATAATCCATTGCACAATGCATATGATTCACCACTTAAAGGTATGTATTCTTGCTTCATTTGTAAAATATGACCCTTGAGGCAATTAATTCAAACCTGACCTACAGAATCTGAACTTCGGTGCCCAATTCATTTTTTTTTCATCTGACACAACAACAGGAAAAGTATGAGGGAGGATCTCGGAGCTCCAAAGGTCTCCCAGCAACTGACCCAGATAAGAGAGGGGCAGTCAGATGTGTATTACAGGATCTGTAGCAGTCAGAAAAGAGAAAAGGGCCAATTTGTCCTTACATAAAAAGTCTAAACTTTTGAAGTTCCAGTGAGAAATGAAAGATGAATGAGGTTAAAGGCAGACCAGGAGACTCTCCAGCCATCTCTGCCAAAGGATGATTTCTCACAAGAGAGAGATGAGAATTCAGGTCCAACTTGAGGAAAACCCATTCAGAAAGCTTTTATGTGTAGGTGAGAAACTGAGCAGTGACACTCAAGCAGGGTACCTTGAAGATTTTTCAGAGGACTCACGGGCTTTTGCTATCATTTCAGGTGGTGCAAGAAATGGTGCTAATGGTTTGATAGCATTTTTATTCTAGTTGTCTTGCTGGATGAAAGCATGGGAGATGATACTTCTAGTCTGTAAGATCACTGGACCAGAGCGTAGAGTAAACCCTCTTGGTCCTGAGTTTGAGAGCCAGCCCTTCACACAACATGACTGATACTGACTGGAAGTCCAGTCTCCTCCTTGGGTTTGGGATGGTTAATGTGCCTGACAGCAATGCATCCCAGGGACCCTGATGAGTTTGCAACATGGGCTCTTCCCTGATACCCATCACCGAACTCCTTCCTTTGCGAGAGATGTACATGAGATACAGTTTCAGCACAGAAAGAAAGGCCATGGCTCCCCTTGTGAGGGAAACTCTTTGTTTGGCTTCTGTGGCAGCTTTATGACACAGAGTCAACATAACTAAAGGATCTGACCCTGAGCCTGTTTGGATACATAATCAGGAATAACTTCAATAATCACATGCTCACCATCCACAGTTCCCAGGGAATTTCTTCTATCATTATTTAATAAATCTAAGCTAGACACTCGCAGGTGTATTCTGTGCAGTTTGATGGGTATTATGAATAGAGGTTGTTAAGGGACTTTAAATGTAGAAGGAACTTTAGGGTATTTTAAAATTCTCCTGTAATACAACAGGAAATGGCATCTAGCAGGGAGTAATAAAGAAATGCTAAAGATTATTCAAGGGATTACTTATTGAAGAGATAATTAAAGTCTGCAGAAAGAGATGATCTTGCATAGCTACAGGGTCAGTTGTTGGAGGTCATTCATTAAAAGGTGCTTTTCCCTAGTTTTGCAATCATGGACATCTTGGTAGATTCATAGTTAAAAGAGATTAAGCAGTGGGAATATATGTTTGAATTAATTAATGGATGGAACATTTAAAATGTTACAGCAAAGGATCCCCAAATGACAACGTATTTGTTACTGGGGAATCAGTGCAAAGTACAGGCTTTCAAAGAGAAAATATTGGACTCAAGAGCTTCAAGTGCAGAAGAATCATGTAGCAGGACTTATAGCAGAAGTTGGAAGGTACTTATTTTGTAAATAGGCTCCTGATCAACCATCACCCCAAACTATGCCAAGCTTTTACACAGGTAGAGTACAAAGTGAAAGGAAGGAATGAAGTGCGTCCTTCCTTGTGCACCTCACACTGGAACTGAATGTGTGAGAAGAAGTGAGAGGGTTAGTGTATGCTTATGCATTATCTAGAGCTCTCAGGAAGAGGAATTTATGTAGAACTCCCCAGATTCATATCTTTTGTTCCTAATCAGAACAAATGGTCAGAAGAACTAATGAAACAGAAATTAAAAAGAAACACATTGCAAGTACTGAAACATATGGTTCAGTAACTGTAGAACATTTTTTTCACTGATGTTGAAATACCGAATTTGAAGAAGGCAAGACATACTATTTTGATAGTGTTAGTGGAATGTAATATAAACATGATTAGTGTGAACACAGTATTGAATAATTTCAATGAAATTTAAATAAATATGGAAAGAAAATGATAAAATTGAAGCAAGGCATTTTTACCTTATAGAACAGAAATTTTCAGAAATACTGAACTGCAAGAATGAGAGCTGATATACTCAACTTGGAATCACCATAGAATCACAGAATGATTTGGGTTGGAAGGGACCTTAAAGACCATCTAATTCCAACCACTCTGCCATGGGCAGGGATACCTTCCGCTAGACCAGGTTGCCCAGGGCCCCATCCAAACTGGCCTTAAACACTTCAAGCTGTTCCAGCACCTCACCACCCTCAAAGTAAAGAATTTCTTACAATCATAGAATGGGTAGGCGGTCCGTAGGCTCGAACCTGCACCACGGTCGCTTCTGCTCAGACCTGTGTGGCCTGTGAATGGCAGAACAGCTAGGCTACTGCTGGCCCCCAAACTTACATGTTTCTTCTATAGGAGACTGGCATATTACACCCAAAACTTTTCAATTCCAATGAAACTGCATTTCTTATGAAGAGTTGTTTCATAGAAACTCTTTTACCACCTCTACTGCTCATCTTTTCCACTAGGATGGAAAGAAAGAGGCAGAGAAGATCAAATGCCCCAAGGCATACAAGTTGGCTCTGCCCCCTGAGTCTTTGGGATGCAGAGCATCCCTTACAGTTCCTGCTGCTCATGGAAGTGACCCTCCACTCAAACCGTGACTCCACTGGGGCTCCAGGCCACAGTTAAGCCTGGTGGAGTAAGGGTTTGAGGACAGATAGATGACTGCAAAAGGAGAGAGCTCTTTTAAGTCAGGCACCACCAGTTTTAGGCAAATGAGAGGGCATCTGGGAGGTGGCAGAAAGAATGAGCAGAGCTCTAGGAAACAACAGTTATCAGGTGAGGTTGGAGCAGCTTGGTTTGTTTCAACTGGAAAATAGAAAGGCTGAATCATAACATAGTACAAGTAAGTAAAATTAGCAGGAGGGACTGGTAATCTGTTGTTTGTGTCCACTGACGGTTAAACAAGAAGACAGCTAATTAGCAGCTGGGATTTGGGTTAATTATTGGAAAGAAGTCTTTCCAAACCACTAGGTAAGCAGGTAGAGCAGCTCTCCCCAGAGCTTGTTTAAGCAAGGTTGTGAAATTTCCTTCACAAGGAGCTTTAATAACAGCCTAGACAAATATCTGTCAGGCAGTGGTCTGGGTACATTTGCTCCTGCTTCAGGGAAGCAGGCCAGGCTAGGTCTTTGTGGTCCCTCCTAGCTGCACTTTCCTTTGATGCTCTGGGATGCGTTTCAGTGCTGGCTTTGGTTTTCCCAAGAGACAGAGTTTCTGAATGCTGACAAAAGCAGCTTCTTGGAGGATGCTGGTGAGAGAAAACTGAAAAGAAAAAGGGCTTAAAGAACAATTAAAAAAATGACTCAGCTAACTCTCCTCTCCCAAACTAAGGAAGCAAAACGATAATTTAACCTCAGCTATAGGACTTCTTGATCGTTTTGGTTTGTATTGCACTGTTTGTCTGAGTTTGGTCTCTTCAGGATCACAACCTGTTTTCTCCTTTGTTAACATGATAGCTGGTCATCGCATTGCTCTGGATCCCTGCTGGAAAGAGTTCCTTATCATTATTTATTTTTGTAATGACTGGATGAAAGTTTGGTTTTTAGTGTATTGCTCATGCACAGGGCCCAGAAACTCCTACACAGGATGAGCCAGGATGCAGCCATAGGCATCCTTCACTAGCAGTTTCCTCACTTACATAGTGCAACCTTGTTTTGTCGCTTTTAAATCTTCCCCTTCTCCCTGAGAACAAATAACCTTTCCTGAGAAATAGGTTTGAGTTAAGACTGGTGGCAGAACAAATGGCAAGCTGAGCTGGGCTGCCACAGAGCGAAGCCACTGAGTGCTAGAGGCCTTTAATTTCAATAGAGCAAAATAGTTGGTCAGTGTCAAAGCATAATACACTCAATTATAATCTGTTTGAGGTTACAGTCCATCCCTTCATGCAGGGGGAATGACCACATGCACAGCTTCTTTTATTCTGGGGCAGATTCCTAGAGCTATGTAAAGAGATCGGCAGTGGTAGGGGACAGATATCCTCATGGAAAAGGAGGATCAGACCTGCCTCTTCTTGTATGTCGGCAAATATCGTGCACACTGCAAGGTATGAAAGGAAAAGAATAAGTGAGATAATTCTGACTGTCTATGTCCATGTCTTTTTTCAACAGCAAGTTAAAAGGCAGGATGGGAAGAAATCACTGCTTGAAGGAAAGTTTGCTCCCCAATATTTGCACAAGACAGGACACTCTACAACGATCATTGCCTGGATTTCCCAGTCACTTTTGGATAATAGATATACTTCTTTACTTTAGATCCTTTCAAATCTGTACCAATTCTAAGGAAGTCTCCAAACACTGTCTTCATGGATTTTGAAGAATTTGTTGTTGTTAGAGTGGGAATTTTAACAACAGATATGTAAAAATTCCAAGTCAGGCTGTGAACTCCAGCGAGTTCCAAACATTCTCTGCTCTCATTGACTGGGAATCTGACCCGCAAGGTGTGCAGAATCAGGCCCTGAAGAGAAGCAATTTTGCATATTCTCCCAGGGGAACAGAGAAAGCAGGTAAATGAAAAAGAAAAAAAGCTCATGTCCATGCAAAGCAAAAGCTAAAGAACTGGTTTCAGCAATGGTCTTTTACATTGTAAATCTTTTGCGCTTAGAAATAATTGTACTCACAGTGCTGAAAATCTATGAAATTCTGAGATTGGTTGATTTCACTGAAATGTTTTATTTCCTCACTCATGGGTAAAGTATCTTTTTGATAACACTGAACACAGTGTTTCACTGCAGGGGCACTGATTTTCAGATTAAAATCTCTACCCATTAAATTACAAGCCATGATTACATCCAGCTGAAATTCAGGTCCCGACACTCATAATATTATACAAATCGGGATCATGGGGAATATTGTGACCTTGAAACTATAAAAGACTGCAAATTTGCCAACATACCATTTAAAATGCTTTGAGCAAACCTAGGTCTAATACTTAGAATTCAGTACAGGAAGTAGTGTATGATGATCATTAGAAACAAGCTAAGAATATGAACAGTAGTGTAGCATGTCATAAAGCGTGTAGGTCAATTTAGCTTCAATTAGGCTAAACAGACCTTACAAGATGAGAAAATGTCAGAGACACAAGACAAATGTGTAGGCAAAAGGTTACAGGAAACAGTTCCAGTCCAAGTAGCCAATAAATGTCATCTTTGCCTTATAAAAATGGAAGTAGATCACGCGACCATATCTGATCACCTTATTTAGATTAAGATACTGCACATTATCAACTCAGGTAACAAAAGAAGTTTTTGAATTTATCTTCATGAAGAGGTTCCCAATTGCAGTTGCCCAAACCTTTCTCAACACTTAGTTACTGAACTTTGGTAAGTTAGGAAACATTTGCCCCAGTAGGTAATTTGGTAATCAGCAATTTTTAAAAACAATTCTAACTCTTGATTTTATGTATTTACTTTTCTTCTTTCTTTGACTTTTGTTCCATTTTCCTTTTATATTCACAGTCAGCATTTAAATATATTTCCTGCCTATGCCAGTAACACTTGAACTTGCCATGTATGGTGAATCTGGCATACCTGTATTGTGGTGTTGTGTTTAGTTATTGAATTTGCATTGTTACATTGTGTTATGGATACTGTGAAAGCCTAATTTCTTTGCAACAAGTTTATTAGAAACCGTTGTTCTCCTCCCCCTCTAATTTCCTATTTACTGTTGTATTTTGCCTGTGCAAAACTAGGTTTCCACTGAAAAGCTCTTTGAAGAAAACATCAAAATGTTGGTGGAAGCCCTGAAGTTTCAAGGCAAAAATCAAAGAGTTTCAACTGAAAATTCTGAGCCATTCACCACATGAAGATGACAAGATAACAGATTGTCTTCTCCAAGACTGACTCACCACAGAGAAGTTCATTCCCAGTTTAGGTACAGTAATCACCATCTGAGGAAAGCACACTGAGTTCAAGTTGATTCCCTGAGCTGTGATTGTACTTCCACCACTAGGGAAAATTAAAAGAAGAAGAAGAAAAAAAAAAAGATAAGTAGGATAATGATACATCTGCTATGATAATCTTAATTACAAATTATATTTTAGAGTAAATGACAACATAAAACCAGAATTGGGGATATACAGTGTGAATGCAAATACATAGCTCTGAGCAGTGAGATTATTTTTCTGGGAAACAAATTTTACACTCGTAACAACTAACCATATACAAGAAAAGAAAATTAATTTTAAATACTGTGGTATGCCAGGATATAAAACAAGTCTGTGTGTTTTAAAGGAGAGTGTTTTTAATATTTTCTAACTTATTTGTTGCTTTCAGTGGTGCTGAAAAAGGTGTCTTTTTTACTGCTGACATTTTTTTGGCAAAGGCAGATGGCTTGGATTAAAGCTACTGAGACCATAAATATGTCACTTAAAAACACACACATACTACCATACATATATATTCATAATATTTATGTATTGCTGGATTTAGACTATTTTAAAATCCATTTGCTCTCCTGAGTACCACTGACTTGTCACATTAAATGATTTTCCTCACTAATCAGTGTAATGTCCAGACACAGTGTAGGAGACCCACTTAGCTGTATAGTAGGTATCTCAGCAGGACATCACAGGTACGCTCGGCAGCAGCTTGGAGTTAAATCACATAAAGAACAGAGGCACCCTTCCCCCTTCTCCTTCACCTCTGAAAGGAAATGATCTGCCCTCTGCAACTGCACCATAATAGAAGCAATTGGCATGGCAGATAGAGATAAAAATGCAATTTCTTTTGATAGATTGCTGCACAGCACAGCCATTCTTCTTTCATTCATTACTTTTTTATTTCTATGAGAAACTTTTACTCACCTAAGAAAAGATTTGGCTGGATGAATTTTTAAAACAACGGGGTCTTCTCTGTAGGTAAAATGACCTTTTGCGTCCCGGTTAGCTTCGTCGATTCCCATCCTCACGCGATATTCCTGGGGGATTCGTTGCGCTGGAGTATAGCACTCCACAGTGCTCGCTGATACGCTGGAAGGACAGAAAAGTGCTTGCTTGTCAGCACTATAAAACATGTATTCAGTTTAAAACATTTAGTAAGCCGCAAACCCACCTAAGGATCCACATGTGAAAAAATGTCATTGATTACCACATCGCAGAAAATAAGCAGGGCATGGTGTAGAACCAGAAACACTTCTCAGGCTCCATATTCACCTTAATTTGACTGACTCGCACCTTGCCTGGTGGAAGGCATTTCCCCAGTGTCCGTGACAGCCATGTCAAACCCTGCACTGTGCAAAGACAGCTTCTAGCCTGGAAAATGACAGCATGCTCCAGGTTCAAGGAGAATGACTTGTTCTGCTGTAACCAGGGGATAATGTCTTTCTCTTTCCAATCCACAGGATTTAGCCTGTGTTAAAAAAATCAAGAAAGGGGGCTGGCAGGGTATGCACCATCTTTTCAGGCATGAAAAAGCATGCTGGCTCCAGACACTGCTGAAGGACAGGCAGGAGAGGGTAAGGTGAAGGGAGGAGAGGGTGAAAATTCATGAAGAGCTGGCCAAATCCAGCACAGCAGCACAGTCTTGGGGATATTCCCCTTTCCCTCACTCTCTCATGCTTGGCCCTGGAAGTCCTCCTCCTGTGCTGAGCTCAGTGGGTGAGCAGGCAGCACAGGGATGAAGGATCCTGGAGCTTGGAGCACATGAATCATGGCCACGGGGAGCAGGGCACATCAGAGGCAAGGGTGACAACTGACTGGAGAAGCAAATGTAATTCCAGTGGCTGGTTTCAATAATTTGGGCCAAACCACATCCAGGAGCCCTCCAGGTGAGGCTATTCTCAAAGGATGTGAGAGATTGTTTCCAAATCAGACAAAAGGGGCATTTGCTGTCACTTCTGAAGCTTTCCAGGAAGGCAGCGTTCACAGCGTGCTGTAGAGGTTAGTGATTCATTCATAAGTATCCAGAAGCTTTTACCGTCTTTTAAAGGAAAAAAAAAAATAAAAAACTTGATCTAGCTATGCTCAGAACTGGGCAATGCTCCCAAAAGCAAACATCAGAGTCAGTTTATGTAGTGAAATACCTATCCTGAAAAACTGGTTAAGATCTGCATAGATGTCTCCAGGCAATTTTGCTGGTGAAAAGAGGAGTGCTGGCGATGCTTACTGGGTAAGCCCTAGGTAAGGTTCGATACCTAGAGGTCCCCCTGAGCAAAGCAGATGTCTGACTCTGAGCTGGCGGTCATCTCACCCCGACAGCAGGCGTCTCAAATGGATCAGATGAATCATTTGCAAAAGGTTCATTCGTATATTTGTCCATTAGCTGACCAGCTGAGATGATATCAATAAATCCCACCCTAAAGTATTAAGTAGCGGCTGAAGATCTTGGTAGTGATTAAATATCAGTCTTGAATACCTAAATCCCTTTGTTGATTTAGTCAGGAGACTTAGCTGATTTGAACAAGAACATACAATAAATCATTTAGCAGCAAGGAATAAAATTAATCTCTCCTGACTTTAAGTCTGACATTAACTAATAGGCTATTGCTTCTCTGCATCCTCTGCAAGTGTGATGTTTCACCACTAGGACTTTCCATAATCATTAGGAGAGATCAAAAATTTAGACAAATTGCAGGACACCCTGTTTCTGGAATATGGTGGGCCCAACTATGCCCTCAGCTGTGGAGGTGACAATTCGGTTCACTCCAGTGGGAGCCACTCTACTGTACCTAAAAGAGGACCAAGCAGGATTTGCATCATGGCAGAGGGACTACCGAATTCAGACAGTCCATTCCAGAGAATCTGTGCTCATTATTTAACATTTATATTCTGGTAAGATTCAAGGCATTTCCACACATAGCATGTCAAAGGTTCTTGACTGAGCTCCTACTGGATCCAGTACAGAGCCATATAGAAATTCTGGCTTCATACTCAAAACTATTTTATACATATCAGGAAGAGCCCCAAAGTGATGCTATCACCAGTTAGGAGGCAGTTCAATGACAGCAGCACAGAAATACTTGCTCTGACGCATAGGATACACGGTCCTACGGGAGCCTCACATTGGTCAGGCTTCCACCAAACACCCGTAGGAAATGGCAGCCTGCACCCAGTGCTCATGGGACGTTCACTGGAAGCTGCTGCACAAGCAGCAGAGAAGGTAGAAGAGAGGTCTGAGTGTGTGGGAGCCGCAATGACAAAAATGATTGGAAATGGGCAATGCCTAGTCTGTTAGAAGCTGATTTGCTGTTTCTCGATGCAACATTTTAATGAGGGTAATTAGGCATTACAGGACTAACAAGTCTTCCAGGGAACTGTAGCCCTTTCTAGGAAGCTTCTAGACATCCTAAACTCAGGACCTAGTCCCAAACTGAATACTTACTGCAATCTCTGTTCTCCGATATGTAGTGTGAGGAGAGGAGAGCAATGTATCTTTTTTTTTTTTTTAATTTTTTATTTTGTACTTCAAGATATTTTAATCAAGACATTTCAATATTAAAGGCATTGATTCTTCATAAACACATTACCTTTTCAAGATACATGGTTTCTCACCAACAAAAATCCTTCTGGATTTTCCACTGTTTAGGTATTTGCCAGCTACTGTTAGCAATGTTCCTCCAGATTTGGGGCCATAGGTGGGAGAGATACTTGTTATTATAGGATTCTGAGGGGAGTAAAAATAAGAAGAGAGGACTGTTAAATTATGTTTCCATATTTCAAGATGTGAAGAGGAAGAATCTTCATACATTTCTTAGCACTTCCAAGAAGTAATAATAAAGCAAACAGTAATATAGAATTACTATACTGGATTGGACTCATGAGGAGTCTTCTTCCAGTTCATATTGAAGCTAATTAGATGATAAAGTTTTAATCATAGTGCTTACCACATAAGAAAATGTATTGAATAATATTTTTCCATGTCCAACAGAAACACTACTGGATATATTAAAACTTGCATTTTTTGCAGCAGGTACTGTGCATTCCAGCCTTTGGAAAGCAAAGAAAAAAATGGGATTACTTTTTTTTTTTTTTTTCTGGCTTGATCATTTTGTATTAGAATAAAACCATATCAAACTCATAATAATCCAGGATCCATAGTGAACATTTCATTGATCTATGCATGTCAGGGATATTTCAGAAAAAAAGAAAAAAAAACAGCTAAAAGAACTGTTAATCTTCTTTAATACTAAATACAAACATTATGATGTTTATACATAACCAGAGAAAATAATTTTAATATATAAATATATTTCTGAAAAAAACATGCTGGGGCAAACAAATACCTCCCATTCAATGGCTGACTTGGTTTTTGGAATTTTCCTTTAGTGTTAAATTTTGGCAGACCACAGGATTAGGAAAAATGTATCCTATACAGATTTGTTGTCTAAATTTAAATATTACCAAAAATTAAACTTGAACTTTTGTGGTGGTATGTGTCAATGAACCACATTACATTTACAGAATTTCATACATGAGCTATTCTCCTTCAATCATTTAGATTGCATTTAGACTGTTCAGAGCAGCAGTTAGGTGAGAGCTCAAGACTGCTGGAGGATGACCTTTCTGCTGCTATAAATGTGGCTAGGGAAGCCATGCCATGCTTTGCACATAGCTTTGTTAGGACATAGTCATATGCTCTGAACTGAGAGAGGATATTCATTGAACTTACTGTTTCTTGGAGATAACAACCAGAATAACCTCTGTCTTGAATTTAAGCCATTATTCCACTGTCTGAAATACATATTTCTGAGGAGGAGAAGGAGAGGTACTGCAGAGGGTCATGAGCCTGTTAATGACCAAACCTTCTCATACTCCTCTCCAGCAGCCTCGTAGATCAGGAAGATGGAGATGGCATACCTGAGCCCTACAGGATCCTGGTTAAAGGAACCTGCCACCTTTTCATACCTTCGAATAGTTTCATTTCTGCCAGCTCCCACAAGTGTTGAACAGCAACTTGCAAACCAGAAGAAGCTGCTGCAAGAGCTATCAACATTAACTAGATATATTAGCTCTCTCTTTGGAGCACTGTTTTCCTGGGGAACTTATCAAATCAGGGGTTTAACACGTAAAGTTTCTGTCTGAAATTTCAGAATTGAAGGATGATACTTACTGACTGAATATTCGTATCATGAAAAAAATCCATACCACATAAAGAACGTTTCTATAAAGGAAACTTTGTATTTTATGTTTCTTACTTGTTTTTGTTGCTAGATTTTGCTTCCAGAGCACAAATTTGTCCTCCAATATGGACTACTGTATTTTTTAATTCAAATTTATTATTTTTGCTGAATCCAAAGTCCCATCCACACAGTGTCAGTTTTGTCCCGCCTTCTAAGGGAGCGCTGCTCGGGAGAATCTGTTAAAAAATATTTTGTTACTTACATCAGGTTTTCTTGAACTTCAAATGGAGTTAAAGAATGTGCAAAGGAATAATTTTAGAAAAGCATTTCTTCTGGCAGACTATGTCCTACCATTCATCTTAATTGTTCTTCACCTTTCATTTGTCACATTATGAGCTTTCTCTGACAGTAGCAATAAATAACAAAACCTATACTAGAAAGCTTTGAAGGATAGTGTTTAGGGGCACTGAACAAGCTGTGCATTGTAATACTCTTTTAAATCCCGCCGTTCTTGTCTTTCACATCTTATTTCTGGCATGTTAAACATACAATGTACTTATTTTGTTGGAAGCTGAATGCTGAACACAAAAGAGCCCCCAAATGACCATTTTTTGTTAGCTTGATGAAAGTCAGGTTCAGAGTGAAGTAGCTTCAAAGACACCAAAATCCGATATTGCATTGGCTGTGATAAAGTTAACGTGACTTCTGCTATTCTTCCCTTAAATCTTTTACATTTGGTCACCTCTAATTCCGAGTTAAAAATAAACTACCTCTCAGAAACAGAGAGACAATCTACAAAGGAAATGCGTTTTTTTTTTCTTCTGTATATTGTAAATTGTCCTGTAAAATATAACAATGGTGGGAAAAATGTAGGAACACTATAGAAGTCTTGCAAAACTCAGTATAAGTGCTGGTCAGTTCTGCCAGTAAAAGAATAAAAAAGACATTGGTTTAGGTTTATGGGGACTTTTAACAATACTGCATAATTTTGCAAACCTAACAGTACTACTGGACAAACAACAGAGAATGAAAGACTGAATTTATACTTGTGGTCATAGTGCCTGAACGTCTTAGACTTAAGGCTTTACTGATAGTAATTTTGCCCCTAAAATGCAATACAGCTGTGCCTTTCAAAGGACCTGACTTCATTTTCAAGCTGAAAGGAAAGTGTTTGAGAGATACTTGGCTATTATTTCATCTGGAAATCCAGTAAGACAGCACATTTCTTTTCAACTCTCTTGTAGCTATACTTCGAGACTCTCACAAATGAACTATTGTAGATAGAAAGGCAGCTGAAGAATACTTCAAAAGAATTAAACCATATATTCTATATGGGGAAATTTACTGCCCCCATTAGAAAGCAGACAAAGAGTCTGATCTAAAATGCACTGAACTTGGTAGGAATTTTTCCTACTTTAATGAGCTTTGGATCACCTCTCAGTGAGCACAGGAGAGGGAACCTATGCAGGAACAGTGCTTTTGCACAAATCCCATAAAAAAGGAGTGATGCTCACACAGCCTGCTGTCAACCAATGCTGCAGCTCAGTGTGGGGAGCAGTACTGCATCCTGTGGAGCCTGTGCCATTCCCAAGTTTAAGTTTCCTTTTTTTCTTTCTCTTCTTTTCTTTTTTTTCTTCAAAATCTGGATTGACTTCAGATCATAGTTTTCCACTCCACTTAATATCTCAGCACCCTGTCTATTTTTGGAGTAACAAAACTCTAGCAGAAACTAAAATTGCTCTGTGAGGGTACAGGATGTCTTGTGTTTTGTACGATAATGCACTAGCTTCTGGCATTTGAAGAATCTGAAATGTAATCCATTAAGCAGCAAAATAAGGGCGTTAAAACCAGGGTTCAGAGAGCCATACAGAATCAAAAACTAAAGCACCTAGCTGCTTTTGAGTGATCTTACCTGCCAAAAGAGACTTGTGATGGCAGCCCATGTGCATTAACTGAGGGAGAATGAAAGTATTTACTACATTCTACCAGCAAATTTAAGAGGTAAGACTTCAAAGTAGATGGCAAAAAAAAAAAAAAAAAAAAAAAAAAAAAAAAAAAAAAAAAAAAAAAAAAAAAAAAAAAAAAAAAAAAAAAANCAAACTTACACTTTTGTATTTGAGCTCTCCAAAAATTCCCCTAGAGTGTTTTTATTCATTCCTTTATTTTTATTTCATTTGTTTTGTATGTTGAAACCACTGAAAGTCAAATGTGGTTACCCAGACTTTTTCTTGGGAGAGATGACAGGAATGAGCAGCAAACTCCTGGACTTTGAACTGAGGCATTTGTAAGCATCTTCTGTGTACATACATTGTGCAGGTAGTAACAGAAAATAAGCAAAGCCCAAATCAGTTATAAGTGCTATGAAATTCAGGACTTGAAAATTGTTGAAAATTCTCTCTAGCCAGGAAACCCCACTGACAACCTGGAGTAAGTCCTGCTGTGAGGCCTGAAGTTCTGCGTGTCCCTGCCACTCCCTGGGCTTTGGGTTACGGGGGAGAAAGCTTTTTTAAAAATGTAAAAGATTGTGTTTTTTCTTTTGTTTACATCAACAGCCATTATGCTAATATCCACTCACATACTTTATAAATTGTTGGAAGAAAGTATCTATTTATTAAAGATTCAACAGCCCATTCATTTTAATTAAGAGGCAAGAACATGCACAGGCCGCATTTGAAATTTCCAGCAAAACCTCCAATCTAAACAGGCAGCAGAAGGCTTGATGTTCTTGATACTTCTGAGATAAAAGCTAACTAAAATGACTCATTTTAAAAACAACAACACACCATCCCAGGTTTTTAACCACAACAAAGAATCCGAAGGGAGACCAGTTTATTTTTCCTTTTATGCAGTTCACCTCTCAGAGTGACCCGAACTCCGCATGCAGATGCCTGCAATTTGTTTCATTATGGAGTTATCTCCGATGAGACTCCTCCAGGTCCCCCAGCACTGTCATTCAGGCTGCCAAAACGTGCCATCACCCAATGGCTCCAAGGAAAAGTGCTTAAAGCAGGGCAGAGGGCCAAAGGGTCAGCAGGACCCCAATGGGAGAACCTTGTGCTTCCTCTCTGCCATTCCTCCTGAGAGGAAAATCTCTCTCTCTCTTTTTTTTTTTTCTTCTTTTCCACTGTGCACTGGTCTGTGTAATAACCTGGGAAAATTTTGTTGAAGAGTTATCTAACGTCCTTTGGATCAGACCCTCTGTGTTCCCCTCAGGTTAAAGTGCTCATATGACATATCCTAAGCAATCTGCCTCCCTGAAATCTGCAAAATATTAGGGGAGGTAGGACAGAATTTCAAATACTATGCAAAGCAGGTCATCCTCTGTTTGTTAGGAACAAAACAAGCTTGTTTCTCATATTTTATGCATATGGGTTTAAAGACAGATCAGAAGATGATGAATAATCTGTTTTATATTTTTTTCAGTAATAATGTTAAATGTCATGGTCCAGCAGAGCATGAAATCTGTCTTAACAGCTAGCAATCCAAAGGGATTTGTGTACTCAGCTGCATTTTTTTCTTTACGCGCCTTCTAGAAGCAACTTCCACCAATGTGGGCACACTGTAATTCGAGATTCACTTTAAGATCCACCAGTGCCACAGATCCATGTTCACTACAGGGGCAGACTGGGCTTGAGCTGAGCGGGCAGGGCTTGAGCTGTGCGCGGGGAAGGAGAGCACAAGGCCGGCCCCATGCCTGCTCCTGCTGCCCACATCTAGGACATGTTCCATTGGACGAGTCCCCCCAGCAACTCCAGAGGGACTCCAGAGGTGGCTTCGGGGACGCACCTCTCTGCATGGGCTCCAGGCGCTCGCTTCTTAAAGCTGCCAAGCACACACACTCAGGGTTGAAATCAGAGAGGGCTTTATGAGCTCGGCACCTCTGAAAGCCAGAAGCGAAGCAGTTCTGAACCTTAGAAATCTTTTTGGATGCATGGCAAGCCGCAGCAGCTGTTGGAAATTTTTGCTGAGAAAAAATGTTAAGGGTTGCTGCTTGTGCTTGAGCTCTAGGAAAGACGAAACAAGCTATGCAGGGTAGGTGTGAGCAGCTTGGTCTTGCAGAGGTATATAAAAATGAGCCAGGACTATTTCTCATTGTATGCCTTTGTATTGGTGATTCATAGTCCCTTATAAGTTAGGGCCAGAAAGGACTATTTGTTCATCTACTACAGCTTTTCTGAAATGGCTGTGTTCTTGTATAAAGTGAAAGTAAATGATTCACATTTGGAATTAGCAGTTTTTTACATCTCCTTTGCCCAAAGGTAAATGGTAATTGAAGACAAGGCAAACACACTTATATGCATGCATGCACACACACATCTTTCTATCCATTTGGGGTTTGATTCCTAGAGTGCTTCATTGTCTGTTCACTGAATTTTGTCTGATTTAGGCCTAAATTTTGTATCTGAAACATGAAAAATACCACCCCTGTACACATGTTTCTAGGTTACTAGTGAATCCAAACTTCTATAGCAGTTTTGCCTGGCTACTCTTAAAAAAGTTGTTGTCCATGAAATCATCTGCTTGGTTGAAAGAAAACATTATTTGCTAAGGAAGAACTATTGCTTCCCTTTCTCTCTGAGAGTTTAGCATGTCAAAGTTTCATCTCTGTTTGCAAGCTGTATACTCAGAGGAAAATCTATTTTTTATCCACACAGTATAGTTTAAATGTGTTAAAAGTAAGTGGGCACACGTGCTACCAGAAAGCTTTATGCTTGCTGCTCCGTCAGTTTACTAGTCCATCCACTGCTCCCCAGACCTTGGCCTTCACAGCCGTGTTGCACCTCACTCGAAATGATTCAGCTGAACGTACGGTCAGCTCGTGCAAATCGCGCACAACCATTGATAAAGGAAAGCAGGGGGGAGCCGGCTGCTCATCCGTGCGGCCTTGTCCCTGCACGCTCCTCGTGGGCCCCGGCCCACAGAGAGCAGCCTCTGGCTGTATCTGCCGCGTATCTGAAATGATGCGCGTGTTGCCCGTCGGAGATAAATACCAGAAGCATGTCTTTTTACCTCATACACTCTTGGCAAGCAGGTCTCCTGGGTCCAGGTCCCTGCGGCGCACTCTGGGGACCGCAGGCACTGCTCGCCGCACCAGCCGCACCGCATGAAGGCAGGCGCCAGCAGGCACTGGCTGCAGGACTGGAAATGGCGGCAGCCCGGCCCGTTCAGCGGCACCTTGGTTATCTGTCGATGGAAAGAGATGGGGCACGGAGCCTTTGAATGCGTACGCTCACCGGTGGGGAGAGTCTCAATTTATGCAATACGCTGTGGTACTACTCAGATTTCAGCTGCGCAAGTCGTGGTTCAGCTTCTCTTTAGCTCGTAATTATAGGATCTTATAAGTAATTTAACTGACATGATTTTAAATTCACTTGGGAGAAACCCTAAAGGCATCTTAATGTTATATACAGTTACTACCAGCATCTGGTGTTTACAGCAAGATAACATTTTTTTGCTGATGGAAAAAGAAAACAGCAGTGTGCTCCTCCCAGTTCTGTAGCAATTCTTGGAAAAAACAGCATGTCTCAGTATGTCTTAGTTCATATGTTTACAAAAATAGGCATGATGGCTATTTCAACTTCGGTGAGGCTGCATTAATAACTGTGACACACTGGGCACATGGCTGCCCAAGTACTTGGTGTTTAACACCTACCATCAAAAAACCTATCCTATAGATAAAACATGAATTAAAATTATCGATAATTTTCAAAATATCAAAATAGGTATGATAATAGTCACTGTAAATATGTAAAGTTATATGTGGTCAAAGTATTACTATCGGCATTTAATTACATCACTGTATAAGTGTAATTTATACTTCAGTACCTTTCTTAAACTTTTTGGGGACATTTTCTTTGAAGCTTACTCTTATAAATATCAAATAATTTCTAGTAAATGATTAATAACCATCTTCAGTAATGGCTGATTTATTTCTTTAAATTCTTATAGATCTCAAGGGGTCAAATTATTGCTTATGATTACGGTTTAGGACTATGTGTAATATTATCTGCCAATGCAATGATGTTCTAAACCCACTCGACAATGCACATCCTACTTATGACAGTAGCATATTTATGACAACTCTTCATCTTTTATTAACCCTTTGTAAACTGCCTGCTAAAATAATCTTCAAACCATGAACAGCATCTCTAATTTTAAACACACCCACATAACACTTGTACACACACCCCTCTTTAAAAAGTTATAATGTTATGACACAAGCCAACAAAAGCCAGGAAATTCTGAACACCATTCTATTCTTAAGCCATTGTGTGTTTTTCTTTGCAAGCACTTGAATTAAGGACAGACTTTCAGCCTTAAATTTGCATTTCCTGGCTTTTGTTGGTTTATATCACAGTTCTTACATTATTTAAACATTTCTCAATCTTAGTCTGTTGGTTTGTTTAGTAGGGGGAAAAAAGTCTTGTAGGAAACTTGCCCCTCCAGTGTTCCCAAGGGAATGGAAAGGCTGGGAGGATGCAGAACATAAAGCAGCAGTGTGAATAGTTACCCTTACCAAAAGCTGCTGCTCTGAGTGCAGGTTTGCACAGGGTGAGGAATGATTAGATTATGAACTGCTCACCTTTTTTCCAGTCACTACCAGGGTATAGCCATCTGCTGCTACTGAGTGCTCAACAACAGCCTGGGGAGAGACGGGGTGGGAGTCCAGCTGAAAGCTGACGTGCGGAGCAGTGGGCTCTGAACGGGAAACCACTATCTAAGAAAGACAGAAATTCAGAAAATCAGCAGGCAGCATGTGACACAAATGCATGCTGTTCAGCAGTCTCACATCCCTGCCACTTTTCTGCTTGCGTTAATTACTTTGCATTACATTGCATAATGTTTTGCATAATGTTCCATCATGATCTGATTAAACCTCTATAAAATCCACTTTATTTAACATGGCAAAATCATGGCTGTTGGAGGATCCTCAAAATGCATCGTGTTTATTAAAATGTGAAGGAGTCATTGCTTGCTTTCTGGTCTTTAATTTCAAGTATTTATAAATCAACCATAAAAAGTGAAGATGGGTCATTTAGTCCGCCTTGTCGATTTAAGAGTACATATAAGAAAAAATAATTTTATCTACAATGTCTATTTAAAGGAAACTTCAGGCCTTTGAAGGTCAAACATATTTCTATTTATTTTCACCTTGGTCCTTCAGCTTGAAAAGTAGACTGTAGCCTGTGTTGCTACTATATGTTCTTGGTGTACGTGGGGGTGTTGGAGTGCAAAGCTATGGCAGGCGCAGGCTGTCACCGTGAGCAGTGCTACAAAGCCACAAGCAGACGGAGCTCGATTCTCAGAGCTGCTGAGACGGCTGCTGCTGCAGACAGGCTCTTGGCAAAATGCAGTCAGGCACCTTGAGGTCTAGCTAGTGTCCAGGACAGTCTCTGGCTCCTCTTAAACAACAGGGAGAGCTGGAGGTTCTGTGGAAGATGTTCCAAAACAGGAGCCTAATTTAGTTGTCGTGAAGCCCCTTTGCAAGAGCTCTCTCTCTCTTGCTTTCAGGAGATCTTAGGGAGATTAGTCACACCAGTATGAAATTCCCCCACTAGTCATCTCTCTTCATCTTAAGTTACCTAAATACTTCTGAGAATTTGGGCCTATTCCTGCAAACACATGCTTAACTTTACTACTGTAACTTTGTTGACTTTAATGGGATGAGTCATGGCTGTTAAGCACAGGCATAAAGCATCTGCAGATTGGGATGGATATTCGATAGCAAGATTTTATAGGCTTGGGCCTGCAATCCAGAATGATGTGCACCCAGTGTGATAGCATCAGGCAACAAAGGCAGAGGATTGTTTACATAAGGGAAGATCATGTTCATGTTTCAAAAGCTGCATCACGTGTAGTTTACTTAAGGAATTTAGATAATCAGCGTTTGTTGAGAAGTTGAGATTCAATGGAGTTCATTATTTAAAAAGATCGAAGCCATTTTGTAAATAACTTGTATGTCAAATGTTTCATTTTTTCCTATAATGAAGCTTTTCTCCTGACTCCTAAGGCAACATCAGAACAGCCAGACATTGACTTACACGATTTCAGTGGCATTTCGCAGTGCCAAGGTCTTTCAACAAGATGGCTGACTCCAAGACTTGACTTAGAGATGCTGTAATTACAGCTGATATTTTGTTGTAATTCAAGACTTAAATAAAATATATGAGCAGTTAATTCATGGTGATAAGTGCTTCACATCTCAGAGATATTTACAGTTTGGGGTTACAAGAGGCTTTTTTTCCCTTAGGATGAAACTGGCTTTGTTAAAGAATTTGCTATAAGTTTGTTTCACAGTACAGAAAGTACAGCTTTTAGAAATCGATAAGGTCTGATCATTTTCAGTGACACAGAAGTATGGTCTCTGACTCAGTGTATTAGGGCATGAGCTCTGTTTTTATATTCAGGACAATGAAAAATAGAATGGTCTGCAAAGCTGCATGGAAAAGCTTGATTAATGTTGGCATTATGGGGAGAGGTAGCACCACAGCTGCAAATACCTTTTTAGTTGATCATTAGCTGTGTCTCATCTCGGATACCCACTGCCATAAAATGCTAAGAATTCTTTTCTATCATTAATCCAGGCTTCCTCTTATTGCCAAGCATTCTTTCTGATTGAGCCACAGTGTTAACCCCTTAAACACATCTGTGTTGCAACCTCAGAATGATACAAGAAAATTTGGACCCCATCTCTCTACAGTCTTGGAAAATTACTTGGTACTTGAAACACCAAATGACCTTTGTTGTACTGGGGCTGATAGTCAAATCACCTGCTCAAAGCCCAAGTGAATAGACTTTGACCTCATGACACACAAGGAGCTCAAATTACACCTCCTAACTCCTTTGGGACTATGGAATAAAAGTTTGCAGTTTTCCTAGAATTAATCCACCAGCCTACAGAGCTGCAGTAACAGACTCAAGATGCAAAAATGCTCTTTCTGGTCTATATGGCTGTGCCATTTTTGCATGCATGAGCCCAGTCCTTGAAATTCTATCTCACCCTCATCCAACATAATCCTGAAGAGAAAGGCAATTTTAAGACAGTTTCTACAGCATGAAGAAGAGGCTCCTTAGGACTCCAGTGTTATTCTCAGATACCTCTGATTTTTATTGCTTGGGACTGGGCTGGTACATGTACCTTTTGGCATTGTTGTAATGTGGCTACACTATCATACATGGGCTACTTCTACAATGGAAATGGTTCAATACTACAGAAGGATATCTCTATGCAAAGACTATAAAGCTGATCATCCAAGTACTGGCTCTTTTTTTTTTTTTTAATAACTTTAATGAGATATCATGCATTTCTCCAGAGCAAACAAGAAATGAAAGTATATCTATGTGCCTCCATGCAAACAGTTAGGAGGGAGGGAAAGGTTTGTGCAGATAAATAATTGACTAAAAGAGAACAAACAGATGCTAGCTGTAAACCGTCAGTTTTTGCAATAGTAAGAAGTCACCAGAGGTGTTCTGCAAGGGTCTGTGCTGGGATCCTTACTGTATAATGTATCCATAAATGAGTTTGAAAAGTGGGTGAGCAGTCCAGTGACAAAGTTTGCTGAAGATCTGAAGGTATTCAAGGTGATAAGGATAAGGATGAGGACAGACTATGAAGGATGGCAGGAGGACTTTACAAGACAGCATGTCAAGGCAATAAAATGGCAGGTGAAATACAACAAAGAAGATAAATTTAAAGTGATACATGATAGATAGTTCCAGGAAAATATCATCTTACTGCTCAGCAGCAGTCAAAAAACAAAAGTTAGGAATTATAGAAAAGGATTAGAGAACAAATCAGAAAAGGTCCTTATGTCATATGAATTCACCGCTGGTCCAATCCTTGAATTCCCTGTGCAGTTCTGGTTGCCTCATGACAAAAAGAATATGTTCAAATGGGAAAGGTTCAGAGAAGGGTAACAAAGATGGTCAAAAGGCTGACATGAACAATGACTAAGCAGGTTAGATGTGGAAGCACTGACTTTGTGCATGGGATATGGAAAAGGCATACAGGATCATGAGTGACATGGAGAGTGGCTAGTGGTTGACCATCTACTCTCTTCCAATAAAACTGCTAAATACCATCAAAAGACAAAAGTGATAGGTTCAAAATAAACAAAAGAGGAAGACTTGCTGTCAATATGTGATGAACCTGTGGGACTCCTTGCCAAAGGATGTGAATGCAAGAGGAATGCACGTTTAAAGGGAAACTCCACTTGTACATGGAAAGAACTAAACAGACAAAACCAAATAGTTCAGGAAATCCCAAGAACTGAAGAACTGGAAATAGCTGGAGGCTTGAAGCAGAAGGTATTGCATATGTTGCCCTGCTCCCTAGACATCCACTTGTCACTATGCCTGGAGACAGAGCACTGAGCTAGGTGGACCCTTGGTTTGAACCCATGATGAATGTCAAAGTAATTCATTTAAATATTCTTTCATTACCATCAGTTAGTATTAATGTTGAGTGGTAAGCCTCGACTCTAGGTTAATTTATGGATAATATGGCAAATTAAGACTGTAATAACTTGAGTTGAAAAACAGCATACAACGGCTTCTTTTAAAAATCATTCTGATGCTCAGTTCTGCTAGTCAGCAGGATTGAATTACAAACGTTACTGTGTGTATGGTGAAATATCTTCTGCAAAAATGAGAGTCCTTCTTAAAGCAATCCCATCTAAGTATCATATTGTTATTTTTTCCCTAGATGTCTGGCAGGTGGAGGCCATTACCCAGCAGAGATAGGCTCAGGGTTAACTTTATTGTGTAACGCCTCAAATGCCTCAGGATATGCAGCAAAACCTTGCGAAGGGCACATATGTAGCTCTCTAAATGCTGTATATCATTCTAATCCATGGAGAGTATAATGGATCTGCTCTGAAGGGTGTAAGCTTCTCTACTTGAACTGAATATTAAAACGTGTGCTCTCAAAATGGTTACTTGGCAGCAGGTGTTAATTTTAATTTGACTGTATGGATTTTGCATTATGCACTATTTCATATTTTTGGGGGAGCATCAGGATACTCTCTTTGCCACAGAAAGAACTGCTATTATAAAACTGTTAAAAGTTGAGCTATAGATATGAAAACATCACTTATATAGATTTTGCCACAGATTTCTGTTGGTTGAAAAAATGATGAAGTGGGAAGGGTTGCAACAATTCACATTCCTATAAATGCATGTGTGCATATTTTCCATTTAGCTTAAACATATCATACTGCCAATATTGAAAAGCCAGGTGAATTTGTGGTCCACAGAGGCAGGACAGGAGTGGGCACTGAGTAGGACGGCTTTTGCAATGACTGCTCGTATCCCATCACTCTTTCCTCCTCCTGACTCTGGCAGGTTTAAGGTCCACTAAGGTCCATGCTTATGTATTTTGTGACCTCCTCACATTTGCTTCCAACATGGCTTGCCACTTGCACTAGTGGGTTTTGTTACAACTACATTTATCTAGTGGGAAAGGAACGAGGTCAAAAGAAGTTTGATCAGTCTAAAGGTGAAAATGGTTTCCACTGTGCTATGGTATAAACTGGAGTTGAATGACTATGCTGAAAGATGCAAAGCTCTGTACTTCCTTGCTCTGCGTCAACTCATTTTACTAATAGGCACCATGTCTTTGAGCCTTGATTCCTGAAGTGGCGAGGCCTTGCCATTTTGCTATTTGCAAGAGGAGAGTAATGCTGAATGCCTGGCTCTCTTTTTGTTGAATTCTGGGACATGATTTTCCAAGCTCTGAGTGAAGTTACAAATAAGAAGCAGATGTGATTATTTTTGTCTATACTCGTTTCTGTAATGTGCATTGTGTTGCCTGGCATGTAATCTATGAAAGCGGCTATGACACATGCTAATTTTTCTCTTTTCAGGGAAATGAGATGTGAGTGTTATAGTTTGGTGGTGGTGTTGTTTGTTTTTAATCATAAGTATTACTGGGAAATGAGTGTGACTGTCAAGTGTTCTGTACTGGGGTATGAAAGCCAACAGATTTCTGCTCTGCATGTGAAAATTTCCCAAACAATTGATCTGCGAGAGCTGAGTCCTTGTTCCTCATCATACAGAATGGGGCGCACCAAACGAAAAGTTAAGGCAGCAGGCAAAGGAAACCCCAAAGGAATCTCTTCATCATTCAAAACATAATGAAATTCTGGACATCACTGTCACAGCATACTGTGGAGGCTAAAACAACACAATTAAAAAAAAAAAACAACAATAAGCAACATTAATGAAAAAGAATTCCTTTATGGACTGTTAAAGGACTATTAAGGACTACTAAACACCAGATATAGGTGCAATTTCTGGCTCAGGAAATCTCTGGGCCACTGAGTACCAGACACAGGAGGGTATTCTCTTCGGTGGCCAGTGATAGGACCCGAGGGAACGGTGTCAAGCTGCGACAGGGGAGGTTCAGGCTGGATATCACAAAGAGGTTCTTCACTGAGAGGGTTGTTGCGCAGTGGAACAGGCTCCCCAGGGACATAGTCACAGCATCAAACCTGTCAGAGTTTAAGAAGCGCCTGGACTGGGCTCTTAGTCATATGGTCTGAATTTTTGGGCAGACCTGTGTAGTGCCAGGAGTTGGACTTGATGATCCTTATGGGTCCCTTCCAACTTGGGATATTCTATGATTCTATGATTCTAAGTGTCAGTGGGTGCTTTTATTTGTCTCATACCTCTCCCCTACCCATCCTGAAACCTTCATTCTAACTCCATACTTCCTTTCTTAGCTGAAAAGTCTGGTTAAAAATACTGGGGTGTAATGTGTCGCTAGAATAAAGCTTACTGTTCGTTATTGTTTTGTGTCAAACAAGTGCAGAGAGGCCTCGAGGAGGGTGAGCAGCTTGTTGTGCAAGATGCACTATATGCCAGTGAGGACTATCTATGCTAACATGCTTTTGTTCTTGTGCCCCAAGCCATATTCAGCCCAGAAGCTGCTCAGACATGACAGTGCATGACCATGTTTTGCTAACACTTGGTTTCTCAGCTAAAGCTGGCTCATATCCAGCCAGATTGGACAGGACTGCAGCCAGCATGTGGCTGACTGCATCTCAGGATGTATGTATGTGCATGGGAAGTCCTTCTCCTTACCTCCAGGAGCAACAGGATGGACATCCCACTACCCCATAAGGATGAGAGGGTAGGATAGGGATGACCTGCAGGAGGTCCTCACCCTGCACACAGCCCAGTGCTGCCCCATTGTGCACGGAGTTTGACTCATGTAGTCAGAAGCTCTCTGAGTGATATGAACCTACTGCCAAAACTGTGCTTGAAGAGAGTGGTTACCTGTAGTAGTTGTAAAGGTTACAGTGAAAACTTTCGTATCCCTCTCTTCCTGAAGCAGGTAACCAACGAGCAGTACATTCGCTTGGGCTTGACCTCCGGGAGGCCAGCTTCAGGTGTAGGGAGCATGTGCAATGCTCTGCTTCCATAGTGTTTTGCTGAAAACCACCCTCTGCATATGTCAAAGGCACCACTTGTCCACTGTTAAGGCCAAACCAAATATGAGCTTTTCAGAATAAATCTTTTACAACTTTCCCATATCCCACTCTCCCCAGAGCTATCAGAAAGATTTCCCCTTCCTGAAGAACTTTACTCTTTTCTTCATCACTCAAAAGTCACTCTCTGAAGTAATACTAAGTTCCAAGCAAAAAAAAAGCTTCATCTTGGAACTGAGCAAAAATAGAAGATATTTATTCTCAATATAGCATGTTTTTTCTTTTTTTTTTTTTTTTTCTTTTTCCTTTTTCCTTTTTTTTTTTTTTTTTTTGTGTGACAAACTATAATTTCCCCAAAATACTTGCTGGTAATGAACATGTCTTTTCCAGTTATGAGTTGTATCCTCAGTGCAGTTTCTTTGACTTGAGGGGAGTAAGCCTGGTTTACACCAGCTGTAAATCTGATTCCACAGCTATGGCAGTGTGACTGTGTGCTGTTTTCTAATCAAATAACCACTGTGAAATACCTGATTCACTTTGCACCCAACAGCTGTACTTTCAGCCTGTGTTCCCAGTCACACTCTGAAAACAAGCACAATAAGAAAGGCCGAAACAGCTGCAACTTCTCAACAGAAAAAAAAAACAGAAGGGGGAAAAAAAGCTTGTTGTCAGGCTCCAGCTTAGGAAGGAAGTAAAACCATTTTTCTTTTCCGTCTCATGCATGTCAGCTGTCTTAGAAAAATTATTACTGCTCTGTTTTGTAACAGAAACTCCACAATATTTAGTAAACTACAAACTCCAATCTATTCATGGCCAAATACAGATTTAACATTTCTGATGCAGCCAAAACATGCTCAGTATGTCAATGGGCTGCAATTATTCTCCAGGAGAGCTCTGGAATTCACCTCCCGGCCCCAATTATCCTCCTTAAAAGAACTCATGAATCTTCTGTGTTTGGACCATCTAGATCGATTTGATTTTAGTTTTAGATTTTGGCTGAAATAATAAACATTTAGTGAAGAAAGCTGTGTTTCCTTTCCAATAATAGTGTATTAGTGCTTTCCAGAGCTGTTAAAGTGAATAATTCTATTTAATCTAACTAAAAGGACAAGTAGAAAACAACAGGTGACCATTCACTGGTCGGGTAAGGCATACACGCTTTTGCATTCTGAATATTATTGGCTCCTCTGATGCTTTTTTTAAAGAAGCAAAATACAGGCTATACTCTGATAACAGTTGGGTCATTAGCACAGCCATAAGCTTCAGTGGAATCACTTGTAAAGACAGGAACTATTCAGTGTGATCTGGCTCTAAATACATCAAAAACCTAAAGTCAGCTAGCCATCATCTACAGAAGGAAAAATTGTGTTCTCAGAAACTACATATTAAACCTTCTCTTGACTTTTGCAGAAATGCTGTGCTGTAATTGTGTGGTAAACAGAGAAAAATGGATGAAGATGCAAACAGACTCAGAGATGAGGGGTTGGTAGGAAGGAAGAAAGTGATGAGCAAAAGAAAGTGCAAAAGGAGATGAAAAGAGAGCAAGAAAAATGAAAGAAAGAAGGGAAGGAGAATCAAATGGTTGGCTGCTGATCAAGTGTAAGCAGGTATAATAGAAGAATGTGAGAAACATTTTCAAATAAATTTTTCTTGGGTTGAGTATCAGTAGCTTGCTTCTGCACCTACTGACTTCCACAGCACAGGCTTGGAGCTTCAACAGAATTTACATGACATGATACCGTGTTTTAAACATCATTTTTTTTCCCACAAAATATTTCATAATAATTAAAAGAAACCCTAAATTAATATAATAAAATTGTGATTATATGTTCATTAATTTCGCCATTAATTTTCACCACTATGTTTCATATTTGGACACTTACCGTTGCGGTAGCCAGAGACAGAGTTACTGTATTACTATTTCTTATAATCTCATGGATAACTGCTAGTCCTGAAGTTTATGTCACAAACTAAATTGTCTAAATATGGACTGAAGATCTGATATTTCAAAGAGGATTTAAATACAAGATGAACTACATTCATTAGAAGAAATCTATATATGAATATATATATATATCTTTTAAATAGTTTCCATGAAAATATACTGTGAAGATATTAATACAATATAACAATTTTTCAAACAGGTTCCCTGATAGATAGAATTCTGCAACGCATTTTGTCTGAAAGCAAATCTCTCTCTGAACAGATATAGTCAACTTTGAATAGCTGTGAGTTACAAGTAGATTGCACAGGAAAATTCAATATTTGCATGTATAAAGAGCTGAACTATTAGTGCAAATGAAAAACTATGCAAAAGGTAGGTGTACAATAAGGGAAAAATGAGGATTCTTTGCAATATATTCCAGTAGATTTGTGAATGAAACAAAAACGAACATAGTTACATTTCTTTGCTAAAAAATATGGGGAAGTGATTGGGGATATTGTTTTGATGAATTAAGTCATTGTTATACTATCCTGATTTTTTTTAATCCATTTTACTTCAGTAATGTTAGTTTAATAGCTCAATTTTTAATGATCTCCATGTCATTGCGGTTAATAGCTATATTTCCATAGAAACACTGCAAATCTGCTTTAGTTGGGCATTTGCTAATGAACATGTTTGAAAGCACTTCCTAGATAACTATTAGTGCAAAAAAAAAAAAAAAAAAAAACTTAATGTAAGTGAACATTAAATTCTGGAAAAAGCTGTGTCTTGTGTATCCTAGAGACCTACTATTCCTTCCAAGATCATTTAAAGGCAAAAGAAATACTAAGCATTTTATTTGGAGGTAGTGTCATTAAAGCTAGGCACTATGCTTATTCTCCTGCTGGTTGCACCAAACCCTCAAAGAAAGAGCTCCTACTTATTACAATATGAGCCCAATGCTAACTTCCCTCTGTAACTCAAGCCAATCTAATTCAATGATGAGAATATTTCTGCTAATGGCAATATGTAGTTTACACAATAGCCTTTCTTTTGATCTGTAACTGAACCTGGAATGGGAAATGTATCCTGGAAATATTTTAATTGTTCCATGAGTTAGGTAAATATCTGAATGAAATGTGTAGTGCAGGACTTGAATGAATAATTTAAGGAACGATACAAATAAAAATAATGCTGCCTTGTGCTTTCCACCAAAGCTCCCTAAAAGCTTTGTGACAGCCCAAAACAAATGTAGTGAGTAAGACAGCGGTTGTTATTGTGTATTTTAGATAAGGAAATGGCTTCAGAAAGGTTAAACAAATTGCTCATGTTTGCTGTGTGAACCAGTATCTATGTTTAAGAACAGAGCGTAGGTTGCTCCTGTGCTCAGTGTGTAGCTCTTAGCATTTGCCTTTCCTGTGCTGGAGACTAGCTGCAGCTTAAAGATAACAAGGTCGTCAAAGGAAGTTCAGGTAAAACTGGCAGGGTTGTCACTGAACATTTTGTTAAATTCCTGTCTTTTAGGGGGCAAGGAGAAATGTAATTTGCTCTGATTTTCTCCTGTTTTCCACCTGTCCTTTGCGGTAAATTACTTTGACCTCCCTCTTTGACGGAGCACTAAAGATTGTGCAATATGGGGCAGGTTCTGCATCCAGTCTGTGCAGAAGACAGTAGTGGAGATGTTGGATTCCCTTTGTCCAAAAAGGGTGCCAATCGTGGGCTAACAAATACTGGGGACAATATGTAACCCTATTTACTGGATGTGGTAAAGACAGAGAATGAGGAGAAAGGGAAGGTATGTTATTTAGTCTTCTCTGATGACTTACACCACACAAAGATTTTTATGAAAAGTTGCATGTGCCCAGGTGTTTTCTAATGGAAGGTTACCAGAAGTGGGAAAGCTGGAAGGGCACAATATCTCATGATGGTCTTCTCATGGGGTGTCAGTTAATGATGGTTGAGGGACAACACTGCTAACTTTGGTGACTTGGCAGCCTATGGAGCAAGAAGAGTCAAAGACTGCCAATACTTCAGGAAGTCTACTAGAGGACAAATAATACTGGCAGAGTAAAAAGGACACAGATCCTTGGATGTAAGTGGGATCCAGGCTGAGATACACACCCAGGCTGGACTCTGTGGCAGCTGGAGAAGCCAAGCTCTCCAAGGTGGTCATTGCAGGTTGACAGTGCTTGAAATGAGATGGGTAGATAGAGGAAGCCCTTGTTGTTTTCAAAGTATTTTGTCTTCTTAAGTTTGACTGCCAAATTTTTAAAAGACCGTTGGCCCTACGGGTTAGATTTATTTCATTATTCACCTACAAAGAAGGCATGCGGACTAATCTACCTGTCTAGATTAGTTATGTACTCAGTGGAGAGAGACAGACTTCTCAGGAGTGTGATTTACCACTTACTATGGAAAACCTGTTTTAGGATAGGAAGAATTGCTGTCCAAAAGAACAGTGAGAAGAGAATGAATCCTAAAATCTGAGATGCACTCAGAGCGACTTGAAAATGGGTGGTGGAGGAGTTAATCTCAATTATTCAGCTGTGAGTCATAAACTCACATGGGTGCACTAGCAAGTAGTTTGGTTCCATAGAAGTGGATCAGTGTATAGAAATAACTAACGCTTCTGCTTCTACACTATAAGGTGTCTGGGCATTTTACTTTAAACTAGATTTAATGTAATCTTCTAGATAAAATGACAATATGAAGCACATATCTGAAACTGTTTGAAGAATCAATCATTATTTTAGACCTTTTTGTCCCCAGCTAGGGTTAGAGCATATTCGATGTGTATCTAGGACAAAAAGTTCAGTTTATTTTCCTTTGAAAGAAATCTAGTTTGTATGGACCAAAACAGATCTCTGAACTGAACCATCTGGACTAAGTGGAGATCATGGAATTTGCTCCAAAATCATTGCTCCAAACCACAAAGCCCATGTGAACGTTTAAAATGCTGAATGCTCTTTTAGATGCTTTGTTTATGTTCCAGAGGCTCTATTTTACGCAGCAATTTGAATTTTCTAACGCCCTATTAAACTGGATAATACTGCTCCTTTTAACTATTTTGTTTAACTCCAGTGTTTTTTTACTGTGAAGGTAATATTTACCTGCATGAAGCGGCCCTCCAAAGTTCCCAGATTAGCAATGGTAAGGTTCCCTTTGGTGAAGACAGATATTGAAGTTAGCAGGACATTGTTGAACTGGCCCATGAACAAGTCAACCCTCTGCAAAGGAGTTGTAACTTCTAAGCGATATTCATCATCTTGTGCTCTGCAGTATGAAGCATTTCTTGAAAAAGCCTGTTAGAAAATGAAGTACAGATGAGTACTGTCTTTATGAGTAGGAATAGATCTTTGTCAGAGTGAAGTCATTTAGCACAAATGCATTTGACCAAAAGTATTTTAAAATGTTTCAAACTTAATTGCTTCATCAGTTATGATGTTCCTTGAGGAAGGCAATGACTTCTTAACATTATGGGAATGCTTCTTTTAACTTTTTTTATTCTGTCTGTTAGGAAAAAGACCATAGAGTCTTTATTTAACTGGGTGATGTGTGTACAAACATATATATCAAGGTATCCTTTCTCTTAGTGAATTCCATAATGCTTCTTCTCCAAGGGTCTGAGAATTCTTTGATTGCTGAGCTTGACTAATGACACACCAGTTTCTAAAACAGTGATTCCTAGAAAATGATTCTCCAAAAAACTTTGTTTGTTTCACCTTTTTTGCATTAAAATAAGATTTTCCAGCATTTTTCTTTCTGTTCTTTTTTTTCCCCACATTTTTTTTTCAGTGATAGGCAGAAAAGGGGAGAAGAAGATGAAGAAAGAAAAGAAGGAAATAAAGCAGGAAAAATATGTTTCTGATTGTATATTTTAATGAAACTATGGTGAAGCCAGCTTTTTGTAATTACTTAGGCTGTTATATTGATCATCTATTGCTTATGCACTATTTTGTCCAGTCACTGTATGTCTTGAGTGTACTACAATAGTTGCTGTATTTGCAGGATTTTCTCCTTCAGTTTGGTAATATAGAATACATGTTTTTAATTTTCATTGGAAAAATTCTTGAACAATACACTTTAAGATATCTCAAGAGAAGAATATAACCTTCTGTTCTGATAATTCAATAGTAACCTATTAACTGAAAATTCCATTACTATTGATACTAACTACATCATCTGTTTTGGTGAAATTGTACAGATAATAACCAGGAACCCCCTTAAGGATCTCTAACCAGTTTAAATTTGGAAGTCATCTGGTGTGTTCCCACTGTAACATCCTTTATGAATAAACATGTAGGGGGATTATAAAGGATCTTATGATGGTTCCCTCTGTTGAAATCAATACAGAGCTAGGTTTTTCCTAATTTTTTTTATTGATTTGTAGTTGTTACAAACATGTTTAAAAAAGCATTTTAAAAGCTTGAATTAAGCCTTTTAAAGATAGCAAGAGTCTTTCCACAAAATTCAATAGACCTGGATCATACAGTTAAAGAACAAGTAGGAGTAAAATTTTATTTTCATATTTTCTTGATTTGGATGGTTTTCCTTCTATTACTTATAATCAAAGTAATACGAGAAAGAAAACAGTGAACCAAGAATTCTTGCTGGCTTAACTCTGGTGAATTCTGGAAAAAAAACCAAAGCACTGAAAACGTTACTAGCAAACTGTTGAATGTAATAGCTCAGCCCTTTGCTGTCAAATTGTTACGTTTCTGAACTGTGCCCAACAATTTCACTGGCAGTGAAGTTTCTTATGATCCCTGGAAGTTGCTGCCAGCAGTTGTGCCAGCTTTTCTCCAGGTGCCATGTCAATTTACTGTATCATTTATGTAAAACCCTGTATGAGACCAAACAAGTGCAACTGAAATCTCTGTGCATAGCCTCACGATACAGAAAGAGGGCTTCCAAGTTAGATCTGATACAGCAATGACTTAGTGGTTTGGTCATCCACATGCTAAAGTGTTTGCTCTGTTAGTTTTGATATTAACTGCTAAAGCATGGTAGGAACTGAACTAGGAACTTTGCACTAGGCACACTGAACAGTCACTGAATACAGTTTACGTATTTTTAACCCAGTATTTGACTTGGTTAAATCATCATCAAGAGACAAATTTAACTTTCCTTTGTTTTGGCCACCAAACAAGCTAAAAGCTTTATTCTTTTGCACTCATATCCTATCCAGTTGAAAAATATTTCTGAAACATCTGTGCAAAGATTACTCATACAATGGGTATGAATAGTTCAAGTGCAGAAAGATGTACAGTTTTCATGTTTTTTGAAATAAGGCAGATTTCTGAGTTTACCCTCCCCCAGCTTGGGACCTCTGTTCTTTGCTATACTTTCTTTCTTTCCATGAGCAAACAACTCTGGGGAGAATGTTTCAGTGCTAACCTTAAAAAAGTACTTCCCCCTGTGTGCTTATCTTAACATGATTTGAGCATCCTGATGCTCCCTGTGAAACTCTGCTCAAGCTCTTTTTAAGAAGTGGCTAGATTTTCCAGTTTGCCCCGACACCTCTCTTAGCTTCCCTGAAGTTGGTTCAGCCACAAAATCGTTTCAGCCTTCCTTAGAGATGCTGTCATTTGGGTATCTGCCCAAGGACCTGCAGATTGTTCCACATATGGCTCTCTTAGAAAACCTGGCGCTTCAAGGATCAACCATAACATAAGGTTAGATGTTGAAGAAATACGAATGCTTTGATCTTTGAGTAGAAATACAGAGATTAAAAGGCTACTTAGAAAACTAAAGGAAGATTGATAACACAGAAAACTTCAGCAAAGAAGCTGCTTTAAATTAACTCTTTGAAGATTGAATCTCTCCCTCCCTCTCTCTCTCTCAGTGTACACATAAGTATCCTCTTGGCTGTCAATGTGGAAAAATAACTGATGTCAGATGATGCACTCTGGATATTACGCCAAGTTCCAGTGACAAATCACACAAATATTGAAATGGACGATTAGAGCACGGGTAAGTGCTTGGGTTGGGCTATATTGCCTCTCTTGTGTGATGAGAGGTGCCAATTGCATGTGATTCATAGCGAGGGCTTTGTGAAGCTGGTGTAGGTGTGCCACTGGAATGCAATGAGGTGCGGGAAAGCCCTACCTTTTGTCTGTATCCAGAAGGTAGGAGATAACACACACTATCTTACTTGTTCATAGGGGAAGTTTTGGTGTTTTGGAATCAACCTTGGACTCAGCACATGGAGGACAAACACACTGAAGAAGTCTCTAGACATCTTCAAGCTGGGCTATCAGGAGCTGTTGCTGCTTGGCAGTTAACTGCTCATTTACAAATCAAGTTCAGTGGACTTAAAAATATTATTTCGGACAGAGTTGCACATTTGAAACTAAAAGTGCAAAGCAGGGAGGAAAACTTAAAGTCACTAATGAAAATCTCAAAAAAATACCCAGGTAGGTCAGTGTCAGTGTCTAGTCTCTAGTCTGAATAGCTAGACTCAGGGACAAAAAAAAAAGTTTAACCAGGGATTTTTTGTGAATTTTTCTGATATTTGCAGTGACTGCTGTTTGGAGAAACAGCTCAGTAAGCATTCCTCCAGGCCTGTCTTTCTAGAGCTAGCCAAAACCTCTCTTCTTATTTAAGTGCAGTGCTCAATTAGACAGTGATATTATGTCTTGATCTGATGCTTAATGTCTTGAATAAACTAGAAATTAATGACTTAATCACTGCAGAACATCTCATACTGTCTTGCAAACAATTTGGAAGACATCATTAAAATTTAAATTTAATTTGACAAATTGAAGAAATGGTCTGAAAGTAACAAGATTTACTAGCATGAATTGTAAATTACCACAGTTATGAAGGAGAATTCAAGTAAATTGGGAATATGTGGGAGTCTCATTTCCTATTGGTTAGTTTATATGACTTTTAACTTTTTGGCTCTCAGGAATCAAATTTCTAAGTATCAGCTTTTGTTTTCTGCTATGGATCTTAGGAGACTCCCTTAAGAGAAATGGGCACCCAGAAATGCCTACAGCGTTTCTCCTTTGAGCATTTCCATGGCATAACATGGAGCTACTGCCAGATGAGCTGGAGTCTGATACCTGCAAATAGCAAAAATCCATTTACAATGAATAACTGCCATAGTGGGAATGAAAAGATGATTCTACATAACAAATTGATTCCCAGTCTATTTAAAATGGAAACAGTGTACAAAGACATTTAGGAAATCTCCAGAACAGTTTCTCATCTCTTCTGTTGTGGAGGTCAGCGAATCAAGATAAATAAACTGCAATTTTCAGGAATGTGTCCTGTTGGAATCAAGTACATAATGGTGAAGAACTTATATGTATAACAGACCCTGAACAGCAAGAGTAACTGTGAGGAAGACAGAAGAACCCTATCAGATTTTCCTCTCTCGATTTTCTTGAATATTTTTAGCCAATAAAGTTTTGCTGTTCTGTAATGCATTCAGATTTTCTGGGTAGTTTGCAATATTTCTCTTCAGGTAAGAAATACATTTGATCACCGCATCTTCCCATGTGAAATACAAGAAGTGAAATTCTGGCTCCAGTAACATCAGTGAAGCCAGGATATTGCCTGAAGGGGACGAGTGACTTGATCAGCATCATACTGGAGTTAGAACCTGTACCACCTCTTTTCCAGTCTCAAGTTAAAAAATGTGAGGTACCTTATGAAGCTCTCCTGTCTATCGGTTTTATCTTTGAAAGGAATTACTCCTTGGATTTCATAAACCTCATAAATCTTCCCAGCTGTCACATACCAGTTTCTTTAAATCTAAACTCAGAGAAGACTACTAAAATCCTTGTTCTTATAGCTCCAAGACAAGGTGAGGAGAAAAATAACCAGGACCTGGCCTCTGGCACATTTATGGACTCTGTTCACCTCATACCTTCTTCTGTCAACTCCCTTGGCAAAGGGACAATCTCCCTTCTCTTTTCTCATGTAGTTTCATGCCTTAGCTGGTCAGACTGAATAAAGCACAAGGGAGAAGAGGAGATGCATATAAGTAGCTTTCTACTCTGATCCCACAGAGGAATATTTTTTCCTCTGCAATTTTCAAGAACTAAAGTTTGTGAAATGGACTCAGTTTTACTACTAGCAATTCTAAAAAGCCACAGTCATATTTGCTTTTCTCACTATATATAACTGTTACAGGGTGTCTGAATTCTTTATGGTTATGAGCACAATCAATGATCATACAAGGAATAATTATGGACACATTTATTTTTTGGAAGTAACTGAGCAGAAAAGAATCTCTCGTGAACAAACTCCAGTGCTGTACAACAGGCAGAAGTGAAACCAGCCAGAATGGAGGAACATGGGAAACAGAAGTTCTTTGGTGTAGCATGTTGGCTTTTGCCAAGAAGATCTGCTGCGGTTCTACAGCCAGACTTGTCACCTGTTGGATCGGTACAATGGCAGTGTGAGTTCCCAAAACTTGCTGCTACATTTCCAAGAGAAGCAACTATGCGTAACTAAACAGGGATGGCAATACATCAGTACTAGTAGTGTGTACTGTTCAATAGCAGGCTAAATGTACTACTGTTCTTTATTGGGACCAAGATTACATCACCTTCTTATTCTCCCATTCCATTTCCTTTATCAAATATTATTAATGAAGAGCTTGGGTCTTTCACTTTGAACTATTGCACACATTTATATCAGTGGGCCCAGTATATCCTTGGAAAGAGGTGTTCCAAGTGGATGAGTCAGCTATTATTTGCAGTAGGGAAGCCAGACTAGAACAGCCTGCTGGGGATACGCAGTGCATAGCCCACCTGCTGCTCTCACAGCACAGAAAGACAGCTAAAGTTCATGTTAATATGGCAGTGATAGGTACTACGTATGTTGTAAGCTTGTCTTCTTCAAGCACTATTCTGTCAAACAACTACCATGTTCTTGGGAAGAGGAACGGAAATCGCTCAGAAGTCACATCACAGTAGAAAAGTATATTTTAAAACATAACATTCAAAATGCAATGTGACTTTTAAAACAGATTTTTGCAAAGCATCAACAGACATCATTACCAAGCACTTTTTGTAACACTAAGGAGGGGAAAAAGAATAAAAGATGGAATGGGCCATTTTTGCCAATGGGCACACATATCAGCACGAAACAATTCCCACAGAAGCAGCTCTATTGTGTTTCTGGTTTCTTCATGACCACTGAAAGACACACCGAGGCTGTAGGTGCTGTGAACTCAGTCCAGTGTTCACTGAGAACGGAACACATCTGGGGCAGTGGACTGGGTTCTCCTGTTTCTAAGAACTTCTGCTGGGGCACTGATGCTTTACTTTAAATGGAAAAAGAGCTTTTTCCTCTTTTTGTTTTAAACAAAGAACTGTTTCCCTCTTCCTTCCTCTTCTTCCCATTATTCCTCATGTATTTGAAAGCAATTCAAAGATTTTTTTTTTTATAAAATACAGGAGAGGTATGTTCTCTTTCTGAAAATAAACTTTCAAATCTCAACTGCAAAGTAAGAGACTTGAAGAAAAAGCAAGCAAATGGAAACAATCCTTTAAGATGGAAACAGTCAAGAAACCTTAACTATTCAGTGGCCACTACTATGTGTTGCCATTGCCTGGAGATGGTCTCAGTTACACAGGAAAACAACCCTTCAAAATAGTACTTGTTGCAAAAGTAAGGAGAATCTGAAAGATCTTTAAGCTACAATTTCAGCTTCCAGGACTTGATCTAGAACTCGCTGAAGTCAATAGAAAGATTATACAAGAGTTTATGACTCCCAGAAAAAAAAGAAATGTTTTAAAGAGGTTCGTTGATGCATTTTACATACTATCATCCAACTATCTCCTATACTTGTTGCTTTGATCTACTTCACTGCTGAAATGAGGGGGGAGGAGGAGGTTACTGTAGTGATGCTCCACTTAAGGTAATAAGGTAAAATGACATCCATGTTAAATGTAATTAGTTAATACAAATTAAGATGATTACATGTTCTATTGTCAAGATCATTCAAAGAGTTATTTGCTTTTGTCATTGAACAGTGCTGCATTAGTTTTCATAATCTGGTTAGTGCATTAGCACAAAGTAAATCCTATTGATTCAGCAGATAAAATGGACCTAAGTAATCTTTGCATTTTGCTTATTTCCCTTATATTAATTTAACATTTAACTCAGTATACAGATTATCAAAGGAGAGGTGTTGACTCATTACAGATTTTGAAGAAATAAAATAAGGTATAGGAGCAGTTGATATAAATAGTTTTGCTGTACATTTATATGGTACATCAGGTGCATTTTTCATAGAAGTCCTTATTTACACGGAAGCTGTGATGAAATAGGAAAGCTGTGAATTCCATGTAGACCAGCTATCCTAAGATAATTCTGAATGTGGAGACTCTTATTCCAAAATAACATTGCACAACAACTGCACATCTAGCCAAAACAGTGGTACAAGAGACTCCTGGGATAGAAAGGAGTCCGGAATGTAGGAGAAAATCATGCAATTTGCCCTAGTTTCCACAGTCAGTGTATAAAAGGAGAGCTACATCTTCCTTGAGAAAATGATGCTTTCATTATCACTTTCCCCAAGATCATTCTTCCTCTAATGGTTCACTGTATTCACCTACTGCATATCCAATACAAGTAATATTTCTTTGTGACCTGCACTTGCTTTCTGAACCATTTGTACAATGTCTTTTCTTCATTAGCAGTAATTTTTCTATTTAGTATGGGATTTGACTCTGGTTTTACTTGTGTCTATGGAAATCAGGAGTAATTCCATTCTGATGCAAAAGCTATCTGAGTTCAGAAACCCACCTGAAGTTCAGAAATACCAACTAGAAAGTCCAAGTAACACAGCAGTCTCCTGGATACTAATTGCCTACTGTTGCTTTAGTGAGCAATAGTGAAGGTGATATGGGGTCCTGAGTCAGATCAAACTGTGAGTAGAGAAATGCTGAGGTAAGGCTGGTGATGAGGGAGCTGAAAGGCAGATGTCTGCTTTGTCAGGATTTTCATTCTAAATGCAGACAGGATAAAAAAGTGTTGTTCATAGACGGGCAGAAATGGAAAGCTGGAAGGTTGTTAGACTCTTACGATAGCATAGTATCTGAAATGGATGCCCTCTGGATATGCCTCTTCAACATTTGGCAGCAGAAGCTGAGGGAAATTCATTCCTAACTTAGATGTCTCAGCTAACCACCAAAGCCAGGTGGGATAAATCCAGGACTTAGCAGATCTGCATGCAGTGCACTGCAGAATCAGCTTCTCTTTCTCTGGAACATGGATTTGTATCTAAAGAAACCCAAGCAGCTTTCTCAGGCAGAGCTGACACAGTCCCATTACAGAACATCCATCAGCAGATTAGACAGGAACTTAAAGTGGGGCAAAGGAGACTTAGAATTTGCTTTCAACCTAGGAAAATAGACTTGGATCTGAATATTAGATTTCTAGTGAGTGTCCTTAATGCTGCATACCTATTAGTCTACTTTTTGGAGACCTTTTCTTGTGGGACTGCAAAGTTTTCCAATTTTTTTCAAAGTTCCACAGCATGAGAAAATTATTCTATGTCCAGTTCTAGTCTTTAGAGTTAATTAAAGGGCTTCAGAAACTCTGAGAAATAAAAAACACATGACCAGACAATCCAGATATCCATGTGAAAAAAAATGAAAATCACCTTCTGCTTGAAATGATTTCTGTGCGATTCCAGAGAAATGCAGCACAGTCACTCTCCCACACCAATAACCAACAGGGGACCCTGTCTTCAGTGGAAGAATTTGATTAAAAACTCTGGAAATGGAACATTATTAGTAACTCTGGATGATAAAGCAGTGCCCTTTGCAGAAAATGGTAGGTTAACAGGTACCACTTTTTCACAGAGAAATCCAGCTTTCATCAAGAAGATGATAAAACACCAAGCAGAAGCACTGGGAAGCAAACAGAGACAGGTCCTTAACAGGAGATCAGGAGAAGGAAAACTCTGTAGCTTTTGCGCCACTCAGTCTAACAGGTGAGCTCCCAAACCTCATCGCTGCTGGGGCTCAGAAAAATCTGCAAAGATACCTACAACTCAGGGCAGTGGGGTACTTTCCAAAGCAGGTCCCTGACCAGCCTTTTTCCTTGCCTTGCTTTTTTCTTGGGAACTCCCTTGTGACGGTGTCCCCGGCCAGTCCCAGGGACAGAACAGCCCTCACCTTTATGGTTTATGCCTCTGATAAATCTGGCCCAGCCTGAGATAACCATAACCATAGCCACAGCCATACTCATACCATACCCACGCACACACCCATACCCATACCCACACCCAGCTTCTTTCACATGCAGCGTAACAGGAGTTCAGACTGTTCCTGTGATCCTTTAGCCAATGATATTTGCCCCAGACAGACCTTACAAGGCTAAGTAGGTAGATGGCCATGTACCTAACCCTGGAGGGGCTCAGGATGGTGAGCACACCTTGCCTTGCACTCTGTGTCATGCAGGATGCAATGGACACCCTTGGGGTATTCCCTGAACTTTCTGCAGACAGGCAGAGAGTGCAGAACAGAAATGTGGATGCAGCCCATCACCTTACTATTATGATTTAAGCCTGTTTTAAGGGGTGGTAGTACACATCACCCATAACCAAGTTGCTCTTCTTTTATCCCTCTGAGATGTCAGAACCCAGAGAGAAGCTTGCACAAAATCTGTATGGATGGGAGCAGGCTTTGTGCCCAGGCAGAGTGCTGTATGCCATTTGATGTAGCATTTCCAAAGGAATAAATGACAGAACGAATCAGATGGATTCTGGTGCCTGACGTTTAGGAAGAATATTCAGGCACATTCCACTTGCAATATAAAAAAAAGATTTCCTCCATGCTGTGAGATCATCCAAATAAGCCACATCAACCCCTCCTAATCAGAGAGATGTGGTGTTATTTTTAAACCTGCCAAATTTTTTTTTAAGCCAAATGGTGTGGGATATTAGAGTTTCAGGGCCTCAAAAGAGTTATTTGTCTCTGTTTATTTTATTAAATATTCCTAGACATACCCTAAGGATGACAGATCAATAAGTGCCTTTGTGGTTTCCTGATAGAAGGCAGCAATTATTTTCTTCCATTACAATATAAGCATAACCCAATTTTACTCATCTATCATGACGTGTAATGGTAATAAAGAAGCATCAGCATGTGTTCATTTTACTGTCATTTTATCTTTTGTTTTGGTGATCTACAGTTTTCTTTTCATGTTCTTCCAATGTGATTTTTCTCTCTTTGTGCCTTTCATTTGATAAGGGTGGCGACCAGCTTGTCTTACTTTATGACACTTATGGGAAACATAGCAGCAAAAGCCTGTCTGTGGTTTCTCTTTTCCTAGACAGTAAATGGAGTACTTCAGCCTTTCACCTGAACTTACCTGCAGAAGGAACTTTACAGAGATGAATCTGGGTTTCATTTTTAGAGATTCATGTTTTTCCATGGAAGTCAGTAGGAACTGAAGTTAGGTATCAGAGGAGAAATGGTCTCACAACTGTTTAGTAATAACAGACACAGAAAGGCTAAACAAAGCCCCTAAGATTATGATCTAACTAATGATAGTTGAAATGTACGGTTGAGGTTGTCAAGGCTAAACTCAACCTATCTTCCTTACATGGAGAATCCCATTTAATCCATGATAGAGGTGCAGACTACTGGACTATGTCTGCAGATGAAGTAAGGTGTATTTGTCTCCTCAGCTAAGTACTCCTCCACTCTGACACCAGGGCTGAAAGTGACTAACTGTGACCAAACAAAATTTGCTAAAAGCCTACACCCACTTTCCTCTTCGTTGTGGGTGAGGAGATTCCTGAAAAGTGACTCAAAACCCTCCACAGCAGCTACCTCTCAGATATCTTCATCCTGACTCGGGCAATAAAACCCCTTTACCATGACTCCACATTTTTCTTTTAATTTGAAGCCAGTTCTATTTCCTCCTTACTGTCATTGAAGTGATAGCCAGCTCTTCATTGAAGGAAATTCTCAGGAAGTGTCAGCTGGTCACAGCTCCACTGAAGTACATCTGATGTCAGTCAGATGCACCATCCGATTGACTTTTCCTAACCCTGACTTCAATGAATCCAAGCTTTGCCTTCTTAAGTATTTCACTTAAACACAACTGGAAACATTTTATTTCGATTTTAAAATGCTTTCCATGAGTGCTGGAATAAGTGAAGCACAGTTGTGTCTGGATTTATATCTTGTGGTTAGTTGACTTTGCTCTCCAACTAAGCTCTGACGGAGACTTTTCCCATGGGTGAGCAATACCTGCTTTGGTCCCTGTTAGTGCCTCTGATGTTTATAAAGGGGTTTCTTCCACTTCATCAGTTTCCATAGCTTGAGCATATAATGGATTTCTCTCTGGATTCACACTTGGATTCACTTCTTTAAATTTCTTATTGCTGAGGTTGTTAGGACAACTAACAGAAAGACAGGCATACCATAGCACAACCACATAAACTTCACTACTTTAAAAAACAAGGCTAAAAGCTAATAAACTTTGTCAACCACATCAAAATTAGTCAAAGCGTGTTTTGTATAAATGCTCAAAATCTGAGAAGAAAGGGTTGAGGAAATGTTTTGGATGTTTTATTCAGGTTTATTTTGCAGCCCTAGCAGCCTTTAGCAGCCTTAGACTAAACACTACCGAGGGACAGCCTCTTAAAAAGATGGACTACCCAGAAGTCCAACCAAATTACGTACAATTTTCTTCTGGGACTTTTTTGGCAATATGGAATGGCCTTCATCAATCAGACTGCAACTGTAAATTATCAGATATCATATCACTCCCTTGTAAACATTGCTAAAGGCAATTTTTTCTTTTTAATTTTGAAGTTAGTGGTATATCATATTCACTGCTGTACTGTTTTCACCGTCATATGACTAAATCCCACAGTGGTCAGTGCCTTTCACTTGCATCAGTGGTCTGTGGTTTCATTCTGTCAACGTTAAAAAGAAAGATCATCTTGGCTGCATTACAAAAAGCAAGTTTTTAATTTGCCAAAATAAACTGTGACAAACTCTCACAGTTTATAAGAGCTTTCTTTTAAGTTGAAGGTGACTTATAAAACGGAAAAATGTGTTATGCCCTTATGTGCATTTTTGTAATGTACAAAAAAGGGCCTAAGAAGAGTTGAGAGTTTTGGGATTTTTTGTTTTGTTTTGTTTTGTTTTGCTTTTATCTCCAGCAAAATCAAGGGAGGTCAGATCTGACAAGCATAAGCACAAGAAATAATGCAGTTTCCTTCTGCCTTCTCCTTCCCTTCCTTTGCCCTCCAACCTTGCAGGTCTGTTTTGCATACCTGAGAAAAATGGGTTCATAAAGGATGCCTGGCCAATTCTTGTGAATTTTTTTTGGCCAACTGAAACCTGAAAAAACCCACAGAACACTTTTCATTGGAGCCTTAGTGATTTCTCTGGAATAAAGTAAGGAAAATGGAAAGTCAAAGCTTGACAGTCTCGATATCTCTGTGTTAAGCAAACAATCAGGACAAAAAAAAAAAAAATCAGACTGCCTTTATGCCATTTAAATGAACTGCAAGAAATCACAGTAACATTTTTTCCTTTATCAATTTAATGTAGCAGAAATCAGAGTTCTGATGACATTTCTTGAAAATGGGCAACTATAATAAACCGTCTGCAGTATAAGACATTCAGTTCTGATATGCAAAGCAGCAGCAGAGTCTGGAAAAGCTTTTGAAACAAGAAAGTACTTCCCAGCATGTGAAAAGTGACAAATTATTCTGTCAATATTTTAATGGTATACTTTGCTGTGAAAAGATCACCTTATGAAACAGGTGTATAGGCAAGAACAGAATAAGATAAGTTAAAGGCCACAAGATTTAAAGACAGGCACTCACAAATAAAATACCCTAGGAATAAGAAAAAAAAAAGCACTTTCAGAGACGAACAACGTTCATTGTGAAAAATGAACTGAAAAATGAAAATAAAAGGATATTAAGACCCGAAATGAAAAATTAGGACAGCAATAAAGCAGTGAAAAAAGGCAAGAAGTTACTGTACTGCATGTTCGCTATCTCGTTTTTAGATCCTGAAGATTGCCTCCCCCCTCCTTAAAAAGGAAATAAGATGCCACATCTATTGCGGTTGCTGTATCAGCATCCACTGGCAATGCCTAGGTCTGGGCAGAACATCTGGTGCCTGCAATAAGCTGTCAATGCCTGAATGTGGAGGCTGTTGTGATGATGCTGACGATGCTCTGGCTGGGTTGGACCCCACCTCTGAGTGCATTCCCACCCTTGGGGAAAACCCACAGCACCTCTGTAATGGATGCTCCTCCACAGATGCCCCGCTCCCACCCCAGCAGCGAAGACCTGCCCTCCCCTTTTTCATCCAAGAGGTTCCCAGCTCCACTACCCTCTCCTGATGGCCTGGGCTGCGCAGTCGGGCTGAGGAGGACGTTGGTGGCATTGCGACGATGAAGGCCTGAGGTTCCCACCCTCACCCCAAGCCTTCCCCCAAACGCAGGTTGAGCTGCTGCCGCCCCGACCCAGCCCTCGCCCCGGCTCGCGGGGCTGAGCAGCCTCTTTGCAACCCCTCTGGCCCTGCCCTGTGGCAGAGGGCAGCGTGCCACCTTGAAGCTGCAATTTTCTTTTATCTGAGAAAAGAAAGCTCCACAGAGAGCACATATAATGCTGCGTAATTCAAAGCGAGAAAGTTTTATGTTTCAAAATAAATTTTAAAAGTACCCAATTCCAGATTCTGTATTTTCTTTACAAGTGCTGCCATGGGCACAGACACTGACGAGAAAGGAAGAAATAATTCCTCTGCTTCCTTCACCTCAGTGTTTCAGGTGGTTGGAAAGCAGCAGTCACCTGATCACACGGTGCACAGAGAGGCCACCCTTCCCATCCGAGACTACTGGTATCCTCATTCAGACACACTTTTAATAGACACTTCTTTCATTAAGAAAACTGATTTCAGTGGGACCGTTTATGTATTAAGCATGAGTAATTGTATTACAATCTGGCTCTTCGTGGCATGTTCCAAACCAGCTCTTTCATTTTTTTTCTAAAGAGGGCAGTGATTCAGCATTAACATAGTTTAAAATATGAGTGATATTTTCAGGGACTCCTCAGTGCACATGGATATAAATGCTAATGAAGACTCTTTTAAGATAGTGAAAGAAATAACTCCCTTAATGTTCCATTTATCTGTAGCACAGACTCTCAAGAACACAGAATAACAATTACTTACAAATAAAAAAAAGCTGTTTTTTTTTTTTTTTTTTTTTCCCCAGTTCCACTAATACTTAGCACCATAAGGACCTCAGTGATTTTCATAGTCAGTTTACAGGAACTCATTCTTACAGAGATGAGTCATCAACAATGCCAAGTAATCTGAAATTATCAGCGTCTTAGATTTTATAACTGAAGCTAAAGGGACAGCTACATGACAATGGCATAGTCAGAGAGAGAACAAGAGTCCTAAAATGTAAGAAATTAATTGTCACTTACCCTGTTCAAACAGTATTTGCTGTCTTTCGCATAAAAATGTTGGAGACATTTCATGTTCTGCTTGTCAACGATCTTGTTGAAGAACTCGTTGATTGTTCGCACGGAGACAGCGCAGACAGCAGATCTGTTTGTTGGTTCTGAAGAATCTGGTTTACTTTGTGCAAAAACGCCATAGAGAATATCATCGTTCAACCCAAGGCCCATTTCATGGGCTAGAGTTGCACCTGGCTTGCTTACATATGCAGCTTGCAGAATGTTGAATACCTCCTTTCGAATGGACCTCTTCCTCCGCTTTTCAGTAAAAATACACTCAAGAGGCATTTCCATGTAAGAACGCATCTCGGAATCTAAAGTGCAGAAGCGGATAATTCTAGTGTGGAAAGCCTGGGAGTCGAGAGATTCTCTCTGGACAGTCAGAAAATAGACAAAGTGGTCATTTTCAAAGGCATGGACATACCTAATGGGATATGAGTCACGGAACTGAGGGAGTATATCTATGTAAGACTGATCTGTGAGAAATTCAAACCCATCCTGTGTTTCTTTTAACCTTCTAACCGATATTGAATGCAGTACATGGGGAGGTTGAAATGTAGATGTCACAGTGTTTCCAACAAAGAAGTTGACAAACCTGTCCTTTTCGGTCACCAAAACTTTGGTTCCTAAAGTGCTTACAACACAATCAGGACAATTATCTGCTTCTCCGTCCACCTGTGGTGAATACATGCAGTGCACCTCGCTTTCTATGTCAGCGGGGTTGTCAGGGGGAATGATGTGACGGTGACAGACACCTCCGGACACGCTACCACAGCTGATGAGCTGATCATCGTAATAGGTTTCTAAGAGCAGTGCCATGTTGACGTTATCCTTCCATACGCTGTTAGATAAATTTGCTTTATCTTTGCAGTCTTCGCATGGCGTGCAGTCAGGACTCTCCAAAATGGGTCCAGTCTTGTATACAGAAATATTCTGGAGAGTTTCATTTAGCACGTAAATCTTGTTGACTGCTCCAATATAAACATGATGTTTGTATAAAACTACATTCTGAATTGGTGTCTCTGTGATGAAGTTAGGAAGATCATATTTTACACTCAAGTTCATCTCTGATTTTTTAGCTGCTTCTTTGCATTGTCCATGGCTTCTCTGCAGCAACGCAAACAGGAATAGGATAATCCCAGAAGGATAGGCAGTAACAGGCTTCATTGTCAGAGGTTTTATCTGTCAAAACATATTTAAAGGGAAGAGTCGTTATATTTCATAGAGTAAAACATAAGTTTATCAGTCAACAGAAATCTGTTTCTAGGCTGCATGTATTAGCTGAACTATTTCAGTTTAAGAAGTGTCATAATCTTGCTTAGTGTTCTTAATAGTCTTGTGCTAAAAACTGCTATGGTTACTGTTCTTTGTGGGTACCCATTTCACTGCTTTCAGAACAATTCACAGCAGGACTTTATTGTGATAAATTTTGCAAGACCCCTTGGTGTATTGTACAACAGTAGAAGAGAGATGACTACTTCCACATCGGCATTAAAACAGCTGACTGATAGGGTTTAGAACAAGATGGTGCAGAGGTAGCTGAAAGCAAATGTGCTCAGGACACTCTCACAATGCACACAAAGCAGTTACAGCACTTTAGTGTGTGGATATAAGATATTTGGCAAGTATCCTAAGGGGCTGAAACGGTTCTTAACACAGCTACTCAAAAATAAGAAATAGAAGAGATGAAATAATGTGCAGATCTGAGCTGGTAGTGGGCTTCTCTTTTATTCTGTTGGCATTTTTGATTAACTATGGAAGAGACTTTTCTCTGTAAGAACAAAGGACGAAACCCTTCACTCTCTCCCTCCAGCTCCCCAAATCACTGTCTTTCATAAGTGCCCATTTTGGAAAAAGAATGTTGTTGGTTTTTTTTTTTTTTTCAGCCAGCTCTACTTCTTGGAATAGTAATTTTCCCCAGTGTTGACAAGGTTTTGTAATATATTGTTAGAATATTTTATGCATCATGTGGTGCCTGGCATGTGAAAGTTTTATTTTAGGCCTTGTACCACAGCAATAAGTCACTCTGGTGAACCCTTAGAAGATACAGGCATATCACTGTATCGTAAACAAAGGGGTATCAAGTGACCTAGAGCCATTAACTGATGAAATCAAAAAACCTAGCACTTTTCTTTTTTTACTTTTCCACACAATTATTTGATGTGGCTTTAAAAAACAAAGGCAGATGACTAGTGTGATATTTCACCCCCTTGGAGGATCAATTAAATGAACTGTGGTTATGAGTGTTTTGGTGCAGTGTCCACGCTATGCCCCGTCACACCAGACATTTTCTGTTAATGTCATGACACAGTTGTTAAGCTAAATTTAGCTCCTTCATGGAGAAAACAATTATGCATTCTAACAGCAATATGATCACATACTTTGGAAAAATACTTATAGTTTGGCTATAGTTAAAGCAATTGTTACTAATAGAGAACTGCTTAAAGGTTTCAAAATAGACGAACTTGAAAATTACAAACTAAGACTAGAAATCAGGAGGTCTATATTGACTTTTTATTTCATTAAGAGTTTAAGCAAAATGAAAAGATGACTATAGACCAGAACTGTTTCAGCTGTATATAAATTCAGTGTTTTTATTTGTTTGGTTACACAATCCATCAATAATTCTCCCGCATTCCTTGTGACATTTTATTTCAGTGTCTACTGAATACTTTCCCTGGCTTACCTCATTAATTACACAAAATAATAGGTTTTGGAAACAAGGAATTGTTCTTCTTTCCTGTTATCTGATAAGAGTCATGATCGAGAGCTGGGGATAAAAATCAGAAACACAGGCTGTTTGCAAGTACTAGCTGGTAAGAACAATTCACACTTCTGGCATTGAGAAATGAAGATCTTCCTTCAAATCAACAACACTTTCTGATATTAATTAGTGATAACAGAATCATGGAAAATAACCAAACGTATTTAAGTTCAAAATAAATAAATAAAGAAAGAACGGGAATATTGTTATAATTAGAAAATAACCATAGTACACAGAATGCTGACTTCAAATTTTATAGGGCAGGAAACTGTTTTCTCATCCCATGAAATTTCTTGCTGTTACAGATTTTTTCCTGCTCTGTACTGGGATGAAACCAAGAGCTTTCGAAGTTTGTGTGAAACACCCAAAAGTCACAAGCGATCCAAGAACAACCACGTTCACGTTCCTGCATCAACAGTGCCGAGCTGGGAGGAGTGGGAGACTGGTCCAACTGTCTACCTCCTTTCAGCCAGCACTTCCACCCTGAGAAACTCTGCTAAAACTGATACATTCCCGCAGATTCAGTTCTGACAAGTCAACGTGTTCTGACAAATACTAAATTAAGCAGAAAATTCCAAAAGTGCTCAATTCTGACAAAACACAGAGGCAGATATATTCTTTACATCGACATGTCTGAACTCAAGTGACAGAGGTGGCTCTGAAAGTGAAAGGAAAAACAATAGGTGGGACAAGAGTTAGGTGAAGATGAAGATGAGGTTGATTGACCACCAGTACAGGAATAAAGACCCAAGGTTACTTGTCAGCCAGGCACCTACTTTGTTTCAGTATATTCAGTGCTATGTTCTTGTTTTAATATGTTTCCCCCAAATTTCCCACCCAGTATGCCCAAATACACCCCCTCATTCTTCAGCTTGCAATCCTCCCTGTTCTTCCAGTCTCTAAAAAGAGGATCCCTAGTTGTCCAACAGTAAACACCAGTGTGCACTTCAGAGGGATTCAGAGCCATAAATACAGACTGACTTATCATTTCCCTCAAACCACATATTGGGATGCGAGGCCAGTATCCTCAGCTTATATCCAGTTGGTGAAGGAACACTGTTTTGAATCTGTGCTCTGGAGTCGGAAAAATTCCTCCTCAGACTCCTTTAACAAATGAGATTCAAAACAAAGAGCTTAGTAGCAAGAAAAAGGGTGGGATTCAGTATAAAGCAACAGATGCCAGGAATATTAGGTACTGTATTTCACCACAAAGGGAAGGAAAATATGAGTGATAAATGACAACCAAATCATCTTTGCTCTCATATCTGAGCTCTGTCATTGTGTCTTCCTTTGTATGCTTTGTTTCAAGCATCCTCCTAGACAGAAATCTGCAGATTCCCACCTATGGGAACCTCAGGCTCAGTATGTATGGACAGCTTTAGGGAAGATGGTTCCCCACAATGCATACCTCCAGCAGACTGTGAATCTTTCCTCAAGGTTTCTGAAATCAGAAGGCATGGGTTCTACTGTGAGACTTATATAGCTTAGGGAGGACATAGGAGTTGTGTGAAGAGTACAATGTGCAACTCCTTTTTTTAGGTATTTGTTTTTTCACAGTCTTCACATCATAGAAACTCTACTGGTACTCAGTGAGACTCCTGTGACACTCAGTGCCTCTTTTCATTTGCATTTGACCCAGAATCTTTCTCTTCTCCATCGCTGCAGCCTCCAGCACAGAGTCGCTTTTTGTAAGCTCCAAACCAGGTCGTTGCAATCACACTTCACTTGAATACATCCTGAAGAAGCAGGAAAACTCTGGAGAATTAGAAACTCAGTCCTACCTACTTCAGAAGTCCAATAGTCCCAGTTTTCCTAAACAGATACTCAAATGCAATTCCTGTTGAAATTAAGCACTTAGAGTTTTGCTGAATTAGAACCAAAATAGTTAGGCTATAGATACACTTTCCTTTTTCAATACAGGTCAAGGAACTACTTGCTGTCTATCAGTTGCAAAAGGAAAACAAGTAATCCCTTTGTTTCTGTGCTTGATTTGAATGATGGATGCTGTTCATTCTTTTGTGACCTTCTTGTGACTTGTGTGAGTGACTCTTTCATGCGTCTGCAGAAGACTTGTATGCTTTGGCCTGTGATAACTATCAGCAAGAAATAGCTGTGGATGGATTATGCCTTTTGTAAGGGTATTTTCAAAGCCTGTGTCACGCTGTGCTCATTTTTCCATCCCTCAGCAGACACTAGCTTGTATAACTGATGAAAAAATGCATTTTGGTCAACCGTTGCAAGTGGCTAGTAATGATGTGTCATATTAGTGTGCCTGGCAACTTCAAGTGTTATGGATGATGCTTTCCACCAGGCTTGGGCTTGAGTGTTTGTGGAGCAGTAACGGCTTCCCAATGGCAATCTTCTTCCTACAAGTTCCATTCTCCCTAATTAGGGCTTGGATAATAACTTGTAAACATTGAACATCATGTCTCTCCTTCATACCATTGTTTGCCACTGCACTGAGAAGTCAGGCCTGGCCTTACTGTTGAATAATGTTCAGGCTGTCCTGTGAAAGGAAGCCAGAAAACAGCATTGTGCTTGTCTTCCTAGCCCTCATTTCAACAACACAGGTCCCATTAAGTCTGGTCACAAGGCATTCCATGGATCTGCACAAGCTAAGACAGCACAGACACAAAAGAAAGGCTTTTGTATGTTGTTTGGTGCACCTCATCTTTCCTTACTATATTACAGAAAATGAAATACTAGGGTCCTGCCTATCCTACATACAGCGTACAATGGCATGTTTAAACAATAATACATTGACTCCTCAGGTCATTTCAGGTTAGGTACAGCAGAGCCACGTTAATTCTTATTTCATAAACCCTATTATCAGCAAATGTACAACAAATGGTAGTGCTTTCCCATATTTAGGAAACATTTGGTAGCATAGTTCTACTGTTTTTCCAATGGGATAGTACATCTTGTTACTCTGGGCTCTGACAGACTTGTGGTGGCAAATTTATATAGGATAACCATAGTGATTACTGCTCCTGAGAGTTCAGTTTACTTTACTATCCTGGACTGAAAACTGTGCCAGTTCAGGACCTGATTCTCCATGGATCAGATGCCCTGCCATGGAGACAGCACCATCATTTAACAGGACAGGGCAAATAAGAGAGAAAGATGATAACAGCTCCATCCATCCAACTTTAATCTCTTGTTGCAAATCTGTCACAACATTGGCACCAGCTTCAGCAGAGTAAGCTCACAGTGGACATATCCACTGTGGACTTTTCAATTAACCAATAGCATCTATAGACAGGATGGGTTATTCGTAAAATGCTTAGTGAAGTTGATTTTCTATTTTGTATGTCCACAGACTAAAAATGTTCTTAACTCAGAGTTGCTACCATGAATCAGCTACCTTGAATTAAAACAACAGAGAGAACAAGGAAATTTGAGTCAATAACTCAGCATCAAACATACAAATGATCTTTGAGTTGAATTCAAATGGCTAATCTGAGTTAAAATCCATGTTCCTTTGTCCTAAGCACTCTTTTCACCCCACTTTCCTGATTTAGGTTGCTCGTTCGGACTAGGATGGGAACATAACTTTTCTGCATGTACACTAACACGATTCATTTCCCCACTGCAAAGAGTCATGGGACTTAGTGATTTAGGTCACAAAGTCATTCATAATGTAACTGGGAGGTTTCCATGGTGTGCTAAGAGGTAGCTATAGTGTGTGCGTGCATGCAGATGGCTTATGGTGAAGAACTGGTGGGCAGGGTACAGCCTAGGCAATTGCTGGAGGATCTACCATTAAATAATCCCTTCACATCTCCTGTGCAGTGGTGTGTGTCGGAAGAAATTGCTTTCATTAGCATGTTCAACTGATCTGTAAGCTCTTTTTTACAGTATTCAAATACAAAGAAACAATTTGAAGTCTCACTGCATAAAATATACTCTTTAATATACATGGTCCATTACTGGGTCCAATGGACCATTGTAATTCACAGCAGCTTACAACAGAAGCATTTTTATTGTCTGCCAGGTTTATTTTTAACAAGTATTAAAACACACACAAAAAAATAATGTATCCTTCGCAATGGAGAAAATGTTATTCTTATACTCATTTATCATTAATTTTCTGTAGGTATCCTACAGTGCAATAAGGTGCAGAGTGTTTGCTTTGAAACTTGCAGCAGATCTTAACATCCTAATACCAACTCATATCTTGGGTCTGTAGCGCACCTGGATTTATTTAATCGCTTTTTGTTGTGATAAGCTACAATGGCACTACAGGTTGTTTCGTAATGAACCTCAGCAAACACTCACTGATATATTACAAGCAAGGGGAGCAGATCAAGAGCTATACCTTGTTCAGAAAGACTAATTGAAAAGGTGGAATACAGCATTTGCTGGAATTCAGTGAAATTTCTTGTTTGAAGAAGTGGTACTCATTCGAAGGGCTGAGGAATCAAACCCACAAAAAACAAGAACTGAAAAAGAAGTTCAAAATATACAAGGAATAATTGAAAAACAGGGAGGAAATACCCACAGTAAGGTAGGTCCTTCATTTTGTTTGTTCATGCTTATATTTCCAGATAGTTTTGGAGCTTTAAATACAGGAGGACTGCTTTCTGCATCTGGAAGCATAAGGATGGGAGGACTTTTTTGAAATAATGACTTTGTTTGGCAATAGTAGGAAAATAAAAAGTAGACTTTGAACAACACAACATTATTGATCCACTCCATTCATCTGAAATGCAAGTCAGCAATTGTGGAGCTTCATTAACAAAATACCTGTGATGCTATTGTGGCTCTTTACCACGACTATCAGCAGTGAAATTAATCCAGTTCTAGCACAGGCCTAAACTCTGCATCTGCAGCAAATAATTCAGTCTGACAACTGACGTGTGAATATCTTAGTCCAAATGTTCAGTCCAAGTAGAAAAGGAGACTTGTGGGTTGTAGAATAACATGTTATGCTTGTTTTTGTACATGTGACAATCAATAATAATATATAGTAGGTTGCTTTTCTGTTTCAGGTGAGTGAATATGGAGATATTTGGGTTTCATTCCCAATTTTTCTTGTATTTGGACAGACTAATACATCTCAATGTATTTTTACTGCATATGCAAAAAGATCTTTACTGACTCTAGCCAGTTGAGACAAATACAGACGTGTCCTGGTTGACTGAGGGTGTCATACAACTTCAGGAAAAATTGCAAGTCCTTTTTGGTGAGTATAAAAACACCTTACAGTAGGAGGAAGCAGTTTTTCTGAGCTGATCCTGTTGATCAACTTTTTGCATGAGTCTAAGCATTTTGCGGTTGTCTGTAAAGAATGGGGACAGTGTAATTTTCTTGGAATGTAGTTCCGCCTTTCTTAAAGAGCCAAGTTGGCAAACCTGGCTGTAAGCACAGCTTTAGATCCATTCCCTTGACTACTCTCAGCACTCATTTAGTTTTTCTACTTTATGCTTTATGGTTACAACATCTATCTACATCTATCTACCTGAATTCTTGTACTGAAATGCAGAACAAATTTTGGAAGCCTTTCCTGTCTTGTAGTAAAACTAACAGCCTTCCATACTGTGATAATTAAAGGAATGGCATGGGTCATAAAATGAAAAAGATTAAAAGGCAGATAGCAATGAGTAACCAAGACAGCATACAGATTTGATCTAAATGTTCTAACAGCAATTATGAATGATCTTGATGCAGGGCATTTCCTGTAGTTTAATTGTCGTTTGGTGCTAATGGTTTTTAGGAGTCCCTGAGACAATAACTCTTCATAGCCAAACATTAATCTCCCCCCTCCTCGCCCCCCCCAAAAAAAGTTCTGCACATCAATAGATAGCGATGATAAAGTATATTATATGAAATCTGTACAAAAAGATCTACATGTACATCAAGTAATCAAGTTTCCTTTTGATGTGATAGTAAATATAATAACTATAATATAATAGCAACAAAGACCCAACAAGTCCCTGAATTCCTCCAAGGCATGAAACAAATATCTAGGATACCAAGCAAAAGAAATTGTGCTGGCTCTGTTCTTTTCTCTGAAAGAGCTGAGTGTCGGGCAGCGGCTTTTCTGCTCTGCGGTGCACATAAAGCATGCTACTGGGTGCCATGACTTATCCCTGCTCGGTGTCAATGTGTCTCCAAGAGCCACAAGGCAACTTAGTGACAAAACCTAGGGTCAAGGATTTCCAATATGTTGCTGACACCCTGCTCGATACATTTCTCATCAAGTCAAGCTGTTGTCAAACTTTGTGCTGTGTCCCCATGAGATCAGCACATCTTAGAGGGGAGCTGGGCCCCCAGGTTCAGAGAGCTCGCCCAAGGGCTGAAATGAGGCACTTGGCTCTCCTCTGCTCAGCCTGCTGGGTTATCCAGGTAGTGGAGACACCTGGAAAAAGCACTGCTTCTGGAGCACTGCACAGAGACCTTCAGGTTGCCCCCAAGCCCACTCCTTGCATCTAGGATCTTTTGCGTGGCTGCAGAGCCAATCTGGCCTGGCACAGCCTGTTGTGCTGACACTGTGATTTGTCCACATGTATTATATTTAGCATAGTGCTAGAAAGCAGACTGCACTCCTTTCTTGTCCAAGCTGGCTCCATAAGCAGGATAACCACAATCATGTAATGTGTTGGAGATAACTAGCTCTGTCAAACACAAATTACCCCTGTGCAAAACTGTCTTGGTGCTCTTTACCTCAGGTAAAAATGTGATGCAAACTCTCAGAATGGCTACAGAAAAAACTGAATTGGCTATGTTTGTAAACCAGCTAGTGGAAGCAATGAAGTCTATATTTATGTCTTAGCTTAGCAGAACACATCCTTTATCTGATACCAAAGTTAATAATTTGATGGTCTACCTAGCTTCATAGCAGTTTTCTGATAATCAAACAGGAGCAATGTCAAGGATAGTGTTCACTTCACGTCTGTGTTTGGTTAGGAGGTTATGACCTTTTCTTTTTAATGCTGACCTCGCTTTTGTCACTGCAAGATTATGTTATTGCAATGCACTTTAACTGCTGCCCTACTTTCACTCAGTTTAGAAACTGAGTTAATGATGGCTCATTGGCTAGACTGCTGCCTTGCTGTGAACCTGTGATTCATGATCTGCTTCCAAGGACTTTACGGTATTGGTATTCATAAATCCCGAAATGGCCTGGGACCAGCCTATCTGACATACCGGCTCTCACCAGAGGCAACGGTGTCACAGCTGCAATCAGCAGAGTGGCTGATCTGGAGCAGCCTCGGCTCCTTTTCTGGCTGATCTCCCTCAGCAAGGGTCCGTCAGCCCCAGCTTTCATTCTGAAATATTGTGCTGACCTTCAGAAGATGCTGAAAAGCTCAGTGGCTTGAAGAAGGTGTGCTGGGATGGCTGAGTTTTTCATTCTAATGGCGTCCTTTTTTTGCCTTTTTTTTTTTTTTGGCTGAATGGATTTTCTGTGTGCTTTATTTACTTTCTTTCATCTTTTCCCCTCCCCTCATTTTGAGGACAGCTGGAGAGCTTAAATGCACAGGCACTGCTCTTGGGGCTTCTCATTCACACAGGGCCTGCTAACAGCTCTCAGAGGCATTCAGGCGGCTTGTTTGGACCCCAGAGTGTCTCCTTTGGAAAGCTGGAGCCAGAGTCAAGGAGTTTGCGAGATAAGCAAAGAGCCTATTTCCAAACTCCAGAGAGTATTTACCTTTCTCACAAGGGTGACACGAGGATAAATTAGCTCATTCTTGCAGAATGCCTCCAAAAGATGAAGGACTTAGTGGCGGTGCCTACAACAGGCACAACACAGCTGCCTGTGGCAGAGCTGGCAGTGGTGCTGAGCGGCAGGACGGTGCCTGCTTTAAAACCACAGCCTTCATTCCCTCACAAACAGGCTGGCCAAAGGTCTAAACCCAGGACCAGGCCCTGGCTCTGCCCCCTCTGCCTTTGCTCTCCTGCCCTTCTGCTGTGAGGCACCAGCCGGGATGCCACCAGGACGGCCGATGCTCCCTCTCCTCCTCCTGTCCTGAAGATGCAAGGCATGGATGTGAATCCTCCTTGGCAGAGGAGGTGGCTTGAAAGCAGTCCTTGCGCTTCGTAGCCGAGCAGGCTGGGAGGAAAAGCAATGACTGTGCATGGGGCCCAATGACTGTCGGCAGCGGGACCCAGCCGCGCTGCCAGGCTCTGTCCCGTCTTGGGACTTCAAGTGAGCTCAGCCAGGGGCTGCGACCTGGACAAGACCAAGGGCCTCCAACTGCTCCATGCGTTTTTTTCCTCCTGAGAAGCTTAAGCTCAGGTGAGATCCAGAGAATATTCAGCACCAAGTGCAGATGCTAGCTAATCTGAGCACCTGAGAGCTTTGTGGCCACAGAGTATTAGGTTTCTGGATGCCTTCCTTGGACCTGTGCCCTGAACTCACTCTAAACCCCATTTTCGATGCCAAAGTAGCCTCTCTGGATCTTTCCCATAATTTTAAGCCTGATCTGCTTATCCAAAAGAAAAATAAAATGGCAGTGGTAAAATTGGAAATGTCAGTTAATGCATGTTTTTAATTTAGGACTTTATATTATAACAATTATTCCTGAGCATGAGGTTTCCTTAAGTAGTTGACACAACTGAGTTCAATACTTCAGGCACCGAACAAAGGCCAGTGTCATAACAAGAACACTTTCTTCTTTTACATCCCTGCTCCTACTTAAAATATTCAAATTACATTATTGTGCTTATTTAACACCATGTAAAAACTGGACTACTCATGTGATTAATAATTACTCAATCGAGCAATTGAAATTTGAGTAGGATACAGCTCCTGGGGGTGCCGATGAGACAAACCTAAATTGTTACGCATCTGGATTTTTGTACAAAAGCCTGGTTTCAGACCTAAGGTTTGTCTGGCTAAGTTACATTCTTTTACTGTGAAGCTGCCACCTTTTCCAAGACTGAACTACACAGTCTTTATGCAAACAATATTCTCATCGATTCCTGTGATAGTTTAGCTGAGTAAGGACTAGAAAACAGGGTGCTTAAAACAGCCTGCAAGGCAGAAGATCTGTTGACATGACAGAATCTCAATATTACCTCATTTAAAATGAGCAATAGATGACACAGGATAAATACTGAGATGCAGAAGGCATAACTTAACAGGGATGATAGGTGCAGAAGAGTAAATCTTTAAAAATCTTATATATTGTTAATGAAGAAAATCATTATGCTTTAAAGAAAAACTGAATTAACCTACACTGCATTTCCAAGTAGCTAATGGACATGGGCATTATCTTTTCATATGTCTTTGAAATCCCTATAAACAATGCCAGTCAAACAGTGGATTGATAGGTTTTTACCCCTATTAGTAGCATGCAATGGAGGTCTCAGTGAATAACCTATATTCAGATTCACCTTTAAAGAACGCAGAAGATACACCAATACTCTAGCAGAGAAATGGGTATTGTCTTATTCTTTACCCACCTCTTATTGCTCAGTGCTGCTTCCTGAAAGGCTTTTTGTGCTGTGAAAACAATTCACTGGTTGTTACCTTTATTTGGTGCCCTGAAGGGATTTTAGGCTAATACTCCCAGATAAGCAACAAGCACTCCCACTGAAGTCAAGGGAACTTTGGAAGCCATGTGTGCTTATCTGCAGGCAGAGTTTGGCCCAGCTTGTGTTTAATTTATGAGAGAAGTGTGGTATTATTTGCATAAAAAGAGTTATTTCAAAGCATGTTATATGAAAACCTCTCAATTTGAAAACAAACAAAAAAACATGCAGTAATTTTCAGGAAGCAGCAAAGATGTCTCTGAGCTATCCGCAAGCTGATTTTATCATAGCAGCTTACATCTGAAGAAGAACAAACATGTACTTATTTTTGTAAATGTGTTTTCAGAACGAAAGAAAACTCCAGAGAAATGGCAAACAGTCCTTCTCACTGATAACGACCATGCACAGTGTTTTTCCTTTTTTAGCCCTGCAGGAAAAACATAGGATTCAATTCTGCAATTAGAAGCTTATTTATGAATTTTGTGATTTCATGCACTGTGCTGACTTTACATACCTCCCGCCTGGCTCTCAGCTCTCCCAGCTTCTGTTAGCATGCTCTGCATTCAGAGCTCCTCCTCTCACGTAGGCTGCCAGAGTTATCCAGGAAAATGACAGCTCTGGTTGGGCAGGTCTTTCTGAATTCAACCAGAAGAGGAAGGGAAACATCCCTTTCTCACAAATGGACATGCCTTACTATCCATCTCTCCTGTATACATAAGTTTGGGACAATAAGGACAAAATCCAAAGAACGTGATACAAATAACAGTATCTGAATTCTAAAGGATTCAATGGAACATGAAGTGTAGTGGGGCTTTAACATCTTGCAATCCTAAAGCAAGAAGAGAATCAGTATTAAATTTCATATGATGGTTCAAAGACTTACAGTAAGGTTCCATGTTGAGTAGATTCAGTAAGATTTTCCCTTTGTGGCAATCTGACTGATGAGCAAGGATGGGCCTGGCAGGATCTGCAGAATGTCACAGAAGAGGACATCCCCAGGCAAGGAGCTATTTAGTTCTCTGAGAAGGCAAAAGGGCACAGTGAAATGCTGCCACTGTGCCATGCTCTCTGGTGATTCATGTGTAAGGGCAGTGTCTGCACTACCAGGAAAAACAGACATTTGGGAATTTCAGATTACGACCAGAGTATGCTTAATAAACGCTAAATACTAGGAAATGGGGAAAACAACGCAATGCATAGAAACATAATCCTAGTACGAGTATGGGTCCTCTACCTGTTCTCAGCACTTGCATAGTTTACATTAAAGGTTTCCATTTACTCGTATCCTGACTAGTACCCTTAGTTTAACTAAGAACCTACACTAGAACCTCCCCTAGGCTAGGGAAACACCCTCACTTTCAATTTGGAAGCCCTGCAAACACAAACAAGGATAAACTCATATCGTGCAACACTCTGTCCTTGAACACATACGGGAAGGCAACAGCAAAGCACGTGCCAAAGCTTCCCTTCATCACAAGGGTTAAACAACAGTTAAGATAAAGTTTTCGATCAGCTACTGTGAGCTAAATTGCATCCTCAAACATGCTCAACATTTTCCACCGGTTTGAATGGGCGGTAGGCACATTTTTCAGGGTGGAATTTGAATTATATTTTCTGACGTGGAAGTGCTTAATCACATAGTGAGTTCCACTTTGGCTCACTGCTTCACTGGAGTCCAATGCTGTTTGCATTCTATCTACTTTTTAAAGCATCATTAATATTGTGATTCTATTTATTTCTTTTTACTGCAGCTTTGGACATTTGTAAGAATGATATGAAATACTGAGTACCAAGACGAAACGTTTTTCCCCGAAGAAAAATATTGGCCTCTAATCCAAAGAACAAAAGCAATAAACCTGAGGACTTTAACCAAAGGTTTTTCAGGACAGTAATATATAACATTTAAAATCAGTATCCACTTTCCAGAAGTAGACAGGAAAACTGAATATAACTCCAGTAATTCATTTAACATTTTCAATGACATTAGGAAGGAGGAATTAATCAACTTTTGACATGAATTCAACTACCAACACCTTTCATTGTCTTCAACAAAACTGCCTCCCTGTTCTTTATCCTGCTAATAGAAACAGGTATTTTTGGATGAGAAGGCACATGTCATGTAGACACATAAGAAACTGATACAATAAAACGATAACAGATATGGGGATATATAATGACACATAAAAGGATATGTAATTCCCATAACAGAAGGCCTAATACAATTTTGGCTATGTAACAACCTTAAAGATAGAGAGAAATCCAAGCTTCAGTTATGCCAGCATATATCTGAAGACAGATGAAGCTTGTAAAGTTATTTCAGTTTTATAGAGCAAACCATGTTCTTTTCCAGTCATGCACTGGGGACAACCCACAGACTTGGGAATTTTCTCAAAGTATGAGGTTATCCAGAAACCTGCTACCTTTATCTTCAGAGGATCATCTGAGGGGAGGGAGAGGGGGAAGCAAATCCCAATCTCTTAATAAATGCCTCTAATGGTCCTGAAATTTAGGGCCAACCAGACCAAAAAGCATTCTTATTTATGATAAAGCTAAATACCAAGTAGTAAAAAACATGTACGCTGCTAAGCATTCACACAGTACAACAGATCTATAGCAAGCTTGAAATCATGCTAGTTAAAACACTTTTAATTTGGAAAAACAAAGTTAATGAAAGGTGAGGTTCAGCATCCAGCTCAAACAAGCTAAATAAAAGAATTTAAAAGGATATAACATTTCTTTTTTCTTTTTCTCAAATCAGGGAGAAATAAGTAAGTTTGGAATTCTAAGTGTAGCTAGCAATTATTTTCATCTGCTCATTAGCCATGCTCAGAAAGGATTTCTGTTTCCACAAAATCTAGACTAAAATAAATCATTCCTGCGGGAATTATCAATTTGTACAAATATTAACTAAAAGAATTTCATGTGGTGAAAGATACCTCAATCTTCTACATAAATTGAAGGAGAGGAAATCCACTTTGCAAATACCGTGCAAACATGCTGGAAGGCAGAGCAAAACCCAGCATCCATAAGAAGTCAGTGTCACGACGTACACCGACGGCTCTGGGGCCACAGTCTTGCTCATGGCTACCAGGCAAGCGGCACAACCCCAAAAGGAGGTATAAAAAGCAAGTTGCTGGAGATCCACATGCGGCGTGGGTCCAAGCCCTTGGGGCAGGAGGTAAGAGGGGGCTGCGCAGCTCTCAGCCCTAAGAAACGCTCCGGGTAATCAGTCCATTAGTCCAGGCTTCTCCCAGTCCCAGACAGTTGTTTAAAATGAGCATCATTTGAGGCAAACCAGAAACCTTAAAACTGTATTTAATAAATAACTATAACTTTACTGCCTAAGTTCAGGGTGGTCCAGCCTTGTTGCTGTTATAGGCAAAATGCCTGGTTTGAGTCTTGCGACAACACCTCTCCCCTCTCAAGGGGGTTCAGCTGTGGGATGTAGGGTGCAGAGGCATGCTGCAAGGTCACAAACCTAGGGCAGGAGTGTTACACAGGCTTTATTTTCTGGTCACCCTGTGTCTACACAGCTGAAAGCCTTTCAGGTACTGCATGCAACCCTCCTGCAGCTCGGCTCTTGCCCAGAGGCCACCAGTTGGACTACTCTTCACTCTATACAGAGAACCAGAAGATCTTAAAGGACTCCCTTCAGTCACAACCAAAGCTATGATTCTAACCATTTTGTAAAATAAATTATACATTTGGCAAATATCATATCCTTATGCTGAAAGAACATCTGCCTGAAGTCAAAAACTTCCTGTGTGGGAAGTGAACAACTTACATTGTATAAAAATGTCAATAAAAGTTAATTACTTATTGCCTAAATCTATCTGTCTTTATAACTGTGCAGCCTCAATTAACCGAGTCTGCTTGTAGAAGTGTAACTGAGAGGCCCCTATGCTTCATCATCAACTCCAGAGCCATGCTATTTTGAAAAATAAAAGAGCTGTATCCTGTCCAAAAAATAAACTCTGTAGATGACTTGCCATGTTGCCATTTTGGATTACAAAAAATACTCGGCCAACACACAGGGGAAGCCTTAATTCCAGCAAACACACACATAAACAGGAAATCTCTCTCCAGTCAGAAGGTATTTTTCCTTCATACAATGGGGTTCAAAGATGTGTCATCATATAGTTTAAAACAATTGCTAAGTAACCTTCCCATTCCAATAGCTCATGAGTACAGTCAGCTTGCAGGGTTCAGAGCCTGTCACAACTTGCACGGGAGGAACATGCACACAGACATCAAATGTGTGCTGGCTCGGGCCAGGGCAGAGTTTTTAATCAATACGCATGTCGAGCTGGGGAGCAGGCGGGGGGGGAATCAATCTCCAGAAGGCAAATGGTAACAACTGTAGATTTAATCAAATTGCAGCCGCAATCCCTTGCTATTCTCAATATTTTTGAAAGAAAGTAGCTCCATGGCAAGGAATGAATTTCAATAAATGTCACATATTTAGTTACATTGCTGATTTTTAAAATTTGTCAAGCTAGGTCACTGATCCTTAGCAGAAATGATACCAGTACACGTCAAAAAGATTCTAATACTCTTTAGTTGGATAAACGTCAAAATGAAGGAGCTATGGTAGAGGAAAGCAACATACATAGGAATTGTTGTTTCCCCGTGACTATGGGGAAAAAAAGATAGGCTGATGTGACCCTTCAAACAGAGGTTAAAGCTGCAACACAAACAACAAAATGGATAGCTATCAAATACCATGGCGATGACCATGGTGTGAACACTTGAGCAAAATGAAAATCTTCTGAAAGCATTAGGCAATTTTCCTTTCACATCCATTTGCAACTGAATTGATCATGAATTCAAACAAGACCCCTACCACCACCTTCCATACAAAAGGGCAATTTCATGTTAATTTTCTTGGGACAAGCAGAAGGGTATCACAGAGCTGTAGGGTGCACAAAGAAAGCATTCTGCTTAAGTATTTTGAGCTTATTAAACTCCTCAGCATTACAGAAAATCTCCTGTTATCGACACCTGCTTGAAAAATGAAATGCCCCGAGGTTACGCACGCGCACGCAGCCTCTGCTCCTTCACCTCTCCATCCACACCGCTGCCAGCCCTGGTTACAACCCCCCCGGTCTTTCTCTCCCCTTCTATTGCCCACTCTGATATTTGGTGTGCTCAGTCACAACAAATTCAAGGAAGGTCTGTCTGGGCCAGGAGGACTCGGTCACCATCCGGTTGCACTGAGTGACTGAAAGGGATTGCAGCGCAACTAAAAAGTCCCAGAACAGATCAAAAAGCAGACACCTGAAAATGGCAATCTACTTGGTAGCGCTGTTTCCTTCAAAGGGGTTACATCCTAGACCAATTTGGTTGGATAACTTTGCCTTTCCTTTTTTTTTTTTTTTTAATGTTTGAAATTGCAGGAAAAAATACTTTATCTTCTTGTACAACATCATAGTTTTCCTGAAGGCAAATAGCTTGGCAATTTGCTAGATTTGTTAATGCTAGAGGAAACAAGTTAGCACACATACCATGTGTTTGAATGCCTTTGGAAATTAGATTGAAACACTGATTTGATTTCCTAAAAGGTATCTTAAACAAGGCAAGGTTAGAGATTTGGAGAGTAATGAGAATTTGTGTGACTTCAAACAGCTCTACATAAAACAGACCTGATATTCTGGGGGGAAAAAGGTCACCTAATTATTCGTTTCCTGAAGGCCCTGTCTATACTACATTTCCCCTGGGTAAGGAAACTGATTTAAAAATGTCTTCTGCTAACGTGCTTGCATCACTCGCCATGTAGTAGATACAGATTTGTTAAAACCATTGCCAAGGAAAACACAACGTTTTTACCGGGAGAGAGCAACAGAAACCTTCCTGGCATGGCCGCGCGGGAGGGACAGGCAGGCTGTGCAGAGAGGTGCCACTCGTGGAGTCCTCCACGGTGCTGCGGTCCTACCTCTGCAGCGGTGGCACGCTGCACCGGGCCACGCGGGAACTGCCGTGGTGTGACCATCGGTGGCGAGTTACGTGCATTTAATTACAGGCTGCAAACCTGTGCGTGGGAGTCAATCATGGGCTGTGGCCACAGCAGACAAGATGCATAGGTTGGCGGCTCCTGGTTGACGGCTGCTGGTAATAGACTGTGAAGCACGAAATTGTGTCCGTGGCTCAAAGGCCAGCCGGAGGGACAGAGGTGGGGAGGTGAGGGTGGGAAGCCCGGCACAAGGGGTTCACAGGAACCAGCCACCAAGGGGTGGCTGCACACCATGACCTCGGGTAGGGTTGTCTGAAGTACCACACCGTAACCCGTTCCCTCTCTGTTGCACCAAGCAGATCCCGCAGCTCCCTTCTGGGTTTCCTCTTCCTGCCCAGGTTGTTTCATTACTCAGCTACTCTACTCTATCGCTCTCCCATTCAAGAATGATGCGTGCTTCCGCAGCGCTGGGAGAGCCTGAGCAGGATTTCCCTCATGCTACATATTGCACAGGCACATATGGAGATGCAGTCCCTCCCCTCACTTTCTGTCTGAAGTGGATAAAGTCTAGACACATCAGCACGACAAAGCAGCCGTGGCACAAAGCAGATCATCCGGAGGTCTGGGACTCCCACTGCTGCAGCCCGGGCTCTCTGGCTTGGCTCGCCCAGCACAGCACGTTGCCGGCATCAGGTTCCCTTCGCGGCTGTGACGGCAAGGCTGCTGCTCCTGCACCGCAGCCAGCTGTGCGAGCTGTTCTCTGGGGTCCTGGAAGCCAGATCTGGGAGGCAGCAGGCTTTGGGTTTCTCCTCCGAGTTGAAAAATACAGAGCAGTCGCTTGCAGATCGTAGAAGAAGGGGGGAGAATAGGTGGGCTGGCCCCTTCGGTTACAGTGGACCAGTGGGAGGAGGTTACAGATCATCGGCTAAGGCACCAGAGAACTGTAAATGCAGGAAAATCAGCACGGGAAAGGCGTTTCTGGGAGGACAACATTTGCCACTCAGTTTTGCATTCGTGAGCTGTTCGTTGAACCTCTGCTGAGTTCTGGCTTTCTGGCGGGCTCGCCCCGGATCAGCGCGCTCTGTCCATCTGCAGGTGGCACTGCCACCCCCCCAGCCACCAGCACCTCCAGGAACCCCTGTCCAGCCACAGCACGTGCAGTTTTGTGTACAGGTAGCAAACTGCTACGCAGTGCTCATCCTTCGGAGAAAGAAAAAATGAAAAAGGAAGGAAAAAAAGCCCTACTGGATGATAAAGAGAATTCATTCCCTCCTCACCAGAAAGGAAAAGAAGCTGACTATTTGCTGCAAATAGAGAGATGAATGTTTTATAAAGTATTCCTTTTTTCAAATGATTCAGTTTGCATTAGGAGACAGTCAGAGAAGGAATCGGAGAGTGCTGAAGGAGGATTAGGGCACACAAAGAACAAGCGATACAGTCATTCTCCAAGTTACTTTGTTTTCAACATGCAGCTCCTGCCAAAGGCTAGCTTTTTGCTCTGGCAGTGTATGATCTGTAAACATTTAACCAGCTCTTACAGAAACATGTGAGACACTTTCTCTTGCCCGGTTATGAACCCAAACCGCTCAGATCCGCCCCCCCCTCCTTTCCAAAAAAAAAAAAAAAAAAAAGGCACAATCCTATTTTTGCTGGTGGACAATGCAAAAAGCACTTTTAGGATGAAAGATGAAAGCAAATGAACTACCACACATGGCATAGGTTCTTTGGAAAAAGCATGCACTGTAGCTTGAATAACCTCCTACAGGTTACAAACGCACGGTTTGTCCAACATCGCCGTTACTCGATTATTAATCCCTATTTTAGGATATGAGTGCAACTTACAATTCCCAAGGACTACATTCAATACTTATAAAGCCAACCACCACCTGATTTAATGCCGACACGGAAAGAGTGGTGGAATGCTATTCCATGGCGCGAATTATTTACCGTTTTCAGCAAATTCTGCTTTTAAAAACAGACAAGTGAACGGGGAGGTAAAGCGACACGGCCGCAGGAAAGACGGCGAGCGCCGAGGAACCGGCAAGTACAAATCCAGAACTTGGCGACTCCCGCCGGCTCGCAGCGAGCCCTCAGCCTCACGTGGGGCAGCCGCACCGGCCGCCGCCGACCCCGCCGCCGGAGCCGC
>VXAA01000409.1:630682-649699 GCA_013399115.1 Anseranas semipalmata
CCAGCCCTCGCCCCGCACTCGGGCGAGGCGTTTTCGGGCGCGGTAAGGCGCAGCCCCGCCGCCGGGCACGGTCAGGTGCCTGCGCCCGAGCGGCGGTAAAATCTGAGCCCGAGAGGCAGGGAGGGACTGTGGCACCGCCGGGCTTGTCCCTGGGCCCCACAGGATGCGTAGCGGCGGATGAATGTAGCCCACACTGCCTGTGGTGTCAGTGCCGGCTGAGCGTCTGTCCAGCTGTAATTCAGTTTAAATGACCTCACTTCGCACAGACCATCAAATACCTGCCTGCCTCCGCGCCTGCTTCCTGCAGGATACAAACAGCGAGCGCTGGGGTCTCTCCCCCGCCAGGTTCACAAGGCGGGCAGTGCCCCCATCTTCTGGAGGTGCTGAGAAACTGAGGCAGCGAGCGATGCCATGTACACTCGTGGAGCTGTCTCAGCGCCAGGGCCTGCACCAGAGGAGCCATCTTCTTATGCTAATGAGTTTCAGCAGCTACTGATTTAAACCAGATTTTAAGTGAAAGGCTCCATGTTCCAACAGAAGTTATTGGAGACATCCATTTTCCCTTTGCATGCTTCCTTTTTTGGCCCCACTTCTGCTCCCCTTAATCATACCGTTTAAACCGTTTTGCATGAGTAAAGTAAGAGGAACTGTAAGAAACATTGCCCAGTTTCATGATTAAGCAGGGGAAAAATGTCAGCCCTTGCATCAAAACGTTTTGAAAGGAGAACTAAATAAAGTATTGTATGTATTTGCTTTAGGCCTGGGATGTCAGTGTGATGTGTATGTGGACGAAGCCGTACATCAGAACACAGTGCTTTTAGAAAGCAGTTAGCCAACCTTCCACTAATCTGCATCAGCAGCACTTTCACAATTTGTTTATCTGTCTCTCTTTCCTATGGGCTTTTTGGCACTAGTGATAAAGACATCTAACCTAGCTATAAACTAATACTCCGCAGAAACAAATGTCTAATTGAGACAGCGTGCAACCTTTTCTGTGCTTAACTTGTGAAATTCTTTCTCTGTAGGATATTTTACTGACAACAGATAGCAAAAAAGACAACCCATTTCAATAAAAAAGTGTACAATGGCTACAGGAGAGTTTATACTTATTGCCTCCTCATTTAATGTATGTTAGAAACACACTAAAAATTACATGAAGTGAAAATAAAGCCAGTCCCTTCTCCTGTATCCTGAGAGCTGAAATTGCTAAAAAGTAACCAGCAATGCAAATGTTCGGACTGATCTGATAGCATTTGTTTGAAGTCACTGGGAACCTGTCCATTTACTTCTATGACCTTTACTTCCACTAATACTCAGTAGTAGTTAGAAAAGGAAGACTGAGAAGCAAAACATGCAATACCAGCCCCTAGAGGGAAAAGCATGGTTGCAGTTAAGTCATACTACTCACCGGGCTTCAATTCACGATCAATTAATTAGTGTGCATCTATAGAGTTACATCAGATTTGGAATAATCTTCCTTACTGCTTTTGAAAGAAAGAGATAAAGAAATGGTTTTCAACCTGGTGTTTATCCTCTTAAGGACAGCCCCACGTATTATCTGGACTCGGTCTGCTCTTCAGATCCCGATGCACCTGCCTGGGCTGAACAGTCAGCACCCGAGCTGTTATCAGTGGGATAGTCTGTGCTATTCTAAAGCTAACAAATGGATTGTCACTAACATAAAAAGGAGAAACAGATGTTTCCTTTCCAGTTTGACCATGCTGATGCCATGTTATTTTAGGCTAGCTGTCAACTACACTGCAGCAGGGCTTTGATAATCCTCCCTTTACTGTTCGTGCAACGATACATATGCATCGTGAGCAGCTTCTCGGAAGCTTGAAGCACCTTTAAGGTCCAGGTGAAGCAGCCACTCTGCTACCTTCCTATTTATTATCATGCTTTTCTTCTAACTGCCCCTCCTTTCTGCCTCCCGTCCAAAAGGCGGTGGTCATTGGCCCTTTGTTAAGAGGGCTGGCATAAATAGCATAGTGTGGCACATTTTAGAAAGCTGACGGCACTGGAAAAAAAAATTCAAAAGTGTAAAGGGGAGTCTGTTGGAGTGATCTGTTCAGCAAGAGAACTGGAACGCACCAGGGAGAGCACTGGCACATGCAGCCCTGACGTGTTTCAAGATAGGGAGCTGATGAGCAAACACCATCACTTGTCCAAGAATATAGGCATGTAGTCAGAAAAATGAAATGCAAGGGTATGTTTGAGTTGATCTTTCAAATGTAATGCAAAATGGAAACACAGTACAAGTGATATTTCTATGCATTGCATTAACAGTAGTGCACCCAGAACTTACTAAGGGGCCCAATTCAGTCCTATAGGTTTGATTGTGACTTGTGTTTAGAGCCTAAGATATTAATTACCATAAGTATAGGTAGCAAAATGGAGTCTAAAGACCAGATTCACCTTGGTACCCAGTTTCTATTTATTTGCAGTAAGGAGAAGATATTTAACTATCTCTGTGAAACTAGATCTAACCACCTTTTTTAAACCTGCAGTATCAAAAATGAGATGCATTTCTGTAGGACCGCATCACACTGTATGGCACCACAGCTATGTAGTACCATCAGTGGCTTCGATCTTTGCCCCCTGCTACCGTCATTCACACCTCTGGAAGCGAATATAAAATGCAAATGTCATTGCGAGACTCTAGAGACTTCTGACTTAGCGGGGCTTGCTCATGAGTAAATGATTTCACCAGGAGGAAGACAGTGGGGATGAATTAATTTAAAGCTTAAGGACATGGGAGAAGATCTCTAGAGCTGAGCTTAGTGCTGGTGGGTAACAGGCAAGCCTTCTGCAGCAGCACCCTTCAAGGTGGACTGACAGTAGCTCGGTCTGAGCCTCCCTAGAGGATGATATGCAAAAAAGAGCCTTAGATAGCTCCACCCAACCCGCCTGTGTTACAGACTGGTGATCCAAGGGTAAAGAAAGTGTCAGTGCAACAGCCTGCTGGGGTAATGTGTAACTGCAATTGCTGCAGACCCTTGTTTACAGGAAGGCAGCCCGGCTGCAGATGCCAGGGGCAGTTCTGGGAAGAGGTTGTGTCTGAGGCACCTTTCCCTCAGGTTATTTTGCCCCTTCAAGTCACTCTGATATAATCTGTCTACCGCTTCTGTCCTTCCCGGGCTCAAAAACCACACGATGGGCAAGGACAGACGGTGTTGACTGGTGGACTGGGCTCTAGGGAAAGCGTGACCGTCACTGTTATTGTCCTTGTCTGAGACAGGGACAAAGACCAAACAAAATATCACAATTGATACCTAGAAGTGTAGGCTCCCAAGATTTGATCATCACTGCACATTATGGCTATTTATTAATGATTTAGGCATTTATTAACTAAGCTTGTAGATTCTGAAAGCTTAATAAGTACTTCATGTTTGTTTGTAAGAGGGTCAACAATGGCACTAGAAGAAATTTTGGCTTGAAGGTTGCAAAAGTCCCCTGCACAGCCAGAAGTAGAAGTCCCCAGGTAGAAATCCTGTTCTCTGACCACTAAGCTACCCTGGGCAGTTCTGATTTGTGTGGAAACACGAGGCTGAAATAAAGGTCATAGCTGAACATGTTTTGCTAATTGCGCTGTGTATCACAGGTGATTTCTTTTCTGTATTTATTGACTGAGCAAAGGGAAGTCCCTTGTTTAGCTTGATAATGTTTTTCTCCTTATTTGTCTTTCTGGTTTTAACATTGCTACTGAACACCACAACTGAGTGAATCCAAAATCCGAGTGGTGTAGGCATCAGTTAACTGGATTGCTTGAGAACAGAGGAAAATATGGACACGGTTCCTGCATCTGAAGTTTGGATTCCCAGGGGTCTGTGCCCCTGCTGTGCCAGCCCCAGGGCCTCGGTAACCACGTGGGCAGCTGGTACATGAAGTTCAGGAATCCAGGAAAAATTATTCACTTGAAAGAGCAAAGATTAGTTTACAGACAGATCAGCTCTTTACATGCAGCTGCTATGCAGTAACATGAGTGCTAGTGCCTGCAGAAGGACGAGGTCAGAGACCGAGGAGGAGGGTGGGCTCGCAGCAGCCGAGATTTATATTAGTTTAAAGCGTGGAGGCTCCTCACCCTCTGGAAAGCAGCAGGGAACTGGGAGGAGATGGTGTGGATTGCAGCCCTGCTCCCCACCTCAGCTGTGCCTCCCTTCCAAGCTGTGTTGCAATACGCTAAATCCCTGAATGAGTACCTCCGAGTGTACAAAACCCAGAAATCATTTAATGGATGAAAAACTATATCCTTTATGATTTTATGCTCACATCCCTGAAACGGATTCAACTGCAGTAGCCCTCGGTGCATTCAGTGAGCTCAAACAGCAGAAGCAAAGGCTTTCAAGCACACACAGTGGAAGACTTTTCTAGCATGTGAACTGCTTCAGACAAAGCACAGTAGCAAAACCCCAAACCAATATCATACATGTGCCATTCTGGCATAGTCGATTCGTTTGTGTAACTGGAAACAAACCCTGTGACAGTAAAAAGCAAGATGTTTGCATAGTGAGGAATTTGCTATGTGTTAGGTTCATATTTTCACTGGTGTTATTCATTCAGTTGTCTTAAAATGATCTGATAACGGTAACTGTTTCTGGACGTACTTTTCAGTACATTTTTAATGCATTTCCCTCCTTATTTTGACTGCAAGCATGTTGCACTTGTAGTAAAATCACTAGTTATGACATTTCCAGCATTGCAGGGTTATCTTTGGACTGACTGTTAGAAAGTTTCCATATGTCTCTTTTCAACCTGATTTCAGCTGTGACTCAGGTTCAGAATTATTTTCCTTCAGTTTGCTGTTTGTATTTGCAAAGGTCATAGCAGACAGGTCATTGCCTAGGCTGGAAATAGAAAATCTGCCTATTTAAAAGCAGAGGGACAAATCCTGCCTCCAGCTACGTGTACACCTGGTGAGCAGGGGAAGGGTGTGCCTGCACCAACACACGAGTGAGCACTCGTGAATAAACACCATCCTAATTCAGACAACTTTTGAAGGATGTAAGCTTCATTGGAGATACTCATATGCCTAAAGTGAAGCACATACTTAGGTTTGGTGATGCCACGGGCATCTGCAGGCTGCTTTCTGTGCTCACCACGCAGCTCCACAGGGTGTCATTTGCATGAACAACACCTTTGGTGAGCTCCTGCAAGTTGAAAGAGACCTATCACCTTCAGATATCTCCTTTACCCAAAAACATCTCAGGGTACTGCTGCCTAAGGTAATGCTTCTATAAACAGTATCCCAGATGAGTGAAACTGAGAGAGGTTTGAGGAAAAAAAAATCGTTTTGTTTTCTGTACTTACTACATTTATAGCACTTTGCCTATTGTCAGAATAACTGAAAGAGTTTTCCTCTTAATACCTTTTCAACATGTGTGAGAGACGAAACACTTTAAAAACAGAAATTATCATTGTAAAACATCCATAAAATTCCAGAGAATACAGGAAAAATAAATTTTTTATTGACCTACATTTCCTTGGCTCAATGTTGACCAGACTTCAAGTGAAAAGAAAGGAGAAGCATTAGAGAATGTTTAGTAATGAAATTAATCTCATCCATAAGTATTTGCAGACCTAGGAGCTTGAATCTTATCTACCCATAACGACCAAAATGGAGGTCTTTGGCAAAACTTCGGACTGATTTACTTATAGTGTGGGAATTTGCCTGGCATGCTCAGATTCGGGGAGCTGTATCTAGGTTCCATCAGCATCTTTTTACCCTCTCTAGGGGTTTATACACAGAATTACTTATTGGTTTGTAAAATCTGGTCCTTTATGCACATATGACTGCATCAGATTGTATCAAATGTCTTCTACGTGGCCATGAAGAAAAAGAACACAGTTCTAAAAACACTTTTTGCTTAATGTCATTAAATATGAGCTATTTCCCAGATGTGGTTTAGAATGTGTTGCATTTTATGTACAATACTTATTTTAATACATCTTTAAAGATAAAGAAAAGTATTCTGTGACAAAGCCAATTGTAAGTCAGGGCTGGATTTGGTTCATTATCATTAAAGAATCTGCATTTTTAAGTTAACTTTAGGATAACATTGTTGATTCTGTAATGATGTAAGTATATGATATTTGCCAAAAGCTGTATTTCATAAGGCTGGTTTAGGATACAGCCCAGCTCATAAGAATCTTGATAGGAGATTATTCCTTTCAATAGCTTTCATAATTTAATTAGACTCATGTGCTGATTATGAATTTAATACTATGGAGAATGAAGTCAACGTTAAAATCCCATTATTTCAAATTAGGCAGGAGCACGCCCATACTGTGTAGCCAGGAAATACTTGCGCACTTAACAATACATCTATACTGACAGCAATACATTTCTTCATACACACACAGACAAAATTAGTGTCCTTGCCCTATTATTAAAAATTTACCTGTTGTATTCCACTGGGAGCTATTAGCAGTGCTGTGTAACAACCAGAGAGAAGGCAAGTTTAACACACCAGCAAGGGCTCAGGTGAGTTTGAAGTTTAACTTTGAGTTTAGGAACATTTTCAAATCAAATGAAACAAATAGTTTTTAGGTGCTGAGCCAAACCGAAAGTGATTACTCCAGCAATGTTGTCTTATTTTCCTCTACCTGATGCCTAAGAGCCCTTTTAGCAGGTGGTCTCAACGCAAAATTCAAAGTCAAAATGTGTTTTTTGTAAGCATACCTTCTGATTTTGGTCACTTGTATTGGTTTCATTTTACCTCTAATAAGGACCAAAAGTGCTGCACCAAGAACAGGACTCAGAGGGCAGCAGGAAAGAGGGGAACAGTAGGACAAAGCCTGTCTGACCTAGGAGGTTTAGCCATACGATGAGCACATCAGAAGTGAGGGACTGGAAGGCAAAGCTTTTGTTTCAGATTAAGTAGCAGTACTCACCCTGCCTACCTGCCCATCGCGCTTGTGGAGGATCAGGCAAGGCCAGTGGCCCAGGTGCCGGGTGCCGCTCTCCCATGTGATTTGGTTGTAGCCGTGAGCCTGTGCCAGCCCCTCATAGATATGGTGCCTGTGTCTGCCCTCGGTCTGGCAGGGGTGTTTTTAATAGCATGCTCATTATACAGAAATATTTTCATTTGACAGACAATTTAAATGATCCTATAAAAGCTGCAATTACCATCAGGACAAATCCAGCTCTGATTGACTCCCACGTTAGCTCCCAAAGTTTGACTCCCTAGTAAGAGACAAGAAAGATTTTACCCTTTCTTTCTTCTTTCTTATGTACGCTCTTCCCCCAATATCTGTCTCCCATGTTAATACGCTGAAGAACATCTCAAACTCTTGCTGTCTTAATCTGCCCCAAAAGCCACTGTTGAAATAGGAAGCACTATTATCTTCACTTTTACTGATGAGGGATTGAGGAACAGAGAAAATGGCTGCCTTGTCTAAGGTTAAGACAGGTAGGAAACCTCTGGAGAAGCAGAGGCAAGAAAGTTGGTCTAATATGGAATTCTTTTTCTGTAGGTCCAAAAATCCTAAAGGAAATATTTTTTTGCTGCCTAAATAGGTTGCAGAGGTAACCCTCATGTGAAAATAAAATTGAAAACACAGCTTTGAAATTGGGACCTTGAGTTACGAAGATGATTCTGAAAATATTTCCTTTTGCCTATGTTTTCGTGTTAATCTGTATATCAGTAGCTTGTTTGCATTGCTAGCTGCTCACATAACCTGTTTGTAAAGGTTTCTTGTGATCCGGGGAAGAAATCAGAGTTATTTGGATCATCTGTCTTGGCCATCCTGGTCACCAAAGCAGCAGGTCATCTCGGTCACCTCAGACAAGTCAGCTTGTGAGCTCAGCTGGACACTTACAGGCATCCAGGTCACCTCAGAGCCCTGAGAAATAAAGGACCAGTGCTGTGAAACTCTTAGAAGTGATACTGAAAGTAATGCAGGAAGATTCTCCACAGGTTGGGTGTTTCCAATATCCTCTGAAAGTGTAAGCCTAAGCAGGCCTTTCAAATCTCAAATCGGTTATTACCGCTTTTCTCAGAGCTAAAACATATTGCAAACATTTTGCTGGTATATGTTTTAATGACAGTAATGATCTAATAACCATTAACATTATTTATCTTAGAAGACTGCAATGTGTCTCACCACACACATCCTATCGGCATTAATCAGGGAAGAGGCCTAATCCCAGCACAAACACGTCAGGGGAATGGCCAGGGCAGAGGTGTGGTGGGAGATAAAAAGGAAAGGCTGCTCCTTTTTAGGAAGGAAAGGAAGGTCTCCAGGCCCCTCACCCCAGCGTGGGGTGGCCTCTGTGTTAGGCGTGGGCTCACCTCTGCTCCCAGCCTCTCCCCACACCTGGGCATGACCCAGCTCACTTCACTTCATGTGTGTTTGGAGATGCCCAAGCTGGGAATCCTCAGTCTGGTCTCATTTTACAGTTAATGACAGCACAGAGGAAAACATCTGAAAATGTAATCTAGCTCATCGAAGACATGAAACACTTCATTTTTCTTCATATATTATATACAGGATACACGACATAAATGCTTCTTCTCCGGGTTTGCCAGCTGAATACTGGTAGTTAGACAAGAAGAACCTCCTTTTTTTTTTTTTTTTTTGCCTGAGTACTGCGAGGGAAACACCTAGGCAAATGCAAGAGATAGAGGTTTCAAACCAATTAATCTGGATCAAATCTCAGTGGAAATATTCCTGCTAAGTTTTGTTATCTGCAGTTTTGTCCAAGAGATTTTGAAGTAGTTCATTTTTATTTCAAGAGAGAATGCAGACAAAATCCACTGATAAAAATATAAAACCTCAACCCTTATATATCTCCTTATTTTCTCCCAAATTATTTGGCTTAATACTGCTGATGCTTTTTCCCATTGTGAAAGGTAACATTATGCCTCTCACTGTAGAGTTCTCTCTCTTTCTTCAAAATAAAGGTGCAGCAAAGTTTGTATGGATAATTTCAGTAGCTGTGATATTTAACAGCTTCATTAAAGTTTCATTAAAGGCAGGGCTAATGAGAAACATTTGGACTACTGATCAATTTCTGCCATGGTGGTGTTGGAGATAGTTGTTAATGGACACCTGGCTCATGGACTTTCTTGTTTCTTTTTGCTGTTCACATCCTGGTAGTTCCAACAGTCTGATTAACATTTACTTTATGTGGAGCACTGAAAATTTATGCAGAGCATTGAAAATTTCCATTTTTCAATTTGAAACTTTCCAGGAAGGAAAATCACATAAGTCATAAGTCATCACATAAGTCCTGGAGAGGAAATCCAGGAAAGTGGCCTTTTAGAGGGATTCAGAGCTGGTTCTACCTGCCCTGCCACTCCGGCCTGGTCTCAGAGCAGAGCCCTGTGCAGATGAGTAAGAAAGGCTGCGGAGATCTCACTCAGGCTGAACCTGCAGTTCAGAGCCAGGCCAAGTGCGAGCACCTGGAGGCTGAGGTGAGGCTGCACCCCAGGCAGGGCACCTAAGGGACCTGCGTGCAGTGGTGGCATGCCTGGGGCTTGCTGCAGGACACAGGCGGCCCAGCTCTGAGGGAGGCCGAAAGGTGTGTCTTAAGCAGGTTTAACATGAGCTGCTGGAGATGGGAGATGTCTGCAGGGAAACAGAAATGCCATTTTGGACAGAGGGAGTGGAGCATGTCTTGAGGATAATGAGACACATCTTGGATGCCTGCATGTTTCCTGAACAGGCTGATGGTATCAACTGCACCTCCACACCATGTGGCCTGAGACACCTGCAAGTAGGCATCTCTGTGCGGGTGTCTTCATCACCCAGCTGAGGTCCTCCCCTGGAGTCTGGAGCAGCAAAACAGCTGAGATGTCACGTGTGGGTGAGATTGCTAGGAGAGAGAGAAAAGAGCAGGGGATTTAGAGGCAGAGCCACATGGAGAGCAGGAAAAGGGAAGAGGGGCAGCTTGCACTGAGGAATGGTCAAAGGAGAAGGAAGAGCTACAATCCCAGACGTGAAGCTAAAGTGAGTTTGCAAGAAGAGGATGGTAGCTGCCATGTAGCCTAACTGGTCACTTGGAAAGGAGATGACGGATTGAGCCAGCTGACGCTGCAGCACAGGCTTTGCTGAGAACAACTCCATTTGTCTATTACTGGCCTCACATCCCTGGTGTGTACTGCAGGGCTTGCTGGAATAAGGGAGGAAAGCTCACACTGGGTGTACAAAAATTTGGAACTGATATATTGTGTTTGAATAAGATTACATTAATTAATCATCCCCTTAGGAAAACCGACAGGTCCTGATGGATGGGATCTACCCAACGGCATCAATCTTCCCCATCTGACGGTAGCTCTGCGTGGGCCGCGCAGCTCCGCCTCGGCGCACAGCCAGCAGAGCGAGCGATGGCTGCAGCTCCAGCCCTTGGGACAGAGCACAGCCCTCAGTGCAGCGGCCTCGCGGCGGGTGCGAAGGCAGCAGGAGCCAGGGAATTCAAGTGAAACCACTTGTTAAATTCTGCATGACCTCTTCCTTAAACAGGGATGTTGCATTTCCTTGGGAAGACAAGAGTAGGACAAGAATATGTCTTTCTTTAGATATTCTTAGTAGTTCTGCATTCTTAACATTTTAAAAAATATAGTGCACATATATTTTCATGAGCATCTTTGTGGTCATATTGTGTATTCCACTTTCCCAATAAGATGCTTTTTACAAGAGAGATCTGATATAAATTAACATAGACCTGATATTTGGTAAGTTTGCTAAATAACAAAGCTGGGGAGTGATAAGGTTTTCTAAATAAAACTGAAATAGGGAGAAATTGCCATTCCTTTTTTTGTTTTTATTTTATTACTGAAAATGAAAATGGGTCTTGGGGACTGGCTGTTTTCAGGGCGTTCTGTTCTGATTTCTGTGCAGGATATGATCACGCCTGAATTCAGCATCCTGCACAAGCCTGTGCAGACACCCCAGCACTGCGCACACAGGAACATGACAGATGCCTCACAACAAGCCGGGCTCCTCGTCTTTACACAACAGTTTCTGCTTTTTCTTAGGAAAATAATTTTTCATTGTCAGCTTTTGGAAATAAAGCAGATGTCTCAACAACTTCTCCAGATTTTTCAAAACAGAGGTGTTAAATATCCCAATAACACTTAGATATTTTAAAAGAAAATGAGTGTTCCAGGACGCAGTACCAAGAAAACTATGACACTGCCACCTCGTGGATTCCAAGATAATATCTACATCATATTTGTGTATTGGCATAAACATGCATGGCACTTCATGGTCAAATAATAGCTCATTTCTTTCCCACCGAATTTTGCAATATAGCATCCAGATTTTTGTAAATATTTAGTTACCTAATGATATAGATGGGTATCCTACTATGATATATGTGAGCACCTGCATAAATTAAGTTCCTAACACTTTCTTTCTGTTTGAGAGTTAGGAGGCATGTTCTCATGTAAGCAGTACTTTAAAAGCAATGTTAGTCTAAACATGCAACAGTTCCACTATATCATCGCTGAAAGCTAATGCTATACTAAGATGTAGTGTTTCTTGCGAATTGCGCTTGGGATTCAACTCTTCTAAAATTGTTGAAAGCTGTTGTATAAAGAATAAAGTACTTGTCCATGTGTAATTGTTTATTGTAATTTAAACTGAATTTCATAACTCACCTCTAAGAAAGTCTGGAGGGATATGCATCTGAGGAGTCTTTTCGCCTCTGGTATACTGGTGTATAAATAACATGGAACAAGAAGTGCTCTATTGTATTGGAGCAAATGAATCAAGAAAAAAGGGAAAAACAACAACAACAACAACAACAAAAACACAAAGCAATCTCTTTTATTCTGAAGGATCTGAACCGTTCTTTCAGCACATCATCAGTGACTGCCTACTAACTCATGGCACAAGGGGAAAAAAAAAACACAAAATGCATTATAGTTGCTTCAGTGCTGTCCTTGTTTTTTGATTTTACTGAGAGGTGCACCAGGATGACAAAATCCTGTACCTGTGGGAGCCAGTATTTGAAGCAGAGCTTCTCACAAAACATTGCTGTAACATGATGTGCAGCACGAACCCATTCTGAGACCAAACTATTGGCAGCTGTAACAAGCCAGTGATATCAATATTTGTATCAAGACAGCTTGTCTCTTTAGGGGAATGAAAAAATAGCCCTTCTGCATGTTTCAAAATCAGATATGGAGACATTTGTGAAAAAAGAACTGTTGTGCTTTACAAAGACAAAGCAGAAGCTAGAGGAAGGGCCTTAAACCTCTCAAAGAAACAATGCCTGCAGCCTGGTTTAGTACTAAAATGGGAAAACAGACACCATCACTGGCATAAACTCCATTATGGTTCGTTTTTAAGACTAGACAGTGATTCATACTGTTTCACTAGACTCAGCATGCTGCAAAAGGCACTTGAAATAATTAACACTTAGAATTAAACTACTTAGATTTCACATCATCAAACATTTAACTTTCTGTAATTCCCTCTGCAGCTGTGATTTATTTGCATTTATTATTTTCTCTATTTACCAGTTCTCTGTTGCTTTTTAAGTTGCTCATACTTCCTTCTTCTGTAAGTCTGAACACTGGCTTATTGTTTTGTTTTTAGCTCTTGCATCTTACTCATACTCACACTTCTGCTGGCTAGTTTAAAAAATGCATTGCATCAAATATGGTCCTCAAATTGCTGAAAGGAGTTTTCTGTTTATTTATTTTAATCATTGCTGTAGCCTTACTTGGTATTCATAACGTGCTTACTCATTACTGCAGTTTGATTGTTTCATATTGGCAAGAATATCACTAAATATATTTTTTCCTATTTCTCTCACAAAAAATATTCATTTTGTTTTGATTAGGTTTAAGAAAGAACACACATGAAGAGGAAGTCTCATTGTAGCTGAAAGCTTGTATCAAGAAATATAGATCAGAGTCCTCAATATGACAAAGTTAGTGAATTTGTGGAGACAAAGGCCCAACAGATAACTTGAGAAAAATTGACCTGTGAAATATTAGAAAATTCACCAGCTTTGATGAAAATGCACTTTGAAGGTAAAGTTACACTGGAAAACTTCAGAAAGTATTCATAAACAGAGCAATGAAAGAGAGATCCAAAGGGAGACACCCACTGCCTAAATATATATAAAAAAATCTGTCTTGGATCAGGACAAAAAAAACCCAAAACCTGTCAAACTTCTGACATTCACCCAGAGCATATATTTGGGTAAGAAGCATAAGGACAAGGAAAACAAGCACCAATGTTTTCCCTAGTTTTCCTGCCCAGACTTCCCGAGCCAGTTGTTGATTGCTCAGGCTTTTGTCATTGATGGAAATTTCTTCCATGAACCTTTCTGATCACTTTCTCTATTTTTCACACTTCTGGCCTTCCCAGTGTCCTCTGCCAAGGAGTTCCACTGTTTAACTAGAATCTGTGTGAAAAAAAAGCCCACGTCCTCCTGTGTTAATCCCTCTGCCTCTTGATTTCATTTGATCTGTTCTGATTCCTGCATTTTGAGAAATAATGAACAATTCTCTTTAATATATTTTTTTCTCTGTGATGCTCACACTTCTCCGTATCTCTTGTATTTTGTCCTCATTGCCCTTTTTCTAGGCTGGCAAATCCTAGCCGATTTAGTCTCTTTCTTGAGCATCATCCTTGTCACTATATTCAAAACCTTTTCTAGTTCTACTGTGTTTTAATGACAGTCCCTCAAAAGAAGTCCCTGAAAACAAATATTTCCAGAACCAATAAGCTTTCCTTAATAATACATTTCAGATTTTGAGGATATATAGGTTTCTTTTACAGGATATTTTCATTTCAACATTAGCTCGAGAGTTTGTCACTCAGGTCTCAGAACCCAAATTAATGCAAGCTGGGTGTGAACTGCACACTCACAAGTGCATAATTGTTTCTTCATTGTTTTTACAATTTGTGCATGGATCTGGCTGCATAATTCCTAGCCCTGTGCTTTCTCAGTCAATTTGGGGAGAATCTGTTTATCCCTCAAGGGAAATTATGGGAAAGTACTGGCAGACTATGAGCTTTCGCCTGAGTTAGTCAGCATCCTTGCTGCAAAGCACAAGTTTAAAGAAAATATAGGTCCAACTGTAGTCTGCTGTGGGATAATTAATTTGCGCTCAAGGTACTAGCAAAGCAGGGTAAACCATTTTTGTTTGTTTGCGTGTGTAGGTGGACTGTAGGGCTAAAATCTGAATAAGAGCTTTGGTTTATTCTGCTGCATCTTCACAGGATATTTTGGTGAAGATTTTTATTAACTTTTTGAAAATGTTATTATTACCCTTGCTGTGCTTGGTATTTGTCAAAATAGTAACAGCAAGAAGTTTGCCCAGAGAACACTTGGATTAAAGTGTGGAGTAAAGACAGAAGGTGCTGGTCATCACCTCTGTACAGAGCAGGGGTCTCAGAAGAAACCAAGTGCTTGGGTCTGCCTCCTGTTGATACCTAGCAGAGCTGTTAAGCTGCCATAAGCCCCCTATTCTGTTGATGAGCTATTTTTCACAGAGCTCATCACCTCAGAATTCAAAGCATAAAGCTCAAGCTCCTGTAATTGCTGAAAATGAGATTCTCCTCACCCAGTCTTAAGAGTGCGAAAGCCTGGTACGTAATGTAAACTAGTGAAATCCTATCAGTAGTCAATGAAGGGAGGTGGATACATCTTGAGAGCAATCTCTGCCTGTTTTAGACTTTCCTTATGCTCTCAGCAGCCTGGACAACATCTGTAGAGTTGACTTTTTAGAAAGTTAGAATTGATGCCAGTTGAATCCCATCCTGAGTGCCACTGTGGAATAATACTCAGGTGGAAAACAAACTTCCTTGTAAAGGTTACTTCAACAAACAAGACACCTAAGGGGAAACCTGGGATAACCTTGCCAGTCACATTATTCTCCTCAAGGCAGCTGGAGTCATCTCTTACATGCACTCCTCAGTCAAAGTGCACAGTTGAGGAGCGGGAGAAAGGTCTTAACTCAGTCTCAAAAAAGGGTCCAAGCCAGAATGATGTAAATTAAAAAGATAAGTCAGCAATGACTCTTAGAGAGCAGATATCAAACATAGTACCTGGCTCTACTGTCCCGCAGCTTCAGCTTTCCTTTGGTGTTTTTCAAAACCAGAACTTATTTCCCAGAGGCTCAGTGGTTGGATGTCTGCATGCATGCACTAGTGTGGCTACTTCAGAGGCAGGATGAAGCGAGGTGCCGCAAGCATCACCCCCATAAAGCTCCAGCTCTTTGCCTTCATTACCTCCCCCTGGGGCACACCTTACCTGTCAGCCAGCAGGCTGAGCCCAGGGTGCCCAGGAGCTTCATGGGGCTTCATGATGACTGCGTGGGGCTGACTTCCCCTTAGGACATTGGCTCTTGTCTCGAGGCAGGCTCCCAGCACTGCAAGACAGGAACAAGCTGGTGAATGCAACACTTCACATAAACTGAAGGAACTACCAAGATACTTCAGACAGTGGAAAGATACTATAAAAGTCTGTTTGGAGGCAGGATGACACCACAAATTCCAAAAAGAACCTTATGGGGCAAAAATACAGGAAAAAAAAACCCAACTAACAAAATAAATACAAGACTGTAGGAAAAAGTGAAAGTCAAAACAAACTATAACAACTTTTAGAATATTTTGAACCTTAAAACTGTAATTAACTATTTGAAGAGGTGCAATGCTTTTGATAAAAGCAGTGAGGGCATATATGATTAGACAACCATAAAACTAGTTTGTTGCAGAGTTTGATAACAATTTTTTTTTTTTTATGTTGAAGAACTGGGCTTTAAACAGTATTTTGGAGAAATCTGAGAGTGGGAAATAATTTTGGAAGTGTATTAGAAAAGATTTCAGTACCTAGCTTGTTTATCACAGGCAAGACATCTCAGTTTAAAGAGAACCTCTTTTTTTTTTTTTTTCTTCTGAGTTTCTTTGAAACAGAGCCAAGAGACCTGCACATAGATATTCCGTAATAAGATTCACAGAGGATGTTGTAAGACACTGCCTGGGACTAGAGGGAGTGTCATCAGCATGTTTACATGCCAGTATTTCTTTATTTGAAATTATCTTTCTAGTTCTCCAAATATATATATTTATTTGTTGTTCTGATGGAGGGAATGGATTTCACTGGATGGTTGCCTATGTAGTCTGGCTTTGTTTGAATGTGAAGACTAGAGAAGCTGTTATATAGGTACATAATCTAATCCTGCAGTTATTACTTATTGACTTTTTGTATAGCTTAAGTTCTGATTACATTTCAGCTGTAAGGATGCAATTAAGTTCATGGATAAGATTTTGTCTGCTACTGGTTATCCTGTCTTGCTTTTCACAGAAGCATTGTTCTTGTTACTCTGAGAAATGCAGTTTCAGGCAGTCATAGCAGAAAAAGTTTAGAGATTTGAGTTATTTATAGCCTTGAAACGGGGAGGGGTTGTTTAAAATTTTACTCCCTGAAGCAATGTCACTGTAAGTATGAATTTTTCTTTCTTTCTGAAGAACATAATTACACTCTCCCTAATGCTGTTGCACCAATGACCTGTGGTGCTCAAACAGAGGAACTATACCTCAGAGCAAAGGGATGTCCTGTCTGGAAATGCTCAAGGGAGATATGAAAAGGTACAAGGTGTGACTGTTTCTGTGGTCTGAACACATTCACTAAAAACTGAGCTAAGGCTCTTGAAATAATTTCAGAAGACAGCAGCTGGTGGCTGGTTATACCCAGGACTGAACCTCTTCATGCTCTACACAACACGACTTAATGATCAGTGTCCTCAGCAATAAGGAACTGCCCTTCTTGTAATGAGCTTCATTATGAGCTGTAAGATGGGCAGGTACCTTAAGGATTTTGACCTGTTGTAACCCATCTTCCTTAGCTCTGTTGTTATCAGTATTCAGCATAACTAAGTTAAAACTAGCTTGGAAACATCCTCTAGGTCTGGAAACACTTCCATGGAAGATAGTGGGGACGTACCCTCTGCTTATAACATCCCCAAGACATTCAGAATTCATGTATTCAACTTTCTCAGGCTTTTTTTTTTTTTTTTTTTTATCAGATCACATGCATACACAAGGAGTTTTAGGAGGACAGCACAATTTGATTTTGTACTGTGATAGTAAAAATATATATTTGTGTTGTATAACAACCATACATTTCTGTGTCGTATCCAACATAACATGATCTTTTATTCTTGCTGACATACCTCTGCTTGTTTGGATAATTCTCAAGAGAAAGGGTGAAACAGTAATCAATCATACCTTCAGAAAGAGGTAGGTTGCAGTAGTCTTCCAGAGACTCCTGGCACAGGAGCTGGCAGAGGTCTAACACTCAGGTCCAATCTGTATGGCCACCTTTCAGATTGTCCCATCCCTGGCTCCCAGGCTCCTTGCCTGCCCCTCTGAATTTTTTCAAAGGACTCAAGGCTGAGTTACAAGCTATGTGCACTCACTGCTTCCCTGCTTTCTCATGAGCATCCAGCACACACTGGGTGGAAACGTTGGGGCCATTGCACTCACTCACTGGCCAGCTTGCCTAGTAAGGGGTGTTATACACAGCTGGAGCATCTCTGTGCACAGGGGAGGCTGGAGTCAGTTAAGTATCTTCTTTGAGACAGTTTGACTTTCCTACCATAACCCCTACCTGGGGTTATGTGCTACATAATTGCCCCCTATGTGCTACAAAGCATATGAGTGGCAATATTATTTATTTCTTGTAGGATGTGCATTATATCCAAGAGATATTAGCTTGTTTTCAAACACAAGTGAAAACATAAACTGTACTGCTATAGGTCTTACTGTTTATGTGATAAAAACACCCCTAATGTGCTGAAATGAAATGAAACGAAAATAAATGAAATGGAAGAGTGCAGTTGTTCAACGGTATGTAGGAAACATATAGAGCAATTAGAGTTTAAATTGTGAATCTGGGAATTGGCTCGGAGATGGATGAAACATTACCATGACATATTCCTGTTGATTTCAGTCAAGACAATTTCTTCTGCCTATCCATAGTCTATTTTAAAATGTACCTTTATTTTTCTTCTTCTACCAGTTTTATTCAAATGCAAATCTATTGACTTTAGCAGAGTTCTGATATTTATCTCATTTCCTCAGTGTATTTTCCAGTCTTATGTATGACTTTTCCCTCCTGAAAAAAAACAAGGAAGAAAAACCCACCAAGGTCCACAATATGCAAGCTGAAGCTCAGCACCTTCAAACTGGTGGGGCTGAGGGGGTATTACTACGTGCTGACCTCGTTCTATACCCTTCCCTAGGCCTCTGATGTAGCCTGTTGTCAGATGGAGTACTGGGCTGGGTGGACCCATCTGTCTACATGGCACAATATTTATTATATTCTTCTGATCGCTACGCTACAGTCAAATTATTTGAATCCTCTTTTAGGTGTACTAATCTACTGAACTAATTTTAGAGTTTAGAAACAATAACATGAATAAAAATACCAGCCTAATTAATAACTATGATTTTATTTTTAAAGATCAATGATGAAAATATATTAAAAAAAATCACCAAACCAACCCCCTTCTTCCTTATTCTGCAAGGATATATTGCTAAACACACACAAAAAAAGAGAAATGGCCAGTCTTATACATGTGACAAGAGAGTTCTTACTGGATTTATCACAGCGATACTCCTTTGAAGAGCCAGAAATCATGGAGGTATCCTAGGGAAGAATTTTGGTTTCTAGTTAGGGAATGGTTAAGGTCACTAGGAAAACAAAGAAGAAAACCTGTATTCATACGGCTGCTACGAGAGCCTTGGATTAACACTCGGGGCTTTAATTTGAGCAGTGTCAAATACCACAGTGCTTAGAAGCAGAAGTACAAATATTTGCACTTAGAATTAATGCTTTTATTCTTTTACCAGAGCATATCAGCTTGTACATTTTTAAATATAGAATCAGAAGTGAGATAAACCTGGCAGCCTAGGATGCTAAAAAATAGGAAGGTACCACTTCAAGGTACTGCCCAGTGGCCTGGAAGCCTGGAAACCTTGGCAAAATTGGGAGCAGGGCCCCCCCATCTCATTTCTCAGAACTAATCTGGAGAGGTTTCCTCCCCCCCC
>VXAA01000409.1:649715-679755 GCA_013399115.1 Anseranas semipalmata
TTTATTTGTGTGTGTGTGTATGTGCAGTCTGGGGACTCACTGTGATCAAAAGCACCCTCAGATGGGAGGAACTGAGACAGCCTTTCTTGAGATGACCCAGCAGTGCAGTTAGTAGAGTTGGAGGGTCAGAGGATGCCTCTGGTGGGGAAAATACTGGTGGCAATGGAGTGTTGATCTGGCTGCATATGGCTTGCAGTTTTACTTCAGTTAACAGAAAAGGACCGTTGCCATCCCAAATAACTGCAGATGGGTATTTAATCAGAAAACTAATAGGTTATCCCCATTAATTAATGGGGTATCCCAGTGTTTTTATCACAGCATGGTTTTTGTGGTATTTTCAATTATCAAGTCAGTCCTCAGTGATGGGCAAGGACCACCATATTCTGGTACTAGGTGTGGAGCAGTGCTACTAGATTTAAATGAGAGATGTGTGCTCATACAGTTCAGTGGTGCCAAAACGTAGGTGGTTCTGGTATATTCATCTGCAGAAATGTGGAAAGGCAGAAGGGTTTTTAGCTGTATCTCCAACATTAAATGGTTTGAAGGACATTAATTTAGGAGTCAGAAAACTCGGTTCCTGTTGTGAAGACAGTAATTGGAGGCAAAAAGCTTTCCCACACAGCAGAAATCAGATTAAGCATCCAGTTGCTTGGTCTGCATGCACGCCTATTTCACGTAGTACAAAATGTCCTTGCGATTGTACCCATTCAGTTGTGGCCACCGAATGATGAAGAATAGCTGTCTGGCAGCCTGCTTGGCCTTTAGCTATTTTTCTAAGCCTACAAGGCAAATTTGGCCAGCATAGTGGAAGAGCAGCTACACCCAAGTAAACAGTCTGATTCAGAGTTTCTTTCCCTTGGCTAAATGAAATGTGCACAGGAGAGAGTCAACAACCCCCAGCTTGGAGAGCACAGGATTCACAAGCAGCAGCCTCCTGCAGAAATACACTGTGCTGGTGAGGAAGGGTTTTTATTCTTCCAAGCTGTAATAGCCTTTCTCAAAGCATGACATTTGTTCACCCTTTTTGGGCTGGCAGTGTTGGAGCTCCTGTTTTCCAAAGATGTTCCAAGCTCTCTCACCGCCCTGATGGCTGTGTCCTCTCCCAGGCCCAGCAGATTATCCAGGGTGCACAGCACATCAGGGTCTCCCAGGGAACACTGTGCAGTACCCATCAAACTGCCCCTCGTTGCCTCCAGCCAGGGGTTGAGGCTGCTGTTGCACTTCTGCAGAACAATGGGCTGAGCCGTATTTCACTGTCAGCGCAGTGACAAATGTTGGCCTGCTGAGACTCCTCGACGTATGTAACTTGGCTGGCAATCAATGGCAAAGGTCATGAGTTGTCGTCTTGCATCTCCAAGCTCAATGAGACGTTTTTGTGCCGTGTTAGTCTCTGTGTATTAAGTTTCAGCAAAGAGAGGGCAGTGGAGGAGGAAAGAGATTCTTATCTGGAGTTAGGTGATGTTAAATGTTCTGAACAATTAGATAAGATTGTGTGTGTCAAACTCCGTAAAAAACAGACCGTGTTTTTTGATAAGAAGTCTCTGGTTCCCTCTGCCTCCCTGCCCTCCAGGACATGCATGCATGCATGCACACACCCGCACATTTTAAATATTTTCAGGGCTCATTAAGTAAGCTGGGCTGATAGCTGTAGAAAATGCCATTCTTTCTCAACGGGGCAATGAATCTGTGTTCTGGACATTTTTGGAACTCTCAACAAGTAGCCAAAGTAGGTGAAAAAAAATTCACTTTCCATGGCTGATCCTTTTATTTTCAACATGGAGTTTTTAAAGTCTGACTGAGCACACAATGCTTGGGCCAAGGCCCAGAGCTTATACCACAGTGACTACTGCTGCAGCTCAGTTTGCTTTCAAAGCTCCTATTGAATTTCCAAAGAGGTGTGCAAGTCTTACCAGGAACAGGCGTGTAAGGATGCACACAATGTGTTCCTGGCCCCATCTGAAAGGAGCCTGGACCAAATCTGAGCCACGTTGGAAAATATGATGCGAGGACGTGATTGCGCAGGGGTCCCCCATGGACTCCAGCTCCTTCTGAGGCTGGAGAAGAAGCCAAGAGGAGGGCTGGCTTTACCCTTTCTGCCCCAAGCCAAGTCCACCCTCACTTAGCTTCTCATAACAGAAAGAAAATATCTTCCTAAGCAAAGTGGCATTTTGAACATTTCTTTTTTATTCCATATGCTCTCAATTCCCTGGCTGCTGTCACATTACTGTTATTAATTTGGGATCTACGGTAGTTTATCAGACAGAATGGCTGTAAGCTCTATGAAGCAAACATATGACAGAGGTGGAAACACCAGGGAAATCACACGAAGATCATTAAGTTGAAGAATGTTTTAAAGACAGTGCCACCACTTGAGAGTTCTGCCAGCCTTGGAGGACCACAGCTTGGCTTTTTAAAATTCATTACAGTCCAGTAAATCTAGTGTCAGTAGAAGCTAGCAAGTATATCTAGGGGAGGACTTGCAATCGTTCTTTCTGGACAGACACCTTCTACAGCTGAATAGAAAGATTGTCTTCTGCACCCCACTCCCACAGAGGGAAACCTGGGGAGCATCAGTCCCCATCTACAGATGGCATAGAAGCTGCTGTGTGAAGTGAAAGCCTGAGCATCCTTCTTACACGGTGTGGGCACTAGGTCCAAACAGGGAGGCTGTATTCCCCTTTCCAGCAGATGTTTGCTGACAGCTCCCACCTGTGATGGGGTGACAGTGTCTTTCCTGCGGTCTCATGGCAGTTTACTCCTCACACATCCACCTGGCAATTGTTTTCCTTGCTCTGGTCCCTGATGACTACAAAGCAAGGTGGGATGTGGGGCTGTGGCAGGGCTGTGGGTGTCCCGGGGGGTGAAGGTGTGCTTCCTGTGGTTGGTGCTGCCCCACTCAGACCTCCCTGCGTCCCTGCAGGGATGCTCCCACGGCACTCCCAGGGTGCACATGAGGCAGTCGGATGATGGCCGGTTGTGGTATGTGATGAGAGGGCTATACTCAACCAAAAACTGCTGAAGAAGGGAAAAAGTGAGAGCAGCTACCCAGATTCCCTTCCACATCTGCTTTTCCAGTGCAAATACTTTCTGAGTGCAAATACATCAATACTAGGCACGACAGTGTTAGTCACTCCTTGCCCTCCTTCGAGCTCATACTTGTCTGTGAATCACTGAACCATTAGATGGAGAGCCACGTATGCCGAACAGCCCCCGCACGCCGGGATGTGAGCTGGTACACAAGGCCAAGGGCAGGGCAGGGCTCTGCAGGGTGCAGGAGAAAGACTGCGAGGTCCTGGGTGAGGTGAGGCTGGCGGTGCTTCTCTGTGGGCATTCTGGTAAGGGATGCTGAGCCCGAATAATAGCAGCTCTTGCTCTTGGTATTTCCACTTGGTATTGATGTACCTTGAGGAAATAAATATCATTCTGAAAGCATCTATACATGCATGACCAGAGGTGCAGCGGGAGTGGGGAGGGCAGGGAAGGGCAGTGCATGCTCTGCACTCCCAGCAAAACCAGTGCCTGCAGCCTTGCCTGAGGCGAGCTTAAAATAAAGAGAAAGATAATACTCTTGAAACCAGGGCAGTAATTACTATTTATTTCAACAGCAATTTGCCTTATTATGGTGCACGGCATTTGTTACCCGGGCAACAGCTTTCCGTAGAGGCCTGGCTCAAATTAAAGTAAATCGGGCAAGATCTGAAGTCAATATCAGTATTACACTTTAGAATCAAAAGACAAGGGAGTCAGCAATTTCACCTAAGTGTTGTATTTATTATTGTTATCATAGGTAGATACAGGGAGCTGTGACAGTCTGTGTCCAAGTAATACTTTCCTGTGCTGTGCCTGGCTGATCTGCTCCGTGTGCATTTGCAAATAAAGTGAATTTTCCAGAATCCTGCTCTTTCCTGAGGAAGTAAGTGTGTGCATGGCCAAGTGACACGCAGCACACTGCTGCAGCGGCGTGCAGAAGAATTGCAATCTAAGTGCCTAACCCGCTATTGAGGCTGCACACCCTTGCCCAGGCCCGGCCTCCTGTGAAAGAAGCCTGAATCTAACAGATCTTCTAAGGTCCAAGGCAGAATCAATATAGAAAGCTAGAGCTAAGCACTATAAAGTGTAAGTATGTCACTCTCTTCATAATTTCTACCTAAAAAAACTCAGTGAATGCCAGAGAGCTTGGAAATGAATCACTGATAACTTTAACCTCTTTTTTTTGCACTTTTTCTCATTTCTTTTCTTTTCTTTTTTATTATTGTTTGCTTTTTTCTCTAAGTATAGAGCTTCTGTAAAAACATCTGTCTTGAAAGCTTGAAGAAAAAGTAATAGGAAGTTTGTAGTGAATGGCAATATAGTAACGCTCAAATACTCCCCTGCTAGACAGCTCTGCAACTGTAATCCTTTAATGGGGGATTTTTCCCGCAGATTTTTGACCTATTATGTAGATTTGACCAGCTATTAGAGGCTTTCCTCTTTGGATTGAGCTTCTACTCTTGGCAAGCCACCGTCTCTGTTATCTGACCCTTCCTAAGGCACTCAGTCGGCCTTCCCCTGTCCCAGCGCTGCTGATACATTCAGTCTGTCATAGCAAAGACAGACAGACTCCCAGCAGCAGCCTGTCCATCCCTGCCGCCTGTCTGTCCACAGCCCTCTGCAGACGGCAGTTCTCAGGCAGGGTGCCAGCCAGTGGGGCCAGATCCAGCTTGGTGCACTTGCCCTCGAGACGGTGACCCACCTTCTGTGATGCTACTTGGGGCTGTGCCGTTTCCTGTCATCGTGCCCCTCACATACTCTCTGAGAGTGCTGAAAAGAAAGGTTCTGAATGTTAGAGCCATTGGGTAGCAAATATTTTGTTGGAAAAACTTCATCAAGATGCTGCAATACGACCATAAGCTAGTGCCCACTTTCTGAGAGCCTTTGCAAGTTCACAGCTGCCAATAAACCGATGACAGTAAACAGCTACAGCTGCCCGGTGTTAAGGAACAAGAGCTTTTTAATAACCTTAAAGTACTGCGACTGGCTGTGCCTCACTCATTTGGGTTTTCAAACATGCGCTTTGGGAAGTTGCTTCAGTTCGTGCTGAAAATGTCTGATGCCTTTCTTGCTAACATGCACCTTGTCTGTTGATTCGGTACTTGCTAATAACAGCAGCAATCAAATGTGGGAAGGACTGTTCCATCGTAATGCAGATAGAGAAGGAGGTACGCATGTTGAATCATTTGCTTGTTGGCAAAGGAAAGGAGTTTTGCTCAGCTTTGGCAAAAATAAGCATTTATTAGTTACTGAGTTTCCCCTGAACCCTTCCTGATTTCCTACTTCACCAGGTCTTAGGGAGGTGCAATGTCTGGAGGTAACAGGTTTTGGACGAGGTGTTATTGCTGGCATCCATGGCTGTTAATGATTAGCAAAGGTCCCCTGGTTCTTTTTTTCCGAGAACATCCTGGCCATGCCCCAGTTTCATAACATGCAAATTCCCTGCATCAGTTTTAATAAGCCATTGAACTGTGTTTGCCACTGGACTGTTGTTTTTGGATCTGCTCGGAAATTATTTTTCTTAATGAAAATTCTGCTTTATGATGAAAAATGAAGCTTATGTTTTCAATTGAAAATGGTTTTGTTTTGATACCTCAAGTGTCTCACGAGAGCAGTAGTCTGCATGCTTCATGCTCCAAAATCTTCAGTTGTGTGGGCTTCTTAAACAAACCGCTCCTCCCTTGGTGTTTTTTCGCTTTTACTGGCCTGCTGTAGGACTCATTATATGATATCTAGCCCAGCTAGAAAACCTGGCCAACAGAGGGGACTGGAGACAGCTACAGCTTTCATGAACCACCAGAGGGACAATCCTGAAATGTTTTAGGTTTTTAAGGAAAAAAAAAATAAAAAATAAAAACATGATTTAGATTTCTGGTAATCTGCTTTAAGGAAAAAAAACGTAATTAGATTTCTGGTAATCTGCTTTTTGAAAAACATGAAATGCTGTCTGGTAAATGGCCAGTTCTCACAAGAAAAAGAAGAAAAAAAAAGAAAAAAAAATAGTTGTCAGAAAACAGTGTGATAAAAGCAGTTTGCATATCATTAACTGTTTTCCCTTTTCAAGGAGCCATGCTAATTGTGTCAGAGAGCTGGTCTGCGCTGCACCAGAAGAATGTTTTTTTAAGACTTATGCTTATGACAGTATAAATGACTGCACTTGAGATATACATATACAAAGTGCTGAACACAATGGAAATTGAAAAACGTGAACTGACCACCTGCTTTTCTGTGCTCAGACTCTTCTGTTGTGTAGTGAACCTGCAGGATAACCACTTTATTGCCTGAAAATACTGAGCATTATACACTATCCACAATTGCTTTCAAACAATTTCAGACAGATTTTTCAAAGTATTTGGACCCAAAGGTCTTGCATGGGATGGTTGTTTTTTTAACTTGCTTGGGTACTATTTTATTAGGGCTCAGCCTGACTGTCTCTTGAACGTCATCTATTTTTCTGCTTCTGTTCTTGTTCATGTGATATGTTGTTATATTAAAATATATATCTATATATCTATATATAGATATATAGATATCTATATCTATATATCTATATATAGATATATATTTTTAACTCATAGACTGCAATGTTGCTCCAGCTGCCCTACGGCAGCAGCAGGTTCTGGAATTGCATTTCAAGTTATCTTCCTCTCCCAGGTTCAGCCTGCTCTTCAGATCGCTCATGCTGCTGTTTGCACAACTGGGACTTTCTCATGCTTTTGAGTTCTTTATCATTAGTCTCTGATTTGCCTGAGTTCATCTCTGAGGATTTGCCTTTTTTTTTTTTTTTTTTTTTTTTTTAATCAGCTACCTAAGCTAAGAAGAACAAAATGGGGAGAAATTTCCTTCCATCCACACTGTGAATTTAAAATGTGTTGGTGTACAGTATGCTCAGTTCCACTTTTGCTTCCTTGATGAGAATCAACGATTTGCCACCTATAACAAAATGATTAGCGGGGCCTTGTGTCTTAGTGTAAAATTCTTTATGCATTTATGATCTCTGTTAAACTTGTGTTTTCCATGTCAGCTGAGTTGCTTGGTGAGGTATGCTCACTTCCTAACTTCTGTCTATCCCCCTTTTTAAAAACCACTCAGCGGCAAAAGGGGAGTTCTTTGGCTAGTGGAAGCCAAGAGTAAAATTTTCAATGTTTCAGGTCAATTAAAGATTGATCAGTGGGGTTTAGGGATGTTAGTTGATTTTATCCTAGAAACAAGCCATCGTGCCTTCCAAGATACCTCATATGTCTTTTGTCTCTCCCTTCTGCTCCTGTGAGACTGACAGAGCAGAGAACACTTACTGACTGATTCCTTTGATGTCAATGGGATGAAAGCCATGGCTGAATTGGGCTATGGGCTTTCAAGATGACTTGGAGTATTATTTTCTGATTGCATTAATAAAGCTACTGTAGCAAATCTACAGCTGCCAGGATAATTTTAATGCAACAATTGTCTTTCTCATAGTGGTATTATGTAATTATATTGTGCCCAGGAAAAATAACCTTGTCATGCCTTCAGGATATTTCTGGAGGCTGCTCTTCTACAATATTCATTTTGATTGCTGTTCTGATAGGTAAACCCGTTAGTTTACCTATCATGCAGTCAGTCTGTCTTCCTTTGTTATACATGACTATCTCGTGTAAGATCTACCTTTGATTTAAAGAGCTAGAACTGGCTGACTGAAGATAAACAAACTGGCAGTCCTGCTACTCTGAAATGTGAGAATAGGAACTGCAGTGTTAGCTTCCACATTTGCTAACCCTTCATGATGTGATCAAATCTGAAGTTCAGAGATGCAATTTGCTTGAAGGATCTAGATGTCTTTCATCTGCATGGACAAGTCAAGTTTGCTTTTTCCCAAATCCTGCATGGGCTCTGCATTTGTACCCTGTTGGACAGCTGTGCAGCTGCTGCATTGCCAGCAGCAGATGCAGTTACATGTCCCTGAAGGTGCCTCAGTGGTTCTGCAGTATTGTGTGGAGTAAAAAGTAGTAAATGCATATTGGGATTAGAAAACAAGCAGGTATCCAACTACTTAATGGAGCATGCCATCTTCTGAAAAAAAAAAAAAAAAAAGTTACTGTACAGACATAGAGAAAACAGATTAACCTTTTGGGTGGTGTTCATTTATTAGTCTGTTCTGCCCAACATAGACAAGAATGTTGATTTTTGCTTCCCAGAGAAGAGGAGTGTAGTGACTGCAAACCTCTAGGTATTTTACATGCTCATTTCATTGTCTCCGAACAATTGCCTAAAGCTTCTTGAAGATTAAAATTAATCAATTTATGTTTAATTGAACTGTGTTTCAAAAATCACAACATGAATATTTACTCCTTAGGTAGATTTAAAAATAACCAGAAAACATAACTACTGAATAGTATTTACCTTTTTAATCACTTGCTGCTTATGTTCTAGGCTTAGCATCTGTAACTGAGTATTGCTTGCCAGACCCCTATTGTAGTGTCCAAAATGTAAATTAATTCTTACTTTCAGCTGCTAGTAATCCTGTAGGTATTCAGTATTTAGCATGCTGAATCTGTGATAGAAACATATCCCTGCACAGGGAAGTGTCTTCGACTTCTGTACAATATTAAATAACTGATGTTGTGACAATCTTTCAGAAATGTCACCGCTCCTGCTTGTCAAACAACGCTTCAGCACTTTTGCAGACTGGCCGATAGCAATGCGGCTTGTTAGCTCCTCTTAAATAGCGTCTCTGAAAGCATAACAATTTACAGACTGGAAGAGGCTTTAAAATTCTCATCAGGATGGTTTTGCAAACCATCGAGCAAGCTGCCCGCCTTTTGGGATGCTCGCAGGGCGACCAGCAGGGCCGTGGGGCCATGCAGAACAGTCCTGGGTGGGTCCCATGCCGCAGCCCTGCTGCCAGCCCTGCTGTGAGTGGCAGCGCTCAGACAAGCTGCTCCTCAGGGAGGGCTTCTTCCAGCTCGACATGCACCTAGGCATCCACACGCTCTGCCTCTTCCCGTTTATTAAAAAAATAAGTCTGAAAAGACTTTCTACCTGTATTGTTGTACAGCAGTAAAATGGGATAACCGCCAGTGGCTCTGTTTTATAACCAGATTCCAGATGTAAGAGATTGAGCAGCAGATTGTCGATAACCCACTCCCATTTAAGCTCGGGTGACGGACTATTCTTTTCCATTAATATGTTGATTTTTTTATTTTTTTTTTTTGTGTACCAACAACAAAAGGAGGAATATGGGTTGAAATAAGCAGGTAGATATGGAACTGAAGTTTCTGTTATCAGCAGCTAATTCATCTTTCCGCTTTATAAGCTATGTCCAACCTCCAGTGGTTCTGAAGATGGACTTTCTACAGAACCGTGATGCCTGCCTCATATTTTGAATGTATTCATATTTAGTCAGGGTATTATTGCTTATTTTCCCAGATGCTACCTTGTCTGCAGCTGTGGCAGCAGCATTTTAGAAGAGTCTTTGTAAATTCAATTAAATAAAGTACAAATGCAAAGGGTGCGGAAGCTGTTTGATGAGGACAAGTGCATTCGGGATGCAAGAGGTGCTATTTTTCTGTGTTGGCCTCTAATAATTTTGCATAAACCACCTACCTTAGTTTATTTAACTGGCAAAATGTTATAAGAGCACATTTTTCCCCCCAAGGGCCGTGGACAGAACTCATTAATGTTTAATAAACATTTTCAAGTGCTTTTGTAAGATCATTCTATTCATAGTGGGTCACACTAATGAGATCTACTGATAAAAAGTACCTTGTAAAAAGGAGGTGTTATTGTAGTATTATTCACTTTCAAGCACAAATATTTTGTTAGAGTATAACAATCATGGCACTTTTACAATGAGCAGTTAACCATCATTTTTTAATTAAAGAATTATTTCTAATTAAAACAACATTAATTCTACAGCAATAACATTAGTTTTTTCCATTGACAAGCCAGTCAAAATTCTGACACTGATAGCCAGAAATGTTGTAATTAAATTCCTTATGACACATCCCAGCTCTGACTCTGATTTTTATCCATCTCTGTACACAGCGCTGCCAGCAGCTCTCCACAATAATTTAATACTTTCTGAGAAAGCAGCTATTCATTTATAAGCCACCCTCCCCACCTCCCATGATAAACACCTTTCCTACCAGTAAAGCCTGGATTTTCTTCTCTCTTCAGCCTTAGTTAAGAGGGTTATTGCCTATTTCCAGCGACTCCTGAAATGGGTCATCAGTATGGGTCAGTTGTTTACCAGAAGTGGTTAGCATCGGGCCATGAGAGGGAAAGGCCTTATTCTCATATCCTGCAGCACCTCCGGGAGGCTTGGCTTGGACCTGGCAGGCATGGGACACCGGACAGCAGGGTGCCTCTAGTGAAGGCGGGATACAGGACGCTGCACGGCAGATGTGCTGTGCCACACGATACCCCTTCACTAGACAGTGGGAAAGCCCATCTAGTTACCAATGCACAGATGTACACAGGAGGTAGAATTTTTCCTCTTCTGAACCATAGAGATTTAAAAGATTTGCCACATTACTTAAGTTTTCCAGAGAAATATCTCCATTTTGAAAGTTGAGGTCCTAAATACCTGAAGGGAGGATGCAAGGAAGATGAAGCCAGGCTCTTTTAAATGGTGCCCAGTGCCAGGACAAGAGGCAATGGGCACAAACTGGAACACAGGAGGTTCCCTCTCAACATCAGGAAGCACTTCTGTGCTGTGTGGTTGACGGAGCACTGGCACAGGTTGCCTGGAGAGGTTGTGGTGTCTCCCTCCTTGGAGATCTTCAAAAGCCACCTGGACATGGTCCTGGGCAACCTGTGCTAGGTGGCCCTGCTTGAGCGGGGGGGGGGTTGGACCAGGTGACCTCCAGAGGTCCCTTCCAACCTCAGCCATTCCATGGTTCCATGATTCTGTAATGCAAGTTTTTTTACCTCTTTTTTTCAGTCCCAGGACTGCCTAATTGGTGTTAGCTTTGTTTACACAAGGTTCCCCAAAGAAGTGCCTTCTGGAGAGAGGGATCTGTGCAAAGATTTCTTCTTATTCTACACATTTTAAAAGCCAGCTCTAAGGCAGGCTGGGAAAGGGAACTCCAGCTCTGTAGGAATTCCCATCTTTTTAGGTAACTACTCATAGCAAAACATTTGAAAATGCATATTATATGAAGCAGAAAAGCTGAAATGATAGCTGTGAATTATTTCAACACTGCAGAAATTAATTTGCAGCTAGCTTTTTAATTTACAATTACAATGAAATTAAGAAGTTGCTGCAAAATATTTTAATTTATCTGAAACTGTTTCTGATGGAAAAAATACAGCAACAGCTATTGGAATACTGAGTCCTGCTAGTGATTCTTGAGGCTATTTGGCTTTGAACTCCCATTCTTAGAAAAAAAGTTTTTTTGAGGCAGCTTTGTGGGGTGCAGGTAATGTACACAGAGCAGTTCAGAAGGAAAGTTCAGCTTAAGTGCATGGCATTGTCTTCTGGTGAAACCTTTCTCCCTTTGGCAGGGTATCTAGGAAAGACAGCCTGCAAACACTGGCACCTAACTGAGGAGCTCCAAGACTCCTGCTTATGTATAAATAAAACATTTCACTATGGATTTATTTCAACTCCATATCATCAGTTTCTGTAGCAGAAAGAAGATGATCAGCAAGGTAGCAGAGGATATTGGCTGGCAGAAAAAGCATCTTGATTTCTGAGTGATATTTCCTTCATTAATTGCTTGGAAAACAAAAAAGGCTCTTTAAGAAGGCAAACAGGCTGTGATTTATAGGGTTGCCATACAGCCACAAGGTACTCAGGCTTGAAGGATTGAAAAAAAAAATCAATTTTAAGTATAGGTGCTTGATATCCACTGGAAGAGAGATGATAAAAAGCTATCTGATTTGTCTATCCTCTGTTAAAAATGAAATGAAGGCTACATTTGCCACGAGTTCATATCTGGAGAAGTTCTGCTGAAGAACTATAGCCCTGGCTAGGCAAATTCATAGCATTTTTCTAACTTCACGTAAAAGCCTGTTTTCTGGTAACCTGAAATACCCTTCAAGAATTCTGAAGTTAATAAATAATACTGATGTTGCTGCTTTATGAAAAACACTGAGGCTCTAAGCAGACCACTTTCTTCACTACTGACCTACTGAATGCTATGACATTTAAAAATGTGGGTCAGAGATGACCTAGAAATACCTTTCTTCTGCAGAGATCGAAGACTGTGAATCCCTACTGCTATGGCCAGAAGATGGTAACTGGCCATAAGGAAAATCTAAAAACTTGCAATCTGTGGAGCAAACAGCTCACTGCTCCCCACTCAGCTATAACTGGATTTTGTCTGTCACCATAAGAAAAGGGTTAAAAAAATGATACAGCTGGAAAGCAACTCACAGAGTCGCCCTTCTTTTCAGAAGTTCTCCCGCTCTTGTCCCTAAAGTACACGAGGCTTTCCCCAGCTATATGGGCAACTTTCTGAACTTTTGCCTTCTAATGAAACACAGAAGCAAAATGTTCCTTTGCAAGCTTTGTGAGCATGGAAAGAAACTTTCTTTTGCAAGCTTTCCATTTTGCACAACATTTTTTGAAGGTCGGCCAACTATATCAACAGCAAAACAACACTGGATTGTGTATAACAGAAGTTAAAAATATGATATGCATATCCCACAATCTATGATCACGTTGTTGACCCTTGTAACAAAGCCATGGCATAACTGTAATGAAACGTACTCCCGCTGGCTACAGTAGGTCTCTGGTTCTCACTGGCACCTGGAGGTGGAATTACTCTTAAAAGTACAAGAACAGTGATCCAGGTGCAGCAAAATCTACACCAGAGCAGCTGAACCCTGCTTCATTGAAGAGATAGGTTGAGACAGCGAAGGGCCTCGACTTTGCCCCTGGCACCCACAAAGCCTGAGCGCTCCCCTGCGAGCTTGAAGCCACTGACCTGGCAAAGCACTGTCAAACGAAAGTGACAGGAGCTCCTGTCATCTCAATTCTTCTCTGCAGCTCAAGGACCAAAAGTAAAAAGATCACTGTAGAGAAGATCTGGAGAGGATGTCTTCTGAGTGTCTGACAGAGCCTTGCCATTTCATTGCTATTCTCTCTCCACAAACAAAGCCTTTATGCCTTTAAACTAAATTTTTCAAAAAAATAGGAGTCATAGTGTGAATGTGTCCAATAGATGCATTCACTGCTAGAAGATGCTAGATCTTTCTTGCTGGTATACTCAAAAAGGGCAGGGATCTTTGTTCTTCTCAAACATGAAAAGCCACCAAGTGTTATTAATTCTATTCTAACAGCTCTCCTGTTGGCAATCTGTAAGCTCATGGAGGAAGTTTTGCTGGCTGGTCCTGCCAGCAAGACCAGAAACACCTCACCACAGAAATAAGCCTGTACCACATGAGGTTAAATTTGTACAGGCAAGATTTTGTTTTTATTAGACCCATTGTACTAATTGCAGGGATAGATTTAGCTGTGTGGAGGAACACAGAACTGTACAGCTTCCAGCATTGCCCCGCGCTGTCATACACTGGTGGCTATGCTGGTGGAAAACCATCTAAACTTCATTCCTCTGAACAACCATGCACATGCAGATGTGCTAAGGAAGGTTTACCATAGGCCCATGCCTGCTCCTTCACTTTTCAACATCTACACTTTTGTAGATGATTACATCTTTATAGCACAAGCCCCCATTTCTGCTTAGTTTAAAAGAGTCATTATGTACCTGCTGATTTGGAAGTTCTGCTGTAACATTTCCAAACCTTACAAACTAATCACCAAAAGAGCAAACCCAGCACAGAACTACTTACTGTCACTTTTTGCTGCCCACAAGTCCAAAATGAATCTCATCTGAAGCACATGCGGATAGCTTTGGACTGAGGATTGGCTTTAAAAATAATCTGAAAAATAAATAAGAAGACATTAAAGCTGATATCTAGTCTTGTGTGAGAATACTGATGCCCTGATTTGCACACACCTAGAAATGTGTGTACTGAGTGCACAGTGTGTGCACTGAATATTATAGAACACAGAACAGACCTTTGGTTGTGTAACTGAATACGATGATTAAAATCAGAAGTTCAGGATCAGAATCAACAGTAGGTCAGTGTTTACCCCCTGTGGCACCCATTTTGAGTCTTTTTAGGATCACTAGGCTCTTAAAGCAGCAGCAGAATCTTCAGCCAATCTTCAGGGCCCTGGGCTGCTGGTGTCCCAAGTAGACCTCTTACAGACAACATCACCAGAAAACCTCCAAGCATGAACCCATCCTACAACTACAGTTTGCATTGGACTGTTTCAGAGTACTGCTAAACATCTTATACTTCAGGAAAATGAGCAGAAGTGTTAGCTGCAAGCTGCAGACTAATTCATGAATCAGTGCTGATGACAGCTGTTTGTCAGATATGTTTTATACTTAACAACAAGCAACTTCTAAAACTATCTGTTGATAGCTCACTAATCTGAATTTCATTAGCTAAATGTTTCCTATCATTTCTTTCAACATGGGAATCATGGCCTTTATCATGATTCTTATCAAGAGAATCATGCTCTTATTTTTTTCCCAGCAGACTGAGCTCTCTGTTGTGTTGACTAGGAGGAAATCCTTTCATGACCATGTATTAACAGCTCCAAAGTCCAGGCAACAAGGTTACCTAAATCCAGCAAATATATACTAAATGGTGTATTGGGTTTACCTGGCAAGGTTTTGGTAGTGAGGGGGCTATAGGGGTGAAAGAGCCCAGCAGCTGCCCCATGACAGACAAGAGCCAGCTCCAGCCAGCTCCAAAAGGGACCCGCTGCTGGCCAGAGCCGAGCCAGGGAGCGACGCTGGTTGGGCCTCTGGGAGAGCAGATTCAAGGAAGGGAAAAAACTGCTGTGCCACAGCATCTGGGAGAGAGAAGTGAGAAATGTGAGAGACACCAAGGTCAGTGCAGACACTGAGGTCAGTGCAGAAGGAGGGCAGGAGGGGCTCCAGGCGCCACAGCACAAGTTCCCCTGCGGCCCGTGGAGAGGCCCATGGTGGAGCAGGCCGTCCCCCTGCAGCCCATGGGTACCACACGGAGCAGATCTCCCCGCTGCAGCCATGGAGAGGAGCCCACGCAGGAGCAGGGGATCTGGCGGGAGTTGCTGCCCGTGGGGGAGCCATGTTGGAGCAGTTTGGTCCTGAGGGATGGACCCCGTGGTACGGACCCATATGGGAGCAGTTCTTGAAGAGCTGCAGCCTGTGGGAAGCCCACGCAGGATCAGTTCGGGAAGGACAGCAACCCATGGGAAGGACCTCAAGTGGAACAGGGGCAGAGAGTGACCGTGAAGGAGCGGCGGAGACGCAGCGTTAGGGACTGACCGCAGCCCCCATTGAGCTGCTTGGGGGGAGGATGTAGAAGAGGGTGGATGGGGATGTTTTTAGTTTGCTTTTAGTTTCTCACTGCTCTAGTCTGTTAGTAATAGGCAATAAATTATATCAATCTCCCCACGTTGAGTCTGTTTTGCCCATGATGGTAACTGGTGAGCAATCTCCCTGTTCTTATCTTTACCCTTGAGTCCTTTTCCATTGTCTTTTCTCCCCCTCTTCCTTTGAGGAGGGGGAGTAAGAGAGGGGTTGTGGAGTTTAGCTGCCCATCAGGGTGAAACCACCACAAATGGCAATGCTAACAACTTAACAATCAAGTTACAAGCAGCAAGTTACAAAAGAAGTCAAGTTGTCTCTGTCTTTCCTTAGTTTTCCCCTTAATGGTCTCATTAGTTTTTGTAGTTGGGCATAGCAGTTAATGGCCTCAGCAATAAATCCGGCAAAGTGAGGTTTTAAATCATCAAGGTAGATCTGTGCTACTGGTTTGTCTTGTTATTTTCCATGTTGGCCTCTGCTGCCTTTATTTAGGTCATGCTCCCTTAATTTTAACTGTTTCGGAGTCTAACAGGCAATATCTAACTCTGAAATATTAAATCTTGACCACAGACATGCCAGGTCAGTGCATGCTCCAGGCTCTACAAAATGATGAATCAAGGCTTTCCAGGCTTACATTAGCTTAAAATCAGAAGAGTTTGAAAACAATGATGATAAAAATATGGTTTCATTTTATTTGTTTCTTGCAGTTCAAAACTTTACTATTCAGATTTAATCAGCAGCCCAATGAAGGGCAGAGAGTCCCTTTTAAAAAACCAACCACTGCATGACTTAAGGACCAGGGAGTTTTAGGAAGAGCAGCAAGGAAAAACAAAAATCACAATCAAGCCTCAAGGTTGGTAGCAATTTGCCTGACACAAAGATCCTTCATTGTACTCTCAGGATCCACATACTGCAATAATAATCAAATTTGTAACAGATTGTTGCATTTTGTATTTCCTTTTTCTTGACAGGTTTCACATCTGGTTCACTGTGGTATTTACTGAGTTCAGGGATGTTCAACCAGTGTACAACTGGAGTAAAACGGCCATGAATCATGCCCTCTGTGTGCTCTGTACTGTAGCTGCTAACACTTTATAATGTTGTCTAGAAATCCAGAAGAATGATTTAGTCAAACCATGGCTTCTATTTCATTTTTATTAAACTTGGCTCTCTGCCTAAACTCTTGCCATTTTGAACAGTGAACTTAGGCTGGAATATATTGCTTTATTCTGAACATTTGTAACCTCTATTGATCTGCTCAGGTAAAAGCAGAGAAAAAAGTCTTTATTATTGATGTAGAAAATACTACTTCTCCATTGTTTTTCAGTCCACAATCATCTGTCACATTCTCCTTGATAAATTCCTTTGAATATTCCTTGTTCTAGGCCGAGAAATCCCATCAATGTTTATTTGGTGGGATCCAGGTGGTTTTCTATATAGTTGAATTAACACTCCAACTTGCAGCACTTTCTCCGTGTCTAACTTCTGAATACCCTCATTTTGCACTAATATGGCTTGCTGTGGCCATTCATCTCAGAACAGGGTGGTATCTTTCTGCAGCTTTGGGGGCTGCAGGTCCCTGTCCCTCTCTTGGGGACCCTGCAGCAGCCCTTGGGACGAGCATCCTTCTGCAGTGCCAAGGGGCTGAGACCTTCCCCTGCCCCAGAAGTTGTGGGGCTAACATCATGGCTAACAACCTTTCAGTTTTGTTTTTCTGCCTGCTACTTGACATCTCTAGTCCCTGTATCTGACAGTTCCAGTGGAGTAAATAAATAATTCTCATACTTGTCACAAGCACCATGACCCGGCCGTGGCCTAATGAAGTTTGCTCAGTGCCTCTGCCCTGTGAAAGCCACAATTCCAGCACCCTTTTTGCTCTTACAACTTCTGAGGCAGAACAAGCTTCCCAAGGTTTTCGGTCAGTGCATGGCTGTCATGTTTCATTTTCCCCGATACACGTCAAGGTGATATCTTCAGCAAGTGTGTTTTACTACGCCATTTGTTGATTTCTGCTTTCTAATTCCACCTGCTGGGACCCAAACTGTCACTACCTTGGTCACCAGGCTATTTCACTGTTTTCTGTGTCTGAATACAGTTTTTTAGAGTTATTAGCATTTATAGATTATTATTTATCGATGTGCATCCTGTGTGTATGAGTATGCATTCATTTATATTAATTGTCCATTCCTCTCTGGGCTGTGTGTCAGTTTGTTTGTGTGTATGTGTTTGCATACTGAGGGTAATATCATTTGTTCTTGTACAAACAAGGGGTGTGCATCTGCATGCATGCAAGCAGATTAATATATTCATCTCTTCATATATGAGCCATATGTTCCTGTCCAGGTTACGCAAAGATAAGCTGATGTATTTTGCTCTTCTGCATGCAGCATGACTCTATCTGCATGTTAGTATTTCCCAGCAGCCTGCCATTTGACTCACACATTATGTAAGGAAGGCAGCACTGTTTCCCAGTGGAGAACATTTATTTTAGCTTTTAGTTTTCTGGAATGAATTCAAGATGATGCTCCACCATTACAAAAGAAAAAAAAAATGCTTTGCCTGACTGAACTATATATTCAGATTGGGAGCAATGTCATGTGTAGCACTTGAGAACACTTCTGGATCTGGTGGGTGGGATCCATCTCACTTGTCTTTGGCCATCTTAATGTCAGGTTACTCCAAGCTGGTTATCTTGGCTCTTTCTGTAGTCAGTGGAAAATAATACATGTCTAGAGACTCCCTCTGCAGACGTCCCATCCTACAGTAGATGCCTAAAGCAGTTGGGAGGACCGCTGTCTAACAACAGGTATTTGTAGTAGGTCCTGAACCTTGCTGGCCTTTGCTTTGCTTTGCTACTGTAGGAGGAGAGCTTTACTCACCTCTTTATCTGATGAGGTGAGTCCTTGGGCTCCAGAAAAGCAAAAGAGCTGAACTGAGCATAGCAGTCTTTATGTGTTTCATGACCACAATTTTCCTTGCAAGCAGGATTTCAAGCCTAGACATGGCCCAGACTGAATGAAAGGCATTAAAGGGAGTGGACTAGGATATATGAACTATAAATGGCACAGGCATTTAATGGTATAGATCCTGGAAGGCAGCTTCAGCAGACTAACTGTGAACACAAGACCAACTCCAAAGCAAATGAAATCCAATCCCCTTGAATTCATGGGCTTGCATCTGATCCTACAGGTGAATGATGATTATCTTGCAAATGATGAAATCGTCTGATCTTTAGTACAGGGGCAAGGCCAGCAGCTCGTGTTTGCGTTGCTCTGGAACTGCTGTGTAGGCAAACAAGACTTCAGTGCTGCAGCACTGATAAGGCTGATACGGAATTTAAAGCAACTGCCCCCAAAGGAGTATAAGGATGGTGAGTGAAAACAACAGGGTCCAGGAAATATACAATTAATGTCCAATTTTTGATGATTTCCCCCATTTGCCTGCATTATTTGTGAAAGACAGCAGTCCAAGACAAAACCTGGTGTATTCTGCTCATTTAGTAACTATTAAGACAAAAAAAAACAGACACATATTTGGACTAAATAAAACAACCAGATGATTGTTATCCAGTGGAACAGAATCGCAATGGCTTCATCCTCATCCAAAAGGGTTTAGAAAGTCTAACAGGATGCTCAAATTTGAAGAAAAGGGTAAGATAGGAGCTTTTCCTTTTTTGGCCTTGATATATTTGAGACAATCAGTAACTTTATGGATGTGGGGAAGCACATTTATTTATAGAACAGGATTTTTTTTTATGAGTTGCTGATATACAACAAAATTATAGAAGTTGACTTACTATCTTCCAAGCCTCTCTGGTCAAGCTGGATTTTCTAATAAATGATAAACTTACAGTTTATCCTTGTGCTGGGTACCGGAATGATACAACTGGGGAAAATAACTGCCAATACTTATTTTTAAGGGATGAGAATCTTTGTTTTTTATGAGAATTGCACTGGACTTTGGGTGGAGCTGAATCCAGCTCCATGTTTTAATAGGAATGTTTTGGATTTGGCTGATTTTACCATTCTAAATGTGGAAGTGTTTCAGATTAATACATTTATTTTTAGGGCAGTAATACCCGATCTGTCTTAGGCATGCGTTGTAGGTGCAGCTTTTTGTTATCCTCTCTTTTCCTCCTCTCCTCCATCATCCCATGACCCATGACTCTTCAGTGCCCCTGCCTTCTGAGATCTATAGTGCTATATTTCCTTATCACCAAGCAGCAAGCCTTGTTTTTTCTCTGAGGTTTGAACCTGGGAGTAAAAAAGAGAATGAAGAAACATAATAAACTTAGCACTTGTCTGTCTTCCGTTCTTCAGTCTCAGCAATACTTCTGCTCTCGCTTCTGTATCTTATCTTTAATGCTGTCATGCCTCACTCTGAAGGCTTGCCTCATGGGTTGGGAACTACTGCTTTTGGTGATGACTTGTTACTTTTTTTCCTCCATTTATCACATCTGAGCTAACTCGACAACTTTCAGCTGCTGCCAGGTTGTCAATGCTGGATCCAGATGTTCCCAGTGTACAGACCGAATGTAGTAACAGCTTTCAAAGTGCAGCATCTGACAGCTCGTGGCTCCCTGCGTCTCTCTCTTCTGCACCAACCATGCCTAAGCCCTTTCCTGGAGGGATCACATCAGCAGCGGGGTGGGATTTGGCTCCTTTGCCTCCCTGCCCCTTTCCTTTTTGGTTGAGACTGCCAGCCTGGGAGTCTGTGGTGATGCTGGTGTTGGGCTGTGGCTTAAAGCAGACCTGGAACGCCTGCTTCCCATATGGTTCAGAGCAGCTGGCGGATGGTAATGAATGCCAGTATCCAACGGCAGGAGCCTGTTGTGTGTACATGTTTGTGTCATGTGTGTGCACTTTCTGAATTGCCACTGTGCTGGGCAGCAGCTTTCTTCTCTCTGCTAACAAATATCCTGAATGGCTAAAGGTGCATTTTACCGGGCACTGTAGCTTGCAAACCATAGTTTGCATTGCACTGGCTTATGTGCTAATGTGTATGTGTCAAAGTATTTTAATGAACTGAGCAACATAGCTAGAAATACCTTTTATCTATATTTTGCAGAGGGATGTAGGAGATATGCCAGCTGGTTATCTTGATTAAGAATCAGAAATGACCATGATAAATCTGTTCTTTTACATATAACATAACCCAATACCTAAAACATCAGCTGTGATGTTTATATATGGTGTTTACATATGAAGCGTGACTACCTGCATGTGAAGCAGACTACCTGCAGGATAGTCTTTCTGCAAGGTTGCCATGTTTTCAAGAGTTGCAAAAATATCTGGAAGCCTGCAGCAAACCCACAAAATGGAAGCATATTCAAAACTTTCCCCAACAGGACATTTTCAAATAGAAGAGTATTTCATCCTGGAGCAGATTGGTTTGGATCCCTACCTAAGGAAAAGTGAGGACTATTTTGAAGCTGAGTATTGGGAAGCAACAGAAACTACATAAAAAGCAGGGCATGTTAAAAATATCTCTGCCTGTTTGTGATTCTGGACAAGTCCTCTGAAAAGTTTTAGTTACCTCAAGAACAGACTGCGTAATGGGAACAGCTTTCCAGCGCTTGCTCTTGCCCATCTGGCTAAGGGGCTTTGTGCGCTTGGCCAGGACCTCACAACTTTGGGGACTGTTGGTGTGTGGCATTTAACCAAGGAGAGCAGCTGCTGCTTGTTGTAGAGCCAAATGTTGCCCAGTCCCCAACTGTGAGCTTGTCATATAACCTATCACCATAATGGAGATAATAACATTTGCCCTTCTTTAGAAATTACTTTGAGATCTGCCAAAGAAAAGGGCCTATTCAAATGCAAAGCCTGATGCTTTTATTTATTAATAGATGTTGTGCCAGAGTCACCAATCTGCTCCTGATGCCTAAGTACTGCTCTGAAAACAGAATCTGCCTGCTTGATTTAACCCAGCCGGCAAGCTGAGGCCTAGGGCTGCTTTGTGATATTGGGAGCAGCATGAAACAGCCAGATGTTAACCAGCAACAATTCAAGCTTGGTGTTATCCTGCCTGTTATCCTCTAAAACTTGAGCAAACATGCAATGCCTAAAGCTTGCCCGCCAGCAGCATCGCTCCTGCACCTCCTGAAACTGAGCACCGGGCTTCTCAAAACACTCTGGCACCCTCAGAGGATCAGTATTCTTGCAAAAAAATAGTGATTACAGGTCAAACTATCATCTCCCTCAGGAATATTTTTTATCTGTGCCATAGGACTCATAGGGATGGCTGCATTGTGTTGGGCTGGTAAGCACAACGCAGGACTAAACTGGGTTTGCCTGTTACGTTGCCATTACTCCAGCACTACCTGGTATTTCTGGAGCTTCTGGCTCTGCTCAATCCCAGCCAAAATTTCCAGGGAAGGTAGGCAGAAAAAAATATCTTTACAACAGAGAGTCTTGCTCTGTCTTGATTTCTCTGCTATTAGCAGGTGGGAGATCTACTTGTCTAATTTTGTGCTTTCCATCTCTTCTTTTTGACTGTGCGAGAAGCCTTGTGCTGATTTCTGTCGAAGCAGAAATTTGCTGGATCCATATTTGCTGTCCTGGGGGAATATTTTATTAGATTACTTTCCCCTACACACTTAGAATAATAGATGAGTTTTAGAAACAGTTCTATTAGGATGAAAGCGGAGGGTACATTTCCACTGGTAGAGTGCTCAACAAACATTTATTTTACCAGATGAAATGTAAGTGCAAGTAACTTCACTAATACGCTTTTACAAAGTTGATTATTTTCCTGGAGTCGGTATGTTACAGTCTGTTTACTTTGATTTCTCATATTCAGCATATTGCCTCTATTCACAGAAGCACGTTTTATTCGAGATGCCATGTAAGCAGATGTATCATTGTAAACGCCTACCCCCCCACCCCACCCCCCCCATAAACCAGAGGAAGCCCTGTTGCTAGATAGATACTGAGGTGTTCTGGTTAAAAAAGAAATGGGATTAAGCAGGAGCCAACTCGTTTCTCTCCCGAACTCCAAATGAACGTGTTCTCGCGGGCAGCCCGGCAGCGGTTAGCCAGGAGAGGGCAGCCTCGCCTTGCGGAGCTGCCCGCGGTTACGCCGGCTCCGTGCCTCGCGGGTGCGGCCTACTCCTCGCTGCTCCTTTGGAGGTGGATTTTCTCCCTACTTTAGACTAAAAAAAAAAAAAAACAAGCGCGGTGCTTTCTAACAGCACAACGCGTGTCCTCGTGGATTAAATAAAATAAATACATCCAAAGCGCTCTTTTCAGCTGGAACATTTGCCTCTATAGCACTCTGTGCCTGTATCTCCCCACATGGGGCCCACAGCGCAAGCGAGAGGCCTGCAGGGTCGCCTGGGGCTAGGGTGAAATTTAGTGCTTTGGAGAAAGCAAGATCGCAGCAAGATAAACGTGATAGCAGATGTGTTAGGCTTAGTGAGCTCATTTTGTTTGACGAGTGCCTAACTTTCACCTGGTTTAGATCACTATCATTCATAAATGTTAGAATCATAGAATCATAGAATCATTTAGATTGGAAAAGACCTCTAAGATCAGAATATGAGGGTCACTGGAGCAAACCATGAGAAAAAAATAAAAGCATTGAAATAAGTCCTGTTTGCTTTTCCCTCTGATTACTAATACCTTTTAATGATCTCCCTCACCATGGGGTGGGATTTTCCTTGGCTTGTTTCTTTCCCTTGAAATAACTTGGAAGATTCCAATGGTTTTGGTGGAAACAGGCTCAAATAATCTGGGATTCTCGGAAGTGCTCTTCCTTTCCAAGAAACATCATTCTTTGGAGATTTAGAGGGCTCTATCTTTCACAGAAGTTTAATGCTTCACTTTTGATACTGAAAATGCACTACATCAGAAATAAAACACAGTCTAAATGAGATTATACAATGAGCTCCCTACTCAAAGAGATTAAATTGCACAGCATTTTAAATATCGTGTATTAATATTCTTTGGTCCTTCATTTCATTTCTTTGTCTGACATTTGGAATTTATTGAACAGTCTAAGCTACCTTAGTTTTAATCCATTGTCTTTAAGGAGTTGATATATACAGTGAATTTGGCTCACTCTCTTTAAACACAGATTTCTACTTCTTATTAGCAAATTCCTGGAGCTGTAAATGCTTCTTCAGTTTTTATGCCTCTACAGCATTGCTGTGAATTGACAGAATCACTCAGAAAGCAAAGCTATTTTTGGGTGTCTCCCTGGTCAATAAAGAAAAATGTTCCTCTTGCAAAAGAAAACTGTTTCTCTTCTGCGTGAGTCATGACTCTGCTTGTATGCACAGAGCGAAAGATTTCCAGCTTCTCAGGCTTCGCTGGCATTCGGGGTAGCTTTCAGCCAGCCAAGATTCACATGTGGAAACTAAATATGGTCATAGGGTTATACTCCCATTTTTTGCCCATTACTCAGGCTCTTGCATGGTGTATTTCGGTGCCTACTCCCTTTCTGCTGCTCTGCATCTCCTTCTGCAGTGTTAGTTTACTCAGTGGTTAAAGCTAGTAAGGTCTTAGCACCAGTTACAAACAAGCAGTGTGTTTCATGTTCTGCTGAGGAGTACAATATAAACGAAAGAGCCAGTATTTAACCCTGGAGGGAAGCTAAAGCCTAGGTACCTTTATGAAACTCCATCTAGAGGGTGCCACCTTAAGTCTTACTCCAGCTTCAGCTGTAGCAATTGCCACAGCTTCCATGGCAGAACCTGCCAAAAATAGAAAAACAAGAGGGAGAAAACATGGTTGTTGTTTTTTTTTTTTTTTAACACAACAAAACAGCCTGTATATTTTCAGCAACAAGAAGTCAGAGGGACATGTTTATAATTATATACAACAGCCAGAAGGGCTCTGATGTCATGGGAGCCAGAAAAATGCATCCTAAATTATACTGCATTGTGCCACAGAGGTTAATCAGTGAACCAAGGCATATTTAGGTTCCTGTAAGGGTGTTTGACCCCTGCTTCAGACTGGTCAACATGTGTGGCCATGGAAGAGCGGTGGTGAACACAAATTACCAAGGTCTGCCAGCTACACACTGTTCTGACACAGTGACACAGCTGTTGGCGAGGTGCTGACTCCCTTCCCATCAGCTCTCCCAGGGAGTTCTTGTCCCATCCTCATGGGCTTTATGGACCTGGTGGGAGTAGCAAGGGGCCTGATCTCATACTTTGGGCTGGGCTTCAACTTCCTAAACAGTTCTGCCTTCTCCATTCGTCTCAATGCTCATCTGTGCTGTGTAGAGACACAAAACTTGCGGCATTTGTCAGTGAAGAGGTAACATTTGCTTTGTTCCTGGTTTCCACCTTCAGCTTCCATTGAGAGTTTATTACAGAATTGTAAAGGCACTGTGACCAAAGGTATCTATGAACGAGGCCCATTTTCAGCAAGGTATTTACATAGTGTCAAATGCATAAATTTTCCCAGCAAATTAAATGAGACTGCGTACATGCTTGATTAATACAGATTTATGGTCAGCTGGATTACAACTTTGCTTGGGAGATATTTCATTAGCTGATGATTTACTCTTGCACTGTACAACCTCCATGTGACTTTGTGGCTTGCTGCAATATTTCTGTTAGGAGCCAAAACCACAATTTTTAAACAATAGCTGTGGCAACTACATGGATTAGAGGGCTTGAACTAGAAGTATTTGATACAAGTTTTTCAAACCTTTCTTTTCAGATTGAGATTACTCTTTTGTGCATTTTTTGTGTTTAACTGCAAATAAGTTTCTAGTAAAAGAAACACACACACACAAAAATCATTATAACTTTAATTGGATAAACAGGGCTTATTTCCTCGAGAAATGCCACACACTGCAGAGCCACAGTGTTTATAGTTTAGGTTCACATCAGATTCACCATGATCACATCACTATTTTCTGGCTATAGAAGGCTTTTTATGGCAGAAGTGGTTCCAGTTTCAGTCCTAGGTCTCTGTAACACAGAAATTACCAGAAAAACGGTATCACTGTTGGAAGAGGTACAAACTAAAAATCCATTAGCTTATTTCTTTAGTTTGAGAATCAGTCGTTTAAAGAGACATAGGATAGGCATTTTTGCAGGGCGTTATAAAAGCGTTTGTACTTCTGTTACGTGTACTGATATTTATTCTGGAAACAGAGAACTTGTTTTGTGAGAACTATTCCATTTCATGCCCCTTTTCAAGACTATTGAACTGTCTTTAGAAATATTCAGACACGCCTTATGTCAATTATTTGCACCTGTTACATTCCTTATGCAGAATGAAGTCACTGATTCTTTTGCAAAGCTACTAAGAGACTTATGTTCCACCTCAGAATATAATTTGGTGTTTATATGTAGTGAAATATGATAATATGTACCATGAAAAGAGATCAACATGGCTGCTCATCTGGACTGCAACTATTCACATATCCTTGTTTGACAGATAAACTATTATTTGTTAAGTTAAAAGTGGTATTTCTTGACATGCTTCCATCAATAGTTGTATTTGGTAACCCAGCAGGACAGCTGAGGTGTTGGGAGCAATTCAAAATCTGCATTTGACACACTCATTGTTCATAGGGCCACCACAAGTAATGTCATATACTGAAAGAACTGGATCTGGTACCGACGTTGTCTGACGGGCATTCAGAAACATAGTATGAGGACTCAACAGAGAGCAATGAAATGGTTATCTATTAATTCTGAGCTGCTTTTGATGTGGTTTTCTGCCTGTGGAATAAAGGCTTTTTTCTTCTAGGTGGTGTTTGTAAATAGAGCCAAAAATGAATGTAAGTTCCAGCTAGAAGAAGTTTATTAAATACTGTTGAACAGGGAGAAGGGCATTTACAGAGTGATTTTTTGGGTTGATATTTGTATCCAGAATCATCTACGTGACTTGTTGGAAACTCACTCTGAATATAGAGATCAGAATGGAAACAGGGCAAGGACTTTCTTTAAGGTTTCTGCAAATTGTATACCTTCTGCTGCAGACATGGTGATGAGCTAACATAGAATGGCCTGGGTTGAAAAGGACCTTAAAGATCATCTAGTTTCAACCCCCCTGCTCTGGGCAGGGTTGCCAACTACTAGATCAGGCTGCCCGGCGCCACATCCAGCCTGGCCTTGAATGCCTCCAGGGATGGGGCATCCACAACCTCTCTGGGCAACCCGTTCCAGTGCCTCAGCACCCTCTGAGCGAAAAACTTCCTCCTAATATCTAACCTAAATCTCCCCTGTCTTAGTTTGAAACCATTCCCCCTTGTCCTATCACTATCAACACGTGTAAACAGGCGTTCCCCCTCCTGTTTATACGCTCCCTTCAAGTACTGAATGGAGGTGATTTTGGAGGGAGGGAAATACCTCAAGTTGAAGCTGCTGAGCGGAGTAGCGGGGCTCTGTGTGACCTCCTCTCAAGTCTACTGAAACAAGTGTGGTACAGTTGAACCTCCTCATGAGCTAGCAACAAATCTGCATGAATGAAGGAATTCCTGGACATTGTGGCAATGTAACCACTGATGGTGAAACAGGTTGAAGGCCTAGTTAAAGTGACAGTAGTGACCTCAACAGAACAATAGCTGAGACAAGCATCATGGTTGTAGCTGTGAAGCTGAGTAAAAGGTTTAGTGCAAAGAGATACAGCATGTGCCTTTAACCATTGCTCATGCAAATATATGATTAATTCAGCATTTTTTAATTTACTTTCTATTGTCTCTCTGTAGGCTCAATCCTGTAAATCAGAAATATTGCTTATCGTTGGAGTCAACATTCTACTTCTCCAGGACTCAGGGTGGGGATTCAAACTGGAGGCTTGCTAATATTAAGGGGAATCCCTCTTAAGCAGCAACAGGTCTGCTTTGAGTTTTAGTCCTCATTAATCCATGAATCAACAGGTCATAGACAATTAGGACTTTTTTCTGGGGGGCGGGGGTGGCTATCCACCAACAGTAGTCACAGTATAGTTTCAACTGTAAACGTTTTAGTGCCTCAGCCAAGAAGGAGTAAACTGATGAATGGAGGAGTCCAAGTTTTTTGAAGAAGTCTGTAACAGAAAGTCTTTCGCTGAAGAGCTGGGCGGTGCTGGCTGTAACCTCTCCGTGCTGAATAGTAGCATTTGGTCAGGCAGTTCTGCAACCTAGAAGAGTAAATTTGTATTTTAAATGGCTTTCCTGAAAGGATACTTGTTAGAGATAAACAAAGGAATTTTGTTTTAACTACAGAAATGATTCTCCAAAAACACTCAAATTCAGACCAGAAGACCCAGTCCTGCTCAAATCTAACACAACTGGCTCCAGCTTTTTGTCCCTAGACATCCTTGTTTCACATGATTCCTTGGACTGTTTCAAAAGCTCAGCACAGACGAAACAGGCAGAATTTTAGCTGTTTCCAAATGTAGTTGAATCATTGTCTAGTAGGGGAGTAACACCATCTACTCTTGTTGAAAGAAGACAGCTGAATTGACAGAAGCCTGTAACAGCTGAATTGGAGTCTACACGTAATGAAATAAAGAGATAAAGCACTGTACAAGCCAGAAGATGAAACATCAAGAGATGACAAAGTATGAACAAACCTTGAGGGTGCTTGTCTAAACCTCAAGGAACTCGTATGCTCTGTTCAGTTGTCAGTTCCAATTATTGGGATATTTATAGTCCTACAACGAACGTAGACTACACCAGAGGATTTATGTTGGTGAGATAGATCATACCTATAAAGTAAGTAGTCTGGCAAGGCAACATATGCTGATTGCAGGGAACACAGGCTGTGTTGCCCACCAGCATATTGGAGTTGGGCATTGGGACTGCATGCAGAGTTCTTCTTGTGTCCCAAGCCTGCAGGCTGCCGGCAGCACTAGGTGGTTCCCCAGCCTGCTTCCCAGTGTGCTCCTCCAGAATGGGAAGCAGTTTTCAGGTTCGGTTGTTCACCCAGCCAGGCTAACGTTGTGCAAGTCTGGTCATACATACCATGTTCAAGATAAATTTTTAGCTGACTTTTCAGTTCATTTAAACCTAGCTCTGTGTGACCATACCTAGGGTCATTTCCCTTCAAGATGAGTCATGGTTAAGTAGAAATTTACACATCATGGTGATACTTTAGTGCCTTGGTTACTGCTGTCTCTATTAGTGCATGTCACTGCACTGATCATATTTGCTCTCTATGATTCTGTTTTGGTTCAGAATTTACTTGAAAAATGTAACAGGTAGGAACTGGAGAAAGGTGTAGAGAATCATCCCCTCCCTTTTTTTTCCTTCTAAAAGTCTCCATCTGTCACTGCCAGATGGAAGTGTGCCTGCTATACACAGCTTCTTCTTATTCCCTGAGTATAAAAGACAGACCCCCATGAGATTCCCTCATCCCGTCATTCTCTCCTTAGACAATGTCTGCTCCTTTTGATGCACTTTTTCATTTTCTTCTCTTAAAACCAGCTATTTAGTTTCTGCATCACTTTTTTCACTTTGGATTCTCCGCCAGTAGGATTTCTGGCATCACATACATCTGGCAAGCTACATCTGGAGCTCCGTTGCTGGAGATGGGCAGGCTGCATGTTTTGATGAGTAATAGTCACAGATGAATGCCTGTATTCTGACAGTTGCCAGAAAATTATACAACTAGAGATCCTGTGGTCCCTTAAGGTTTCTCTGAGCTGATCCTCTGGTGTAAAGCATTTTGTAGCTCATTTCCCAGCTCTTGTTAGCAACCCCTGAGAGTGCCTATCACCTCCAGTTCCTTCAGGAGCAGGTGGCAGCCAGAGGAACATCGCATTTGTAGGTCTCAGCAGTGAGACCTGGGTGCCTGTACAATGAGTTTTACTGGCAATTATGTCCCAAGGAAGTTCAGGTGTCTGTAGAGTTATGTTAATTCCAGTTCTCAGAACAAAAGCAAATTATTTACTGGTATTGAGCCTTTTGTGGATTGTACCTTGACTGAACACTAAAATGTGCCTTGACCATATGGTACTGAGTCTGATTGTTCTCTTCCCACTTTTACTATTTTTAGTAAAACCAGTTACAAATCTACTGAAAATACTGTGCATTTAGATATTGTCATAGATATCAACATACAACATTTTACCACTGAAGACAGTGTGCACTAATTGCACTATACAATTGAAATTTTAATTAAAAGTACTACAGAAGAATGCAAAATAGAAATAACATAACCTGTATCACATTGTGCCCCAATATCGGATAGCACGAGTGAAAAAATTAAGGTTTGTAAGACACCAATGAAGACAGCAAAGGTGTTATGGCTTAGTGATGACTTATTCTATGCCTCTTTCTCTTCCTTAGGAGGCAAGGAAAAAAGGGAGGAGGATGCAGCAAACACATGAGGCCATAAAATCAAGGGAGAGTACTTGTGGTGTTTTTAACCTGCTGGGCAGCCGAACTCCACTACAACCACTCTCTCATTCCCCCTCCTCAAGGAAAAAGGGGAAAAAATACAATGGAAGTGGCTCAAGGGTTGAGATAAGGACAGGGAGATCACTCACCAGTTATCATCACGGGCAAAACAGACTCAGCATAGGGAGATTAATATAATTTATTGCCTATCACTAACAGACTAGAACAGTGAGAAACTAAAAGCAAACTAAAACACCTTCCCCCATCCACCCTCTCCTACCTCCTCCCCCCCGAGCGGCGCAGGGGAACAGGAAATGGGGGCTGCGGTCAGTCCCTAATGCTGCGTCTCCGCTGCTCCTTCACGGTCACTC
>VXAA01000409.1:688274-699731 GCA_013399115.1 Anseranas semipalmata
TTTTTTCTTTTCTCATAGGTTTTACATAGCCCTCTTATTCTAAAACTTCTGGTAATTTATTGTGTTCTTCCCATCAGTTGATGCTGTGATCATTGGCAGAGACAGTTTGTGCACATAGCTATCATACAGCAGTTCAGTGCATCAAGGGCTATTCAGGGTCATGCCTTAAGTCTTTTTATTCTGCTCAGTTATGGCAGAGTCTATCTTGCATGTTTTCAACTAAGGGATAAGGGAAATATTAAATCTCACCAGGAAAAGCATATTTGCATTGAGCTCCTTTTCATGGTTACATCTTTAGCTAAGTGGGACCTATTTTTATCAGCAAAACATGGTTTTGGCATGCAAAAAGAAACCATAGGTTAATGTGAAGCTCCTAGAACTTTTCAAATAAATAGTAAGACTGGCCTGTAATTTGATTCCTTTAAAAAAAATTAATTATAATGAATGCTTTACTGAAAAATGGAAGCTGGTAAACTCATCGATTTTCAAATCAAATAGTAAATTTTCTGTAATCCCGATTCTCAGAAACTGATGGTTTTAGCCTGTTGTGTGACCCAAGATGTCCACAGAGATAATCCTGGGGAGCTGACAGAAGAATCAGACCATATAACATTTCCAGATGGACAGCATTGTCCTCATTCCAGGAGATGATGCTAATATTAGAACATTCATGATATATCCTTGGCCAGGGTTTCCCAGCTCAAGTCACATACAGTTGTCCTAAAAGTACTCAGGAATCAATCGGTGAGATGGTAATAGCAATGTATTTATGCCACCAACAATTTTGAAGAGTTGGTGGAGTGCTTCCCTGGAGTAATTTTAACAGCGCTATTAATATTTCTACCAATGCACAGAGCCCAAATAGATGATGCTATAGGAACCATAACTGGTGTCTCACTACCACATCTTTCCCATTTCATTATTTCTCAAGTCCCATGTTCCCCATTGCTCCACTTTGAATATGGGAGATAGCAAGCTGAACTTGAGAGTGAAAAGACAGAGAAACAGCCTGGCAACTGTAAAAACTCTCAGAGGAACAGGTTAAAATGAACCCGTTGTCTATCTAAAAGCCACAATAATGTTATGAAATTACATACATGTCAAGAGAGTCCAGCTACAACTGGAATGCTAACATGTGCAGTACTGTCCAAAACCAGGCTTACCCAGAGCAGTATAGAGTCTAAATCAAGATAACCAAAGAGCTGAGGTAAGATGGGCTCTTCCACGTCTCAGCTGCTAACAGATCATGTATGAATCCCACTGGCTGGGAAATACTCTATTCATTTCATCGTTCAGGCAGCACAGATAAGTCCTCACGCTGCAGGAACTGAGATATCACCCAGATTCTTCCTGCACTGAACCACTCCCATGAAAGATCCTGTTTTTAACTCACGGGGATCCATCCTCAGCAAGCAGCAGAGAGAATAGGTGACTGGATGCACTTTGTCTTGCTATGGGCTATATTTCTTTCAGTTACTCACTCCTTAGTCTCTTCTATCATTCTGCTCTGGTTTTCAGTTCAACAGCACTCAGCAATGGTGAGTGTCATCAGACTGATAACAGGAGTCCAAATGAACTAAGTAAAGTAAAAATAGGAGTGACAGGAGAAACAGAAGTGGCCAGAAATATGATCCTAGAGAAGAAAGACACTCCGCAGCTCTTCACTAATTTCTGGAAATGGACCTAACTGGCTTGCAAGGTTAAGACACCTTTATTTAGGCTATTTTTCTCGACTCCATTTTTGCCAAAGCATCAAATATGTGTAAATCTGTGAAGGACTCTGTTTTATTTATGTAAAAACATGCTTAGGTTAGGCAGAGGTCCTGTTCTGAAGATTACATGTTCAGAATGTACTTTGTTCCTCTAGAACTGTCAGGGTGTGCTGTGAAATAACTGTGAATTATTTGCCAAGCTAATGAAAATACAGGCACGTTCACTTTTGACAAAGAGAGAAGTAAAGGAAATTTGTTTTGACCCTCTAAAGGATGCTAATAACTCACTACAGCCTTCTGTTTCAGCCAAAGCTATTAAACACTATCAACTTCTGTTCCATGCCTACAATGCACTTCCTGACTTCAGCTATTCTTTGTTTCCTACTATTCAGCTTGGTGAAGCCAGTTTTTACATTGCTTGAAGCTTTTGTCTGATCCTGCTCTGAGAACTATTGCAGCTTCTTTTGCTTTGCATGTGTTTATTAAACTTTTATCAGGAAATTAAGGAACCTGCTTTGATTCTGAAAAAAGATTTACTTACAACAAAGGGAAATGGTACGGAGAATTTGTCTTCTTTTTCAAAGTCTGTTTAAAGAAAATCCCTATTAATTAAAAAAGCTCAAAACAAAACAAAAACAAAAAACACAAACAGTTGACTCCAGAATATATGCGTTATATATGAAAATAGTTGACCTTGCCACTTTAGTCCCTATGAATCAAAATCTGGCAGGCTGGAAAGGTGTGTTAAATTCCAACCTCAAATTGCCTACCTAACAGTTATGCTTCTCCTCAAAATTTGTCCTTTGAGGTATTTATTCCATAGAAAATTTACTGTGCTGGGTTTATCAGAAAAAAATATTGAGGCCACCAGCATGTTATGAGGGCTTTGGCCTAATCCACATTTCTGCAACTATAATTACTCAAATCTTCATGTGTGATAGCTGTGCTGCTGCTGTGCTCACAACATACCGTCTGCAGGGACAGGCACCACCACTGCTCCGGTGAGGAGGAACCCAACCAAGTGCTCAGCGTGCCTACCCTTCTGAGTGCCATCAATATATTTTGGAGTCAGTGAGAAGATGCTCAGGTCCTTACTGGATCTCTTCTGATTGATCACCAATATCTCTAGTCAGGCAAACCACTTAAAGATGCACACAACCTGAAAAATGGGAACTGTCTCACTGATGTCAATATGCTCAAATGTTCTGTCAGACAAGGGCTATAGTCAAGCCAGACTGCAAGTCATGTCTATGATGAATAATTTACATGCATGAATACATATTTATGCAAGATGGAGTCACAAGCCAGTTTTCCTTACATTTTTAGCCCAGAGTATAGTGACTGTCTTTACCGCTTCCCCTGTGCTATTTTAAAACAGTATTTTCCCTGATACCAAGCTTATAAGTATAATGTTTCCACAGATTATATTGTGTCTCTTTAAGACTTAGAACAGACATGTAACAAAAGGCAGATATGATCATTTTTTTCTGTTGTGACAAAAGCAACTTACAAAATTTCCCAAAGCACTCAATGTGCTTTAAAAAAAACCATTCAACTGAAGAAAATAATATTTAAATGTTTCCTTGTCTCTTTGAAATACCACGTTTCCACATCTGCTAGTGCTCCTCTTCCTGACCACTGCCACGGTTTATCAGAAAATGACGAAAAAGCATACTAGGTTGTTTCTACTGAGCCTGAAGGAAAGAGCATGGGAGGTGCTGGAACTTGGAGGGGGAAGGCTGCTCTTCCCCCTTCCCCCAACCCCCAGACACCAGGAGACTTCACTATTTTGGAGGTGTAGGGTGTGGGACGTGGTTGTGTTTCATGGCTGCAAGCCCTACGAGAAAGAGGAACAGGAGGAAGCTTGGCTGTCAGCATTGCAAAGAGGTCCAACGCAGCTCTTGCTCTGCCCAAGCATGCATGTCTATGCCTAGGTTGCATGGGATTACAGGAACTTGAACAGTAACTTCACCTGTTTCTACCCTAAAAAAAAGTTCACCCTTTTAGGAACACTATGTAGTCTCCACCTAGCAAACATTTATCTGCACAATGTAGAGAAGCTGGTACTTTGTGCCTGGAAACATGCAGCTTAATGACACCTAGACATTTTACTAGGTGCTGTCAGGTGTTATAAACACATGACTTCTATACCAGACCATCTGTAAAAGCCTTAGGCTATGGCATGGGTGAATGCAAAACATGAGCATCCAGCTGTGTCCAGAGAAGGGCGAGGTTCAGGAAAGTTCAATTCCACTTATTTGTTCAAACTGATCAAGGAATTTGCATTATGTTCTCTTTCTCCCTGTGTCTACTTTCCATCATATTGCAAGAAAAAGGTGTTCTGCTGGCAGATCTCTTAATGGAGATAGTGAATCTTTCTTGAACACTATAGAGTATGCCATAAAAGCAAACAATGCTTTAACAAACAAGGATATTCATGTTGGAAAACAGAGTTAAAGGACTACACTATTCTAGCTAGAGAAGAAAACCATGTTCTGTCAGGAGTGAACACTACTGCACAAATAACAAATATTCAGATGGATTGTTAGCAATTTAAAATAATGTCATGATTTAGAAAAGGGTCATGATTGCAAGATCACCATTTCACAAACTGAAAATCAATGAAAATTGCCAAAATTTGCTACTAATTACCAAGAGAACAACCTCTGACCATGATGAATTACTCATTACATACCAGAAAAGCCCTGGTGATGGACTTCGTTTTATCAGATAGGCAGGCTCACCTAAATCTGCAGAAGTACTCATGAGAAAAATGCTACTGGTGGCAATGGGTCTTCACTGCAGCAACCAGGCATTCTCCAGAGATCTCTTCCTGAAGCACTTGCCCGTGCTTCTCAGTATAGTCCAGCAGAAGGAAAGAATAACAGCTTCAAGGAGACATCTGCATTCCTCTGAAACACAGCTAAACTTCCTGTGCAGGTGGGGACATCGCATCAGCCAGTTCCTTGGAAAATAGGTTGATGCTGTCAGAGTGAGTAGTCAGAAAATAAAGTGGCCGTTTTCCTCCCTGGAAACTGGGCTGCTGGGAGGTTATTGCAATTTTCCCAAAGTGAAACTATTATGAAACTTACTTCATTTTATTATTTGTTTCACGTTCCACAGCTCTACCTCATTTGATGCAGCTACTTTAGCGAAGAACTCTGAGATGTCTTTGTGTATATGCATGCACATATATTTGTCTGTCTGTCTGTATGCTTAAAGATGCATATGCATCAGCATGAACAGCAGGGTGAAATTTGAACTAAACTAAAGCTAATGGGAGTTTTTTTTTTTTTTTTTATCAGTTCCAATGGTGTCTAGAATTAACCAGAGTTCAGAAACATGAATAAAAGTAAAGGTATTCTCTAAACAGGTTTTTAGACGATTATATTGCCCTCCGATACCATTTGGCAGTTTTACAGACCTGATATTAAGGTAATAAACTGTTATTGCTAGCCTTGAATATAACTTTTTAGAACTTGCTCTAGTTTCATTCCTCCTAAATTTAGGCATTAATGGAAAATGCAAATATAGTGACCTTAGACTTTTTAGTATTACATGGAGAGAGACAGGCACCTTCACAGGGGGCTTTAGATATGAAACCCATTTTTTTTTTCTCTCTCTGTCATTTGTAAGGGAGTCTAATGAGAGAAGACTCTTAACTGGGTATACTACCCACAAACATATTGCTGTTAATTGCCGCAATTATTTTTAGAAAATCTGTGTAACTTTTTCTCACCATTTCTCTCATTTCTACCTGAATGTGCTTACTGCTGACAGTGAGTGCCCAGCTACCACTCTGTTCCTTTAAAAAAGATTTGCCTCTGCATTTCTTCTGTTAGAAGGTTGTCCTTCTACTGGAAGATCTTAAGTTACTGACCCTTAAATATGAGGCAACTATTTCTTTAATATTTCATAAAAATCAAGATATCACTGGTCTACAGTTATAGTCTTATCATAAACTGTGCTGGAAGAGAGATACATGAACTTGGACTTCATAAAACAATAGGAGGCTTTGAGACTGAGGTCTACAGGAGATATTAACCTAAACTTGAGGGAAAATTGAATGTGTTTTGTATTTGTTTGAGTTCTGAGAAGGGATTTTACAGCTCACAGAGGAAGCATTGCAATCCTTCTGTGAGACTCCCTTAGGCTTCTGGGAAACTCCGAGTATACATTCGGCACAGCCGGAGTTTGGACAGGGAATGAGATGCTTTCACCTTAAACTGCGATAGGATCATCTCACTTCTTATCTGAGAAGCTGAATTTATCAGTTCCCATTTATTTGAAAATGGAGTACATGGGTCAGATAAGTACACTACAGACAAGCCTTATCCTTGTACAGCTCCACTAACACCTAGAGCATAACTCCTTGACTATCATGAATAGAACAGGGTGCAAGCTTCTTCAACTAATGCATTCATTAGAGTGGCCGTAGTGGTACTGAGACTGTTTGTCCTTTTGAATACAAATCCGATGACATAATTTCTGACAAGAATAATACTGCATAAAATTAGAACTTAGTTTTGAAACTATTAAAAGACATTTTCATAAGAAATCTACTAGAAAAATTTAAAGGTATTAACAGAGTAAAACCTGGCCCCCCAAGCAATCAAACAAATTTAAATGGCATAACTTTTCTTTTATCTTCAACATTAAAAAAAAAAAAAAATCCTCTTTAGTCCTAGATGGTTTTTATTACAGTCATTTGTCTGGAAAAGAAAAGAAAGATGGTAGTTCCAGATCAAATGGCTCAAACAAAATCAGTTGCTGATGTAGATTTCATCCCATTGTCTTTCTATTATCAGGGTATTTGAGAAGAGTGGGAAATAGAAACTTTTCCTTAGTTTAGAGCTATATTTCTCTTCATCTTTCCAGACATCACAAGTTTTATGGAATCATCCATCTTCATTTGTATTTTCTTTTCCCTGTTGCTTAAAATACACCAAGGATCAAATTCTCATTAGGGACCTCATGTGCAGACCACTCTATTATACACATTCTCCCTGTTCCCACTGAAGAGTTTTAGACTTCAATAATTTGTTTCAGTATTAGACAGACATACTTTCTGCAACAGAAGATGGTGTTTTTATCCTTATATTGGGTTAAAAATTCTAAAATGAATTCAAATTGTTCTTAAAATTTTCTAACATATAATCTGAATTATGTTGAATTTAACAGAAGGGAAAAATATTTGTCTTCTCCAAATATGAGGTAGCATCCAACAAATTCTAACAAAAGGAACATCCATGTTGAATACTTGGCTCTGTCCCCATTGCCATCAAATGAACATTTTCCTATGGCGTTATGAGTCATGTTCATCACGCTAAGCAAGAAGGCATTGCATAAGGCTTTAATAATACTACAATCTTAAATACAAACACTTTCATTTGAGATTTGAGATTTGATTAGAACAAATTCAATTATTATCAGTAATCTTATGGACATTCAAAAATTCCATATCTAGCAATCTGAAAACTCCTAATTCCTGTGCAAGAAAACTGTTTTTCAGAATTCTCTGGCCTCATTCAGTCCTCCTACAAACTGGCCTTCGTAACAACTTGAGCTTTAGTCTCTGAATTCTAGACTAGCCTTGAAAGAAATATTTGGAACAGAATTGTATCATGACGATAGCCAAAGTCAAACACTGGAATAGTGCTGCATTTTAAAATCTAAAACCCACAGCTGGACATTAACATGGCATGAAGTTGAAGAATTAAATGCAGCTGTGTAAAAGGAAGGTGTTATGTCTAAGCTACATGTATCATCAGTGGAGAGAAACATGCACTTTGAGAGAACAACTCATCTCCTCCTGTGATTAAGTCTAAACTCTGTGGCACGAATCTTCCTCCAAAAGGTGTGCAACTATTTGAAGAGCAGAAGCTCTCTTCCTCCCAGGCTGACACGTGCTGTCACATCTGAGAGACATACCTCAAAATATCTGCTTTCCTTCCAGGAGGTTGCCAGGTGTGGAGATGGGAGGTGCTCTGCCTAGTCATCTCTCCATGCACTTGCACTGTGCTTTGCACAACAGTGAGTAACCGTAATTGTGGAGGATTCAATAAAATTGCAAATAGCTTTTTGTTTGAACTTTTTTTTTTTTTTTAATTAGAAAGTGGTAGAAATTGTAAATGGCTTTAAGCATTGCTCAAATGACTGAGCAATACTGTCCTCCCTAATGCATACATCATGGTGTTATGGCACTTGCCATCTGACTAAAAATTCAAGATCTTTCCTTGCAGTGAGCTAAATTGCCCTTAACTGCATCAGCTTTAAGTGGAAGGCACGAATACATAACTGTTTAAAACTTGGTACAAAAGCTCTGCACTGTTACATCTGTAGCCAAGTACTGGAATTTTTTTTTCTGGATAGAAAAGAACTCTTACGCAACAAACATCAGATAGACACCGCTTGTTTAAAACAAAATAATAATTATGTTCTGGATGGTACACCAGGCATAGGCCTTACTCCCTAGCACAGCACGAAAGAATTGTAATCTGGCTGCAGATGTGACTGCACATTTGGTCCTCACTAGTCCACAAAGAGCAGATTTTGCAGGGTTGGCTACCTGGTCTGTCCCCGTACTGAGCAAGGAGCAAGGAAGTACTGACAAGTGTAAGCCAACCTCTCCGAGAGTTGCAGAAAAGGTGGCTCTCTCGTCTGTTTCTTCCAAATTGACCAGACTTGACCAAAGTTACTTTGAGAAACTTTGAACTCTGAAGAGTTGGAAGGCTGTAATTTAGCCATAATCTGGAAAACACAAATATTGCATTGGGAAACAGGAAGAGCAAAGGGTGAGCAAGTCCTGAAAGAGAACTTCAGGCACCTCCATGCGAATCCTGGGTCAACAGGGAGGGAATGATAAATGAAAGAAAACAAGCAAACAATCAGCTTTCTCTCCTAGTGGTTGTGTTTCATCACACACAAATAAAAACTGTGGGATACAAGTCAAAGAGTAGAACCTGCCATATAAAATAGATACAACTCTGAGGCAAATAGCTGTGTAATCACCAAAATGACTCCCAGAGAGTTCCCAGGTGCACAGAGGCTGTTTCTCCCTTGCTAGATTCTTATTTTGCTTTCTGTTTGACCAGACAACTCCGCAAGCTGGTACCTCAACCACTGTTGCATGTTCTCAGCATCCCAAGGTGACGCATGAGGGCAGTCATATGAGGAAGAAACTCCTTCCTTTCCACTCCCCGCTGAGGGAATTAGAACAGGAAGGAAATTCTGGTGATTTTACTAGATCGTGCTTCCTCCCGCATGGAGCTGCCAACTCCGTTGTCTGTGTAACAGCGTTCACACCGCAGGGTCAGTAAGGCCCCAGTTCCATCCCTCTCTGAATAGAAATCCACTTGCTTGCCCCACTTTTCTGGAAACCTCACACAACACTTAGCTTCCACTTGGTATCTAATTTGAAGATAAATGCAAGTGAAGTCACAGTCACCAACAACTTTGATATAAAGCTGTTCTATAAGTCTAATTTTTATAAAAGGATCTGGATCATGTCTCTCCCTCTGGACTGCATTCCTCCCCTGTTGCTGCCTGCACCATTTATCTGCTGTGGAGGAAGCTCTGCAGATGCTGTTTGTTGCACATCAAGGGAATGCCTCCTGCTTCTCACAAGCAAGGGTTATTTTTAAAATGTGCTATGGCAAGTATTTGAATGCAGACAACACTGAGGCCTTTTAGAGAGCTGCTTACAGAGCAGATTCCTCATTCTCTGTCTAATCATTTCTATTTCATGGTTGACTGACTTGTCCCCAGTTTCCATGCTATTGTGTCTCATAGTCAAGTGGCAAGAAATGCATTAAATGATGGCTACAAAGCAGAAGGTTCTGAATCTAGAAAAATGCAACGGCTCTAAACAAAATTGAGCTAAGCCTGAGCCACACTTCTGGCCTCAGAACACCCCCGAACAACATTTTTCTGTCTTTCTGCACACAACTGAGACTGGGGACTCCTTCTGTTACCCAAGTACATTTGTCACGCTCTACCTGGATGATTTACAATGGAAGAAAGAGGCAGATACGTGACGGAAGGGGGCACAGGCTGATGGCTAAGGCAGGAACCAACTCTGTGTATCTTCAGCCCGGAGTCTGACCCCTAGAAACTGGATCTGAACTTTATGGCTACTTCTAATAAGCTGAACCTGAAAGCAGTGTCCAAATAAACGTAAACTGTAGCAAAATTCCTCTCTGTACTTTTCAAGGTGGACCTATGAAATACTTATGAAAATCAAATTCTTATTTATCCTTGTAACAAGATGGAAAAAAGTTGCTTTGTGATGCCCACATTTTTTTTTTTTTAAATGCTGCTGCTTTTATAATGCAAAATGGATCCTGTCTGGTTAACATCAAGTTCATTTTGATACATTCCTGTGTCTCGATGTGACTACGTGCACTACCAGAAACCCACTGATACAGAGGCCGTACCGGTATTCTGGATGCTTGCTGTTTTTCAATGAATTTATTTGTTGGTCCACAATTGTTTTGGAAGGACAAGCTGAAAAGCTCACTTTTTCCATTCCTGTAATTCTTACTTTTCAACTTTCTTTTGGATGATTGGATGTAATCAAACTAACTTTCTTAATCATTGCCCCTGTGGGAGGCAGGGAGGGCAGGACGGGCTTCGTACGCTTCATTTTCTTTTATGTCCGTTAGGAGTTTTTTCCATCAGTGGTCTGCCTCTTGTCCCAGCAGGATCTTTCTTTCCCTAGTTAAGTTTGAGGACACGGATTCTGACTTGTTTAGGGGCTGTGACTCATCCTCGGAAGGTTTGGTTGCTTTGGGGACTTCTACTGTTGATGTACGCAATGATGAGCCATGATGCAGTCTCATTCTTCAGCTCTTGCATTCCCTGTCTACTCAGCTGCTCCTCCATAGGTAGCAGAAAAAAGAATTGCTCCCTCCTGTCTAACATCAGGCATTTTAATGGCAGTTTTGTGCCACCAGGTACACGGATGATTTTTTTCTAAACAAATGAAAACATTATCCCTTTTCTTTCTAGATCTTGGAGCTGACAATGGCTCCTTAATTAAAGATATAGCCCGCTCTAGGGGATAATTCCTACTCTTGATCTGGCAACATGGCTAGTCATATTCAGCACCTTCAAATTGTGTTGAAGTCAGCAGAATTCGAGGTTACTCGGAACCTTACTGTATTGTCTGCACATAGCACAAATCATTTTCCTGACATGCATTCAGGAACTAGATCCCAAGCTTTTTATCCTCTGGAAACAATAGGATATTCCTCTTTTTTAATAAGGGGTCATCGTGACCAACAGGCAGAGTGGTCAGGAAGACTGGACACTAAGCAAGCCAGCTGGTGGCTTAGTCACCCGCTGCGAATGGGCAACTCCTGTTTTTCCTGAGTTCTGACAAGCCCGGATGACAGCATCCTCAGTTTTCACATGTATAGTATAATATTCATCTGCTAACGGAAAAATCAGCTCCACGATTTCTCTGACTGAAGGACTTCAAGCAAAAATTCCCGCTGACCCAGATTTGTCAAAATAGTCAAACTGAATTATAAACCAGAGGCAAAAATCTAGACAGGGGCGCAGCCGGTTTTTAGTTTCTTTCCTTTCATCGTTTCTTGAGAGAAGGAAAAACACCAAGGAAAAGAAAATGAAACGAGGAAATGAACCCAGAGCACCTCCAGGACCTCTGGTTTGTCCCCGCTCGCCCGAGGCGGGGCGATGCGTCCCGCAGGCCGCGGCAGCAGCGCGGCCCGCGCGGGGCTGG
>VXAA01000409.1:703518-716635 GCA_013399115.1 Anseranas semipalmata
GGAGGAAAAATTTTCTAAAAAAAAAAAAAAAAAAAAAAAAAAAAGAAAGAAAGAAAGAAAGAAAAACAGTGCAAAAAATGGATTGGAGAAAATTCCTCAAAAAATAGTGTCAGAAAATGAGTCACAAAGCTGAACTGAATGTGCATGACTGCTCACTGAGTGTCTTTGTCTGGTACCAAACACTGCTGCTCACTCTCCCCCTCCCCCTTTTAAAGTTGTGTAATTATTCCAATTATGGTATTAGCAATACTCCTGATATATTACAGTGTCAGCAAGATCAGAATCAGCCCTGAGAAGCTGTATTCTTTATGTATAGCTTCGACAGCAGCTAGGTTGTCAGATAACAGACTGCCAACAAGCACCCTTCCTTACACAGAGCGCTTAAAAACCTAAGGCTTAGGAGAGGAAGATCCCTGTGTTTTTAGTGTCTTCTGTTCAGCTGCTTAAGTGCATCCTTTTATGTGCATTTTTGGATGTTTTGCTGGCTGAAAGCCTGAGCTGCCAGAACTGTTGGTAGTGAGCTTTTATCAGCTGTGAATACGGTGCTTACCCTGCTGTGTGATAATAAGAATTGGGATGGGTTTAAAGTGCAGACCGATGTTTTGCTGTTTCCATGACTTACAGACTCAGAGTCCTACAGGATTCATAGTGGTCGTTCTGTCCTCACTCCCTGGAGGCTTTCTGTGGTTTAAAGTAGAACTCACTGGATCAGAACTTTCCCACTGAGGTGGGTGCCCTCGCCATCAGTATATAGGATCATGCTTTCATGCATGCGTTTGTTATTTGGCCCATTTGTTCCTTGTGTCAAAGGAGTAGTTTCCTCAGGAGAGAAGGTGAGCTGCCCTTGCATTCCTTTCTTCTCGTAGCCTCTAGCTATGAGTGATTTCCTTTTATATGGAGGCACTGCTGCCATAGCATGTTGCACAACAGCCTGAGGGCCAGAAGTGTAATCCAACATGTGAGAGACCCGCGATCAATTTTTTCCCATCTGAGGTGTGCTAATGCATTTGAACTCATTCCTGGGAAAACATATTTTGGGAAGTGCCCCCTTCTGCTGGTGTGCCATCAGTGTATTTTCAGGGGACCAGGGCGTTCACTTCCCTTATTTTGGGATTCTGGCTGGGCTTAGATGCCAAGTTGCTCAAACACGGGCAGTTCTAGGCATGACCAAAATAAAACTATAGGTACTGAGGGAAGGTTACATGAAAGGGAGGTGCCTTCTGGGTTTAGACATGTTCCTGGCTGGGTGGCATCTGGGCAGGGATTACAATTTTGGATTTAAATGCCTGACTCTCATCTCAATCCTGCTTTAGGTGTGTACATCTTTTATTAGAGCTAGTCCCTGTAGGTCTTGATTGAGGCAGCTTGTAACTGTCTTGGCTGGCGAGACACATAGATTGAAAGCTTTAATTCCATCAGCTGAATGTAAGTTTTCCAGACCTTGAGCAATTTGAGACATTCGTTTCTCAACCCTTTTCAGTATCAAATTCCTTGACAAATACCAAGCTGGGCCATGAATGCTGGTTGGTGTCAACACTATTCTGTGCCATTCTGCCAGTTCTAGCATATTATTGACTGTTCTAGCATCTCACTCATGGCACTCAAACACTCACTCCCTAAGGCTTACGTGATTTTTTGTCACTGAGCTTAGCTGTCTAAAAGTTTTAGGGGCAAAGCTAGCTTCTAGTTGTAGCATTGTGAGTTGTGAGTGTAATGTAAAAATCAAGGTGAGGTAGGTATGTGGGGAGATAAAGTAGCTGATATTGAACTCAGGCAGATGGAAAAATAGATGATCTTTCCTTGAAAGCTTGGAATAGAAGCATGAATCTCTAAATTTTATTCCATGTAAGTGTCTAACGTAGGATCAGATTAAGTGCCTTCTGAAGGAGCCCTTCTTTCCCCACTTACAGTTGGAAGGGGAACCCAGACAACAGACAAAACTGAACACAACACAGACGAAACTCACCCCAGCCTCAAGTTAGGAGAGAGATGTGTAGAGAAGAGCCTGCCTCCCTATTTAGATGAAGCTTTAGTTGTTTCCATAGGCCTGCAAAATTTTTGGAGGAAATACAATTTTTTATGTAGCAGAGGAAAGGACCCAAGCCAAGCCAAGCCAAACATTTTGCATTAATCACTGCAGCAAGTCTTCTCTGGAGGATGATTCAGAGCAGGAACCAATCTTAGGTCCCCTGAATTGCCTCTACAGAAGACATTTTCTTTTTGTAGAAATAAGCTTCGGAAGATTAGTGTCACCAGGCTAAAATTAGCCTTATTAATTCTCCCCTCAGTTGTAAATCCCTGCATGAAGAAAGCACCTCAGTTTTTAATGCATAATTTCTGGTTCAATGTGCTCGCTGCAAGTCTTCAGCTCCATGAACACAGTGTACTAACAGACACCACTGGTAGAGTGTCTGGTGTTCGATCATGTTCCGTTTGCACTTTCTTTTTCTTTAAACAAATAAAAACACACATGTTTTTTCCATGTATTTTTAAAACAGAGTTAGTACAGATTAACAGCAATAGTTTTATCTCTGCAGGTGGGGGAAAAGATCACACCCTGTAAAAATAATGGGCTTACCATTCTTTGGCTTCCACTAAATGTGAGTGTGTGGTCTGAGGTCCCAGAGCTGCAGGGATGTTCTGAATTTTTCAGTCAGACTATGCCTGAGTGAGCTTTCTGGGTAGGTGGGAAAAGGCTCCTCATTTACTAACATTTCCAAGTTTCTATTAAGAATTTGTGCCAATTTATGTGGTGAACAATTAGGGTGTGGAAAGATAGGATATAAATAAAGTTCTACAGTCAGATTAGAAGGATTTTGTGAAAAACAGTTCTCACAAAAAGGTAGGTTAAATTTCATTGTGAATTAAATGAAAAAAAGCCCATGAAGACAAATCTGGGGTTATGTCTGTATGTTAGTTCTGACCTCCGTGAAGAACATCATACTGCAACATTTTGCATGACAGAACTGAATCTCCAGTTCATGATTATGAATCTAAGGTCTGCAGTAACAAAAGGCAAGTTGGAATTGGAACATCTCACACTTTTTTATTTACTTACCCTGATAACTGTACCATGATGATGGAAGGTTTATCTTTGCTAAGAGCAACAACATTTTCCCCATTCCATAGAGGGGAAGAGGATGCAGAATCCAAAGTAGATGACCTGAATCAGGTGAGAATTTTCCTAGATTTGTAGTAGACAATGAGACTAAGTTTCTGGACTCTTCTTTTTTGCCTCAATTCTTATTTGGAAGTTGCTGTTAAGGTATCAGCTGGTATCATTTGTCCACATTTCAAAAGAATTAGAAATGAACTTAAGGAACCTACCCCTCCACCTAAGAACACAGTTCAGAGCCAGCGCCCATTCAGCCCCCGTTGTCCAACAGAGCTATAAGTCCATGGACAGTATCAGTTGTGGTAGAGCTTTGTGAAGTGTGTCACAACTGTCAAATCCATGCAATCCAGAGAATGCTGGAATCCAGAGCTGTCTGGGGCAGATTCACACCTAGCAGTAACAGTTAGGGAAATGGTGGAAAGAACCAATTAATCACAAATAGAAATAGAAAAATACAAAACACAAATAGAAAGGCCCCAAACAAAAGGACTAAGCAAATCATTCTACTTTATTCTCTGTGGTAACTAGAGACAGATGACTTCAGTAAGCTGTTGAAGAATGCATATACCCAGTAGTACATGACCGAAATTGTTACGTTTTTCCCTAGGGAATGGCCCTAGTGTCAAGGTTGGATGCACACCTGAGTTCTCTCCGATCTCAAGCTTTTATAGGGCTCCTTTTAGACACACAAGCTAGTAGTGAGTGATTTTTTTTTTTTAATTAATTCATCTGGGGATTTTTTTTGTGGAAAATATCTTTGTAAACATCCTTGGTCTTTGTAAAAGAAAAAAAAAACTCTCAAAAGAATTCAAGCCTGGCCTGACCAATTTTTATTTTCAAAAGAAGTATTTTCATTTTTGACAAAAGAAAGATATTTTGAAGAGCACATCTGAAAAGAAACCTAACTTCTTGCAGAAGATAAAACTCCAGAGAAGTTTCAGTGGGCACTAGTCATTAAGATCCAGTTTTCAAAAGCCATATGAATCCCGCTCTGTGACAAATGGAAAAGATGTTTTTAACGTACAAAGATGTTCTTAATGTACAAAGAATATGCACTGTTAGCTAGCTTCTGTAGGCCAATGAGCAAGAAAAGGAAAATTCTGCAGCTCCTTTGTAAATAAAGCATGTGCCCTTAAAAAGAATTAAACATTTTTTTGAATATAGCCAAAATTCTGCACCAAGAGACCTGTATCAGAGAAACATTCTGTCTGAGCTTAATTTGACACAAAGAGATACATCATTTTCTGCTATAAATAAAACACAGTTGACAATAGTGGAACTGTATTGATGCTCATCCACTTCTTTTCCCTATGTCACATTATGGAAGAACCGCATAGTATTCTATGCTGTTCAGCATTTTAAGAGCTTTTTAAAAAGCTGAAAAGCCTGAAAAAATGAAGTTGAAAATAGGAAAAAGCCGACATTTTATTATTTTATTATATATCTCGTTTGACAAGAAATCTGTGATGTTATTTTAGAAAATAAAATTCTAAATCATACAAACATTTTACATTGCAGGAAAACAGCAGCATAAACCCATCAGAAGGCTAATGTAATTTTAATGTACCTCTGCATCTGTTCTGTTACTCTGGCTTACAAGCCATAATAGGTGCAGACAGAAGAAGGGCTTTTTTATGAGTTAGGCTTTAAAGCAGTAAATAAGCAATATGGAAAGTCAAGTCAATAGATGAGGAGAATTAGACAAGGATACCAATTACACTCACTTGACTTATTTAACACTTTGCCACCTAGTTAAAGTGCCAGCATAGTGTCTATCATTTTAAATATCACAATATTCACACAGATAATACAAAGAAATAGGCAGGGTTGCATTTACTACAGCCCGTTTTTAATAAAAAACATTTCTCATAAACAGATATTTCCAACTCTTTTGCATAGTCTTGTATGAAAAAAAACTTATAATCTTTTCTTTTACACACGACTATATATAATGGATATACTAGAATTGCACAGCAATACTTAAAAATCCGCATAATTTATAAACTGAAATTTTAGTTACCTAAAGTCATTTTTTGCAGTGTCTTACTCTTGCTGCCTAATAAGTTTGTTAGAATTCAAATACTATAGAAATAATGCTTAAAAGAAAGCTGATCAAGTGCCATTTACAAAGGTACAAAATATACAGCAAAGTTAGCGTCTCATTAAATAAAATATACAGATTAGCTGATGTTCCAAATCATTCGGTAACACCTTATTTTAAGGGATAAACTTTTAGGGAGCTTTTTCCCCAGTATAGGAGAATTACACAACAGTTAATTTCTCTGTATGCTTATGCAATGAGTCACATTCATTTTAACTGTGGATAATAAAGGACTGTGTATATCATTCTGCATAGTAAGGGCCAAAAATGATCCCTGTTGGAATTGCAGTAAAGTCAAGGTGAAACCCTAGAGGTCATTTTCACCCAAAATATCCCAGCCTACTAATTCAAATATTTATAGTAATAGTGCCAATCATTATCGCTGTGGTGGCAATTAAACCTCCAAGAGAATTCTCCTGTAATCTAGCAATCAACGTACCATTAAAATAAAGTGTTGCCAACTTATTCCACATTTATTCTGTTGTTAAAATAGTGAGAAATGAAAACTGCCTACTTAGTCTTAAATTGATTCCCTGAAAATAAATGAGTTTTAGATAATAGCATGTTCCCACTTAAACCAGCCATTGTCATCTTAACAGTTTGGAATGAATGGTAAGTGCTTGCACGTTACATTAGCAAAGAGGTATAACACCATCTACAATTACAGCAGGGTGGCATCCCTGACGTTTACTCTTGATCCAGGCGTATATTAACCATGGCAAAGCATCGGCCTACGCTATGAAAGAATGGTACAAGGAAAACATCCGTCAGGCTCTTCCATATGGTTTGCACTGATGGCAAGACCATGAGACAGGTTCTCACAAAAGGCACCACAACCCTGCAAAAGAGCAAATGGAAGATCTCTAAGATTACTGCTGATACAGCATAGGGCAATCAAGATAACAAAACTCAAGCATGCAATCTAACAGAAAAGGGTGGTTTTATGACTCTAAATCTCTAAGCAATTTTATCTTAGAGTCTCGCATTCATTCTCCATAGCTTTTGTTCGCTCACAGCCTCACACCTACGCATGCATAAGCACCATGATACATATGCTCCTCTGGTGGGGCTCACTTGTGTGCAACAGCTTGCTAGTCCTCATCACATCTCTGCTTCTTCTTAATTGGTAACACTGAGCTGATTTTTGGACGTGCCTTTTATAGGGGTGAACTGTTGCTGTTCTCTTCCTGCTGCTGGAAGGGATGGTGTACGTGACACGCTGCAACCTTACTGCCATCCCACAGGGCAGGGCTGTCCTTTAAGGAGTCAGGAGTGTGGGTCTTGGGGGCTTAACAGAAACCACACATTCCCCAGTTTGATCAACTGGGTCTTTATGATCCATTTGGGGCGTTCTTGTATCCCTTGCCCTGATGTTTCTTCTAGCATTTCTTTCTCTGTCTCTCTCTCACACACAGACACCTCACCATTCCCATTTCATTCCTGCCAATCTAATGTCACTGTTACAAGTTGCTACAATAAACAGACACAGTAAAGCAATATTCAGTTACATTTAATTGCCATAAATATATGGGATCCCATTGATACTGTGAAGCTTTTCACTTATGGGTGAGAAACTAAGGTAGCATGAAGTCAAAACTCCTGACCAGGGAAAAGATCTCTTCTTGTTTATTTGTTTGTTTTTGTTTTTCCACTCAGGGTGCATACTTGAATGTTGTGCTTTCATTGTGCTGAGCGCTAGTAATCATCCACGTATGCTCTCCGTATGTCCCAACTCCAAAGCAATGTCATTAGTGGTGGATTAAGCTAAGCATACTAACACCAGAGGCAAGCCAGACGTGCACATACGGCTGGCTCACCAGGGCCAGCAGATGCAAGATAAATGACCACACTAGTGTAAGTTTTTCTCCTTTTTTAATCACTTGCTGGCCCAAACCCTTGGTCATTTCACTAAGCTGGATGTTCTTATTTGGGTGCAGACAATTTCAATGTATAAATAATTTATATAATACTGAAGTGGTTCTAGAACAAAGTTTTCAAATATCTCTGTGCTATATGTAACATATATTTCCTACATTAGGCAGAAGAAGCTACAGAGTCTTTTGATAAAGATAATAAACTGTTCTAATTCGCTGTTGCATTCAAAATTTAAGGCCCCGTCTTGCTTCCACGTAATTCAGATGCAAAACTCTCATTGATTTTGGCTGGAATGACAGGAAGTATTAGACAAAATATTTAATTTACTATTTTATCACAGGTCTGAAAAATATGTAGTGTCTATTTCCAGTGAGTACTGCTCAGAACAGCAGTGTAGAAAAAAAGCTGGCACATGTTAAAAAAAAGTTAAAGTTTAGATACCTAAAGAGTCACAATTAAAGAATTATTTTCAATGTTTATCTAACTGGATTCTCAGCTTTTACCATACTATGCAAGCCATATACTAGTATGTCCGTGCTGCACTCATGAGCTAACCCAGATGGATTTAAACAAGAATAGTTTTTCTAAACCCTTCTCTTTCTTTGTCCCTGCTGAAACGGCTAGTCATAAACACGTCATATAGAACTGTGTTACTGGAATACTATACCTATAGTTTTAAATGAAACCCTGTAAACTATCTGTTTTATAATCACCTATAGTATCAGTGTATATAGAATAGATAATATATAGAATATAAAATCAGGGCTTCACTTGTTAGAACACAGTTGATAAACATCAGTAATGCAAAGGGAAAAAAATTGGTATTTCTCCATGCAACACAGGGAAAACACCGGAAACGGCTACTCAGCTTTTGTTGACTTCACCCCTTTTCCATTTCAGTTTAGTTTGTAAAGGCTACTGCTTCTCTGCTGCCATCTAAATTGAATTGGACCTGCAATTTTTTTTTGTAAATCTAACTGATTTGCTGGGAAGCAGAAAAGCCTATGTTTCTATTGGATCACACAAACTAAACAAATACCACATTATGCAAAAGTTTCACAGAAAGATGCAGTCAATCACCAGGAGTTCATTAGGAAAGGCTGGAAAAGCAGCAATCATCCTACTTGCAACTACCATAGAGATCATCTACACAGTACCAGAAATCAACATCTTTTGATAATGTTAAACACAATAAATACAAAAATGTTTTGGTAATGTTTTATAATCTTTTTACACTTATTATCCAATTTTATGGAAAATGCATGCAAAAAACAACATAGGCTATCTCCATAGGAGGATATGTGAAACACGCTGGCAACCAAAACTAATTAATGTAAGCAGCTTTCAATTTTCAAATAAAAGTCAGTCTACTTAGTATTTTCTAACTTTTATGCCTATATATGTATCTATGTATGCAAGCACATATGTTGTTCTGTGGAGTGACCACGCACAATTTAAAAATAAATAACCAAGTGCCATTAGAGGCTTGTGACCTATCATATAAACATTAACATATGCAGCCTTTACTCACAATGCTGTGGATTTACTTCACAGTACTTCTATTCAGAGAAATGGTAACTACTTGCTCGAGTAATGTCTACCAGTGGAAGTAAAGTTGGTATATCCCAAGGACATCAGCAATTACTGCATTTGGTACTACTAGTGTAACCACATGGTAGAGCACTGAGAACAAAAACAAAGATCTGCTGAAGTTGATATCTAGCGTAGCCTAAGTATTTCAACTCCTGTATGACCTGTCATTGAATTGTGCTATGTATATATATTATAAAATGCCCATCCTTTCACTAAGTAGAAGGAGTCGCCTCTTTTGGGAGCTGTTGACCTGAAAAGAGCAGATTATCCCCTTTGTTCCATCCTATTCTTTTTTCTTTTCTTTCTGTTCAAGGAATGACATCTACAGTGTTATACCCATCATCCTTTCTCATGTTTGCTCATTTTACTGTTTTTCTGCTAATTCCTAATGAAACATCGTCAAGAACCAAGCACTTTTTCAAAATGGTAAAGCACAATTTAATTCTCACTTACAAGGGTATTTTCAGTTTCTTAGGAGGCAGTTTGGCTTTTCATGGAGCTGGGCAATGTGTTTGGAGTAGTCATTCACTATTAATTCAAATTCCTGCTTTGTAGTGAAAGATCACATCTTCTGCAAAGTATGTCAAAATGGAATCTCAGACATGTCTTAATGCTATTTTTCAAATACTGTGTCATCCAGTGGTTATATTACCCAGTTCCAGGTTTGCATGTGTACAACATCATGATTTTGAATTAAAAGCCTTGCATGGCTCTACAATATAAGCAAGTACTGCTGTGAACAGACTGCTAAATATTAGCTATCAGTTTCAGAACTTCTTGTAGAGTCCCATTAACCCTTGGGCTACTCATGAGTGAGCAAAGAGATAACCACCAAAGCCTTGCCCACACATAGTATACAAACTACACGAAAACCAAGCATTGTATATCCCAGGACCTGGGTAGACTGGAAAAGATAAAACTAAAAAGGAAGCAAGACAACATCCACCTACTTCCTTTTCAGAAGACAAGGGTATATACCAAGACAACACCAGACCATAAGGTGGGCCTTCATGGCCTAGCTGTACTGTAACTTCTTTTGATTTCAGGCAGCCAAGTAGGGAGATAGTTTCAGGGTGGAATATGGTAGCAAAAGCCATATAAATGGAGCTGTGGAGAAAGACTTAAGAGCTGATGCATGCCCACATTTACTTCTCTGTGTGTATGCCCCTGGATACATCTTAGCACTGTGAATGGAAGCTCAAGCTAAGAGGACCTTTGTGTACCTGCTACTCTAGCTGACAAGAGCACAAAGCTGGTTGAGTCCTTGTGCTTTAGAGCTCATCTCAGACCCAAGACTCAAGTTATGGATTCTCAAATGATGCACTGATTCTCAGCATAAATATATAACATACCAGAACACTTTTCAGACAAGACTACAAAAAAGTCTATGTGAGATTCAAGTGTTAATTTTCAAGAGGTTGCAAACATGTGGCTTGGAATGAGAATTAATCCCTGACCTACCATAAAGATCATGACTTTGCATGGGCTGCCTGGAAAACCAGCAGTGTCCTGCTCATACTCAAAAATCAATAACCTTAACAGTCTCATTCTAAGGACGTGTTTAAAAGTTTGCTCAGATATTCACAGAAAGATGTTAAAAGTTGGTCTGAGAACTTCTGAATGTATAGTCTGTGGTGAGAATGACGGCCATCAGTAAAAGAGAAGCAATGTGGAGAAGTAGCTTTCCTTCAACTAGCTTGTATGTAGGTTGCCAACCTGCTAGCCATCACAGTTTTGACCCATCAGCATCTTTTACCAGGTTGTGTAAATCTGGATTCTAGCTCAAGTAGTCAGTTTGAGAACAGAACCAGAGTATGCTCATTTTTTATAGGTCACAATGAAAATTAAGGCGTATTATTACATATTTCTTACTCAGTTTTCTTTTTGCTTTCTGTGATGTCTCATGTACTCGCTTCTTTTTTTAGCGCATTTTTTGCTGGTGAAAGACAACATTTACCATCAGATATGAGGGGTGCAACTCATGAAGTATCCTTGATTCATGAGGAACACTGTGAGTCTTTTGTGGATTTTTAGCATGCTGACAGAACTGCAACAACATGTGTGACAAGCAACAGAAAGCTTCCTGGGGACTTCCAGGTGTTGCTGAAACAGTTTCAAATTTATCCTCAAGAAAGGCTCCTCTGCAACTGATCAACACCATCATCTCAATGGTTTGGATGCACAGAGGATGAGGCACAGAGACTCTGATAAAACCTCCTGCAGGCAGCCATGTGGGAGGGTGTGCCCAGAGGTTTCCCATGACGTTTTAACAGCTGAAGACAGAGTTATAATGAAATTCCCTCCCCCTCAACCATAAAACAAGGACTTACTATTTTTCCAGACCCAATGGGATTACATGGAAGCCAGCACCATGTATTTAGGGCCCCTGTGCCTCCACCCTTTAATGCCTCTGCTATCTGTTGCTCCTGCACTACTCTCCCACATGCAGAGACTTTGAAATCCTTAATCCCAAGAAATCTGGAACACTGGGAGCTGCAGAAAAAGTTAATGTAGGCTCAGTGTGTTCAACCTTTGCGTTGGAACAAATCCAGGTTGTGCCTGCGGGAAGACTAGACTGTGCTGGCTCTGGATTGTAGCATTGGGTGGGATCCAAGGGGGTGCAGATAGTGCTCCTAAGCTACGTGATTTTTTCACCCTCATCCAAGTGCAAGGAAGATAAAAATGAACGATCACCTCCACATTGACAATGAATTTACGGACAGAAAATCAGTTGGCAGGGAAACAGGTGTGTATGCAGAAAGTCAAGGGAAACTTTTCAAAACCGAGTGCCACATCCAGCCAGTTCTATTTCAGATGTACTGGGAATCCATGGCTCCTGACAGTCACTAGGGACTACTTGTATAAATAGAAATTGACCTCTGAGTCCTGGTTCAGTGAAACTCATGTCTATGCATCCAGGCTGTGAAATTCAGATACAAGATCATTCTGAAGCACAAAAACTTATTAATCTTAATAAATGAATTCTTCCATAGATACTCTACTGCTGGATATATTTGCCTACTGTACTCTTTTGCAGTCATGGTACAGTACAGCACAGTGACCACTGGCAGATCTAAATAATTTGAGGACCATAGAAGTAGCAGGTGAGCAGCTCTAAATGAGATCGCAACTCCTTTGGATATTATGCAAACCCTCCATGCTCCAAAATTTGACTTAATCGTTTTTTGAAATGGCTCATAACTATGTCATCAACCCAAACTTCCATTCCACTTTGGAAAACTGAAATCTGCAACCAAAAGGTTGCAGTCAGAAGGTCACACATCCAATGTATTTCTATCATTTTGAGTTTGTTTCCCAGTTTCTGGATTGTATTTTGTTTTCCTTACCAACCATGATTCCAGTATTACCCAAGTCGAATGAGACTTTGGTCAAAACCTATGTATATGGAAAATCCTGGTTTGCAGGAATGACATCGATAATCCGCACTCATCCCTTCCTCTGCAGGCTGATGGATTCTCAATTCTTTCCTCAATGTCACTCCGTTCCCTGCCTTTCTTCCTTCTCCACAATCAACTGCCTTTCTGGGTTCAAGATACTCTTCCCTGGTATTTTGCTGGTATTTTCTGTTTAAAGTACACCAGCTTTGCTGACTTGGAGAGCTTCTGTATTCACCTGTGAACCTGGGCCATGGCCAGAAGCAGCTTTCCTGAGCTCAGAAGGGGTTCTTTGCTTAGGTGGAAGTGATTTGGGCCACTGCACCTAGAGATGACCATGTACCAGATGTAAGGCGGTGACAGCAGACTTTGTGACAGTAGCAAAGAAAGAGTGAGCTGCGCCCTCAAAAGGTTTCTTTAGGCTGCGAGGAAAAAAAATGAAAGCGGTAACCTTACTGAGAAGGCGTCAGGTGTAAGCAATACTTCTGCTGAGGTCTTCCATTTAAAATACATGTGTTTTAACAACTTCTGTACTCTGGTTTACAAAACCAAGCAATTATTATTATTACTTTAGCTAGCCAAGGCGCTGTACAAATGGTAAAACAGGCTCCCTGCCCCAAGGAGCTTACATTGACGAGAAAGCTGGTAAGAGCACGGCATGGGACGGAATCCCAGAGAAAATCTTTCCTCGCAGGTAGCACCCAGGTAGTGCCGCGGCCAGAGGGGAGCCCCCGCCCGGCGGCGGCAGGCGGCCAGGCGCACTCACCAGATGTGCAGGCAGCTGAGCGCCGCGAAGACGATGCCCTCCACCAGGGCCAGCGGGATGGCCAGCACCAGCGTCAGAAGCTTGTAGAGCGCGTACTTGCTGAGCTCGAACAGAGCGTGGCTGCAGATCCAGACTTTGTCGAAGGAGTGGGTTAGCTCGGGCTCGGCGACCACGTCCTCGAAGCCCAGCTGGAAGAACGAGCGGCACCGACAGCGGCTCCCTCAGCCGCCGCCCGCGACGCGACGCGGCCCGAGCCCGGCCCCGCTCCGCTC